>JAODJX010000009.1:416908-458798 GCA_026776945.1 Isichthys henryi
ATGTGGGTCTCTATCTGTGTGTGTATATATATTTATATCTGTGTGGGTGTGTGTGTGTGTATCTATATTTATATTTTTGTGTGTATATATATATATATATATATATATATATATCATGTATATATATATATATATATCATGTATATGTGTGTGTGCCACCCATCCTTCTTCTAACCACTTAATCCTAGTAAGGATCGTGGGGAGTTTGTGTGTATACGACACGATATACACAAACAAAAAAACATGTTTATTATTATCATTATACTTGTGAAGGAAACTTGGATAATGTAGTCAAACCAGCAGGGGCCCAGGCCCCACACCACCCACCTCAGGCACTTCTCTTTACTTCAGTCAGCTTGTCAGTCAATCATTTCACCCAGCACTGGCAGCCTGAAATATGTATTATAAACGTATATAAGCATTTTTGTGTTTCACAGAGGTTTCATAACACTTAATTTTTCAATCATTCTCACTTAATTCCACTCTGGTTAGTTTTTTTTTTTTTTTATCCAAATTAATTCGATTTTCCGTACACTGATATATTATACCGAGCAGCGCCTTCAATAATTTTAAAGCGGTGATTTGTAAATGGGCCGGTAGGTGGCGGCATTGTCATTTCCTAATACTTCCACCAATTACAGAAAGTTAATTTGTACGTAAAATCCTCAAGTAATTATTTTGAAAATATATTAAATCCGTGTGACAAATAAGTTTCGAGAAACCCCAAGGCGGTCACAACGAGCACAATTAATGTACAAACTCTGTAAAGACGCTTTCCTATAATCCACACTCCCGTAAGGGAACGAAACGGACAGCTTTACGGTTCCGGGTTCAAAATCAAAGATCAGAGCCCGTGTCATGTGACCCGCGACTCAACGGTTAATGAGCAAGGTACGCAGCTGCAGCCACCCGCCCTACTCAGGCCAAGCTGTTCGGGTATCTGCTCGTTCACGGCGCGTCCCTTCCTGCACGCGCAAAATAATAAAAGAATAAAATGATAATCATGTCACGATACTGCATCAGTACTATTTCAATCCTGATGTTTTTCATGTATCCCAAATGAATAACACAATAGATAAAGCGATAGCTGTTTCCAAAATGTACTATCGAGAAAGCTATTAAGCGAAAATAATATCTAGAATGCTTTAGATTTTAACCGTAAATGTCTAGGCACGACTTTGACAAGTAATGGCAGACAGCTTATAATAAAGTATAATAAACTATTATAATAAACAATTATAAATAATAGTTATTCGTGTTTTTATGTGAATTGTTATGCATAAACAGTAAATCTTTAAACAAAATTTAGATGAATACGTTAAACACGAGTTTTCAAAGTGCAGTTTATCTGTTTAACGTATTTGGGGACAAAACATCCGACGCATGTATTTCTGCAAGATTTAAGTTTCATAATTGTCAGGTATATAAATGTTATAAATGTCAACGAAACGGAGAACGTTTCTTTTTCTCTGCGCATGCGTGAACCCAACCGGAAGGGGCCAGAGAGTGAAGAACAGGAGCCCGAGAAGGGTGGCTGCAGCCGTATATTATTGAGTTTAGATGTTTTAGAAAATTAGAAAACAAAAATTAGTTGTGTATTTCTAATAATCAACAGCCATCTAACTCCGCTCAATTACAACTTAAAAAGAGTAAAAAAAAAAAAATTCTGAGGTAAGTTTTCTGTTATTTCCCGAAGCCGCTTAAGCAATTAATGCAATATTCGTCTTTCGTCTCCTCTTTTTGGTGTGAGCTCGCCTGGGGATTGCCACGTTTTCGGATGTTTTCTCACTAAACAAAATGTGTTTAATTAGCCTCATTAATCACCTCTCAGTACAGCGTGACTCCGTGAGCGCGAGCTCCCTGGTAATGGGTTACCCATCCCCCGATGTGTCCGGAGACATATAATCACGGAGTAATTAGCAGTTTAAAAACCACCGATAATCCCTAAGGTCTCTCCCCGGCACCACATGAATAAAGAAGTAAGTCACCATGTGAAATCCCGGCTCCCTTCTTTTCCGCAAGGCCGGCTATTAGTCACCGGTGACCCAAGATACATTCAGGACGAGGTAACTTTTCCGATTCCCCTCTTTTTCACCTAAACAGTGGATTATTTCGTAAAAGTACAAAATCGTTCGTGTAAGAAGCCATTATTTACTACAATGCAACACATATGATCAGAGTCAGGGGATGATTTGTTACACGTGTTAGGATATTTTACCGTGCGTTTTCGCGGCCAGATAAAGATGGCGGTTCTTTCATCCATTTTTGTAGGAACTTTTGCTGGCGCCGCGAAACTGGTCGACAGGTTTCCCCACAGCTGCCAGCAGAATTGGCAGGTCTGCAGGAGTGTGTTTGACGCGGGGCCGTTAAAATAGGGCCGTATCTGACCTTTGCGATATGCTTTGCAGTCCAACAAGCAACATACTGAAGCTTGTTGGACAGCCACAGATGAGTTTGATATACACCTTATATATATTAGTATTTATCCTTAAACAGTTCTTTCAGGTAGTACACAATTGACAATTTGCAGCAGATTGCTCTGTCCCTTTTTATCCATCTGCACATGGACCTTTTCGGCAGCTCCATGGACTTAACTGCTTGTCGTTCTGTCACCGAGCCAAGATTGAAGACCCACCTTTCTTCCCAATCGGGGGTTTACAAAGAGAGGTAGCTCTCAACATGTTTCTGGAAAGCCCTGCGTTCTCAGTGGATTAGGGACCTTTCCATCAGACTGAAAATGGATAAAAACATTGAGGAGTAGTGTGTTTGTTCAGTGTGATTTAAGAATGGGTTTGTCTGGTTCTGCTAGTTGGGCATTCTCTTTTTTTCCATTGTAGCTGACTTTAGGCACATATACACATAAACGTGTAAATTCTCTTCTCATCACTTGTCAAATCCTGGATTTGTAAAAACCTGAAATGCCATCTGGAATTGTTGGAGTGCCCAAAGGGTTTGAAACGGTGTTCAAATTAAGTTCTAGAGCTGCTAATTGAATCATGGCCTGTATAAAGGAAGGCCTCTGATGGGGATTACCAAGTATCGTGTTTTAACGTTTTCCTCCATTCATCTACTAAGGAGCCAATAAAAGCAATGTATACATATTATGAAACCCATAAAAGATGTCTAGCACAGTACATGTCAAGTCTTGCATACCTCAATGTAGACTAGTCCCATTCCCTGTTTTTCTTTCTTTGCCTTTTGCTCTTTATTTTGACTTTGCCGTACGTCAGCACTCGAAATCGAATGCCCTCAGAGTTCTGTTTGGACAGATTTTCTTTGACAGTTTGCAAATATATGGGTGGGCCTGTTTCAGGGATAAACATGGTGCTGTGACAGAAAAGAAATTGCTCTGGCTGTCAGATGCCCTGATGTGTGTTATAGCCCCTTTCCTCCCATTGCCCCTCTATGTACAACTCTTTAAAAATGGTGCTATGTTATGCACACTGGGCTATGTAAGAAAATTCCCAAACAAATATTGTCCAGCAGAATCAGGAAACTACAGACGCTCCTCTACTTACAAATGAGTTGCGTTCCAAACGGCCGTTCGTAACTTGAAATGTTCGTAAGTCGTTATTCAACGTCATTTTAAAGGTATACGCAAGTACAAAGAGCTAGTATGCTGGGAGTACGCATTGTGCACTACGCTGCTGTGTGGCGGGAGTAGCGGCCAGAAGTCGTACTAGGCGGAATTAACTCGCAGAAAGGAAAAATTGATGTTGCAGACAGGAAACGTGAGCGCAAGGAACATAATTTGGACTTAGTCCTCTTCGTTCGTATGTCTGAGAGTTCATAAATTGAAAGTTTGTGAGTAGAGGAGCGTCTGTATTGTTATCCTGGAGGAAATTAACTGGCTATTGCTGGTTGCAGTTAGGGTAGTTTTGGTTGAAGCATTTTTTTTTTTTTTTTTTTTTTTAAAACGATTCTATTAATTTAAATGCACTTGCCTGTATTGCCTCAGTTACTTTTGAATCCTGCTTTGATTTTATGATTCTGTTTTTGATGGCATCTTAAAACCATAAATGACTATCTGATCTAATTAGCTAAATTCAAGCATTGATGCAAATGTTCTGCTTCCACACAGATGAACAGGAAATTTAGGATAATCTTTCCAAAGGAGTGAAGGGGCGGCTGGCACCACATTAATTTCTGTTCAGTGGGCCTCAAGGGCAAATATGAATCACAGTTTAGGTGCTTCAGCCTATTTGCAGTACAGCAACTGTACTCTAGTGCTCCTTCATTGGCTCAGATTTAAATGAACTTTTGGTCTGCTCTTTTTTTTAGGCAGTAACAGTATATCCTTTGCTAGAATGGAGGGCCTCCTGAAGCCTTTTGCTACATATTTAGGAGATACACTTTTTAGAATTGGCTCCACATTTGTAATTAGATGTCTGTAGTTGTGTTTCATGGATTCTCAAGAATGAGCAGATGGCATAGAAGTAATTCCATTCGAAGTCCAAATGCACAACTCAGGTGGATAAACAAGGTTGGAATAATAGCAGTAATAGCAACTCATTTTATTTATTTTTTTACACACGTATATATCATCTACTCGTTGAAGCACATATCCACATCAGCGAATAATTTGTCAACAGCCCAGTGTATAAAATCATGGAGCTACAGGACAGGAGCTACAGTTAATATCAAACGGCAGAATGGTAGAAGAAAGTGAAGTAATTTTAAACATGGCATGGTTCTTGGTGCCAGGTGGGCTGGCATGAGGATTTTAGAAACTACTGATCTGGGATTTTCATGCAGAATCATCTCTAGGGTTTACAGAGAAAAAGAAAAAACATCCAGTGAGATCTCTGGGCTGAAATGCTTTTTTGATGGCAGAGATCTGAGAAAAATGGCCAGACTGGTTCAAGCTGAGGGAAATAGCAACTCGAATAACCACTCGTTACAACCAAGGTATGCGGAAGAGCATCTTTGAACACTTGTGTCACCAGGTGCCTCTCCAGTCAGCTCAGAACAGGAAACTGGAAGGTACAGTGGGCACAGGCTCACCAAATTGGAAATGAACAGTAGACTGAAAACAGTCTTGGTCAGGCGAGTTTCAATTTCTGATGCAACATTCAGATGGTAGGGTCAGAATATGATGTAAACCACATGAAAGCATGGATCCATCCTGCCTTGAATCAACAATTCAGACTGGTGGTGTAATGGTGTGGGGGATCTTTTCTTGGCACCCTTTGGGCTACTTGGTACCAACTGAGCATTGTTTAAATGTCGCAGCCTGCCTGAGTATTGCTGCTGACCATGTCCATCCCTTTATGACCACCATCCACCCAACTTCTAATAGCTACTTCCAGTAGGATAATGCGCTGTGTCACTAATTTCATATCATCTTGGACTAAGATCAATCCCTTAGAGCACCTATGGGATGTGGTGGAACATGAAATTTGTGTCACGAAATCTGTAGCAACTGTGTGATGCTAGCATGTCAACAAGGACCTCTGTGAAATGTTTTAAGTACCTTGATGAATCTACACCATGAAGAATTGAGGCAGTTCTGAAGGCAGAAGGAGGTCCAATCTGATATTTGTAAGCTATACCTAACGAAAAGTGGCCTGTGTGCACTTACACATTTTATATCCTCCTCAGTAGGCTTTTGACTACTCATTAGACCCTGGAACTTGTTGAAAACTTCGTATATCCTAGTATTCTAGCCTTTTTTGGGACTTTATGCTGTTCTCATTGGGAACATCAAAATGCATATTTATTCTTAGTTCTTAATTCCATTTTTTTTTCTTTCTAGAAGGCACAGATCACACGTGCAACTGCATGAAAAGGATCTTTTGAGGATTTTTTCAGCTTTTGCTGACAGAGGCTGTCATGCTGGCTGTACTTGTCCCACGGTGTAACCCTTTGTGGTTCTAATGGCTGGGCTTTGTTTATGAATGGAGGAATCTGATAGAGGCCCGGTGGTGTGCCTTTGTTGGCTATAAGCCACAGGGCAGACCCAGGAAAGCGGATAGCTGTAGGAAACGTATGTCTCCAAGTCTGCCCATTCTGGCGCAAGTCCCCAAATGTGGGCAGCGACGGAGGGGCTGTTCTGACTTTGAAGGGCATTGGGTCATCTGTGATTGTTGAATGATACTGAGCCAGTAAAAACCAGGCTTCCGGCTGTAATGACGTGAAGGGGTAGCGGACTGTCCTAATTGAACCTAATTATAAAGCAGCCGTTGACAGCTGACCCAGGAAACGGACACACTGCTCCTATCTGCAACCTTGGGGTTCAGTTACAGAAGCTCTCTGAGCAGTTTGGAGGAATAGATCTATGGAGGAATAGAGCTTCAGATGTCCCTCAGCAGTTTTTTTTTTTTTGTATTCATCAACAATGTTTGTTCATGAAATGTTTTATTTTTCATTTTTAAATGACTTTTTTGTGTACTTGACCAGTTGGCTTAAGTGACTCGTGATTTGTTGAGAGCCAAGTTTTAGCTTCTGAATATGCCTGGTTAATTTGAGAGTAGTGGAAGTGGCCTCAGTCATACGAGGGCATTTTTAATTGAAATCTCCAGAGTTCTGACCCCATCCAGAAGTTAGGTTTTGGCTTTGTGACTAAACCTTACACTCAGGTGCAGACATCTGAAATTATGTTGGTCACAGATCATTCTTCTATTAAATAACCATTTTGCTGTAGCTGGAGGAAAGATTGTGGAAATGATGGGTTTGTTTTCGTGTTTCTAAACTGTCAGTATTGTACGTCCTCCTCATTTTGACTGAATACTTTGCGTTTTCATAGAGGTGCAGAGATTTGGTATCAAGCTGGTGATGGCTCATGAAGGGGAGGGAGTGACTGGGAATGAAATATTTGTCAAAAACTCCTTTTTGAAAATGTGTGGATAGAGTGGTGTGTTACTGGTAGCAATGTTTTGGGTGTGTCAAGAACTGGTCTGGCCTTTGTTCAGATGGTTTGTGTGCAGACTGGTATGTTGCTGCAGTGTGTACATTTCGTTCTTTAGCCTCAAGACAGGAAGCTGAACTTGCATCATCTCTCAGCATGTCCTGAAGTGTGTGTGTGTGTGTGTATTGCATACAGTATGTGACTAGTACAACATGATACTGGAAAATTCATATCAATAATTGAAATTTCTGAAATTATTTTTAATAGTCAACCAAAGGAGTTTGTCAAATAAGTTGGTGTTGCTGCGTTTTACCAATAGACACACTCGCTTTTGCTGAATGTTTGCTTCTCTCTCATTTACTGTACGTTTCTCATAAATGCATCTGAGTGATTCGGACAACAAGGAATAAAGTCATTGATTGGCTCAAAGTGCATGCAGAGCTCATGCGAAAGCAGTAACAGCATACGCTATATGTATATTTTTAAACACATACTATATAATCTTATTAAAGGGGCAAATAAAAATTTCTAAGCATTTATTTTCTTAACACGGCTGTCGGCATCCTTGTGATGTAACAATTGCATATGCATAACATGCAATTTCGATATTAATGTCGCAGTTCTTGTGACCTGCTGCTCAATATTAACCTCCCTATTTGATATAGTTGGATTTTTGCAAACTGCATCGGGATGGAATGTCTCATTTATTGTTAATTTTGCTCAATGAGGCCCTGCCGAATATTTCCTTTGTAGCGGAATGAGGTTCTGTCCTTATGATATGTATTAAGTATATGTGGTTTTTATTGTCCATATTTGCACTTCGCTAGCCAGAAACGAGCTGCGATAGTCATGCACTATTGACCTGCTTCTTGTTGGCTGGCAGCTTGCGTGAACGTGAGAAAGAATACATCGATCCAGCTGGAATCGTGTTCATTGGCTCATGCTCCTCTGCCGTCTTCTGTTTCAGAAGTTAGGATGATTCCGCTCCGAGCATTAGCATGCAGCTTATACAGGACACCTCTTCAGGGGCTCCAGCATGTCAGCGCCAAAGCCCAGGTGGCGTTACATCACATTTGAGTGAATCATCTTGTCAGGCACAGTATCCCCTCAGCCTCACACAGAGCTGTTGAGTGCTGTTTGGAAATTTAGGGTTTTCTTTTAGCTCCATTTATTTGCTGCTGTGTACTTTTCTTACTCCTGAGCAATGAGTGTTATTTGGGGGGGTTACCAATCTTGTTAACCTACATAAAAGGAGGGGGGGAAACAGGAAATATTTTAATTACAAAAAGTTAGTCTTGTAGCCTAAGGGCTGTTAAATTTCTTTTAAAAAGGTATTTGAATTTTCATAGCATGTATCAACTGAAGAATTATACATTTATACTTCAGGCCTAGCTCATCATCATGCTATAGGCTAAGTCTATTGTGTGCAACAGACCGTGAAACGTAAAACCTGTAATGTTAGCCTACAACTGTCTCGAGTGAGAAATGAGACGATAATATATAACACGTTTTTATTTATTTAGCTACCCACAGGACAGGAGCGCCAGCTTATCGCTTATGATCCAAGATCCAACATGGACTTTTTCCAAAGATTATATAAACTCTTTCACATGTGCGAGATATGATTTGTAGTCTAACCTAGACCCCTGTTCTCAATATTGTAGCAATACTAAATGAGTGCATGATGGCAAAGTCTCTGGAAGTTGACTTAATGTGCAGTGGGTATGAAGTCCACACACACACACACACAAACACACACAGCAGGATTAGCTGTATGCTTGGTGTTCTGTTGTTGAAAATGGTGGAAGTGCTGCTTGGAATCTCGTAAAAAATGAACCAGTTATTTTTGATATTGGTAACCACTGGATATTGTTCTGTTATTCAGAAAGTGTTTCCCATTTGGGATGGTTTTTGTGGAATTGCTCTGTCTCCTACATGTATGTCTCAGAATAAGGCTATACCAAAAATTTATTTTTTCATTCTCGGAAATAAAGTGACCCACATACTGGTCTATCACAAAGACAAAAGCTATGAATGAATGGCTTTATTGTCATTGCATAAGGTACACTGGGAATACTACCCTTGTCAGTGAAAGTGTTACGGATTGCGTCTGGGGAAACGGAATAGATGCCATGAAGTCAATTAAACAGGGGTTTACTTGTGGAAAATCGCCAAAATGCAGGACAGAAATGCAAGCACAAACTTCAGTGACCGGACAGGGGAAAGACAGACTCGGAAGCACTTAATACACAGAATTAATTAACTATAGACATCTGAGAACACCGGGTAACAAGGGGCGTGGCACACGGGAGGATCAGACGAGCAAGCCATGACAGAAGAAAAAGAGAAAAGACAGGAAGGATACAAAATACAGAAAAAATGAGTGGAATATAAAATACACAATAGGACAAATGGAAAACTACAAGTGAACAGAATATAAAATTGAATATAAATATAATGTAAACAATATAAAAATTTAAGAAAGCAGGTGTTTAGTTTTGTACATATTTCTCTCCTTGTGATTCAGTTTCACAATAAATATGAAAATATCGCACATTTCAGCTGTGTAAGAAAATATTGCACATGCTATTCGGCGAAGTCAAACGTGTGAACGTGAAGTTTCATTATACATTCTGTCTTAAGCATGGTCTTCGTATGCGTGCCTTTTTTAGTGTTCTTAAGCAAGTCTATACCTTCTAGCTACTTACCTGGTTACTGAGTTTGCTCTGCTGGGGACAGCTCACATGACTTAACAGATTCCTCTTGTGTTAGAGCTGTGTGAGATCTTAAGTCAGGTGTGACTGTCTGTCTGAGAGATGATGACAGCAAGCACAGGTGTGTGCCTTCCTCACAGCCACCTTGAACATCTGAATTCACAGGTACCTTTTACATACTTATTGCTTCTCCAAAGTCGCTTGGTATCAGTAAACTCCCCCGGTTGTAAGGTGGCTATAAGGGGAAGAAGAATGTGTTACTGTGTGTGTGGCCAAATGTGCCCACAACGTGTTAAAAAACCTGTTGTTTTAACCTTGGGGCATTTTTTCAGTCCCCACAAATAGAAACTTAATATTTCAAAAATCTTGAAAAAACTTAACATGCCAAAAGAAACCAAACAAAATACAAGACCTACGATTACGGTTAGCGCTGGGTAGGGCTTAAGATTGTCATAGTTGGGATTGGGGTTATGCCCATTGAAATGGAGAGACCCCACAAAGATATAGATACCTAATCTGTGTGTGTGGAGGCCATGAATAGATTACATTGTGGGGACCAAATGTCCCAAAATGGGGGGGGACCATTTTTTCGGGTGTAATCAAAAAACCAGAAACACTGAAAGTCTTGTATTTTGTTTGGTTACTTATGGTTAGGGCTGGGTAGGGGTTATGGTGGTCATTGAATGGACAGTCTCTATTAAAAATATCTTGGAACGTGTGAGTGAAATGAGAAGGTGGCTTTGGAGGCTAATGCATGTGAAGTCAGAGACAGGCTATATTTCTGATTAGAGTTATCACTTCCTTTGATCTGTGATTGATGCCAAAAGTTTCTCAACATGTAGCATCATCAGCTAGTCTCAGCTAGTGTTTAAGTGTTGCAAGGTTCGAGAGCTCTTATTGGCAAGGAAAAAAGAATTCTAGAGGCTCGTTAACAGTAAGGGATGATGGATAGTGACGACTGATTTCTTTGATGCCTGAAGAATTTGGGTGTGGTGTAACTGATAATATTTATAAAGTTTGCTAACTGCAAAGTGTTTTTAGCTGGCATTGATATTCTACAGTTGCCATCTGTTGGTCGCAAGAGGAGAGGCCTGGATAATGACATAGGATATGGAGTGAACTAGGGCTGGGCGGTATATCGGATTTTTACGGTATCAATTTATTTTCAAAACAAGATATAGTATGACACAGTATTGTTTACATTGATATACTTTCATTGTTTAATATTAGGTTAGTATTAAAGATATTTGAGACCAATATTATTCCTTCCTTGGTTGTAAATATCACGAGAGCTTCAATCATGACATTGCACAGAACTCACAGCTAAAATCAAACCATTCAGTTAATCTCTCAGTGGCAAGATGGCAGAAGGGAAAGGTGAGGAATCATAGATGCTGAGTTCGTTTAGTTTTACAACATTGCCAAACTGCACACTGGTTAAAAATATTGCAATTTGTAGTATTTTATTGGATTGAAGGCTAATTTTGTGCCAAAAAATTAGGATCTTTACAGTTAAGCACGCTTTCAATGATTGTCAGGCATCTGTTTTTAAAGCCATTTAACCGAATAGGTTTGAAGGTTTTGTTTAACATTCACCTTATTTGAGAGCAATGTCATAAACTGAGGGGGGGGAAAAGGAATCTGTTGGTGGATATAGTGGAGTGAAATGCTTTTCGTAAAGCTGCTTTGACTCATGCAACATGGATGTATGCATGAATTTATCCTAATTACTGAACATTTAGCCCACTTCATATATAATACAGTGATATACTGTGTGTCACTATTCTGCCTAAGATCATCTAAATGTAGTATTTGGTCCTTTACACTTGCAAGTACTTAACATAAAGTATTAGTGCAAAGCAAGCTGGTGAAATACAATCGAAGCAGTGAGTGAGACTGCAGTTTTTGTTGGCCTCTTTCCCCTCAGCAGTTCGTATGTTGGAATTGTTTAATCTCCCCCATGTGAACTGCTACACAAAGGTTGTCTTTCTTTTCTCTCCCAAAGCAGGATTTGCCTGGATGAAAGACAATCAATTCTTATACCATCCATTTTGATTACTACCAATGGACCAGATGCCCAGGTACAGTTTAAGTACAGTAAAGAACCATTTATTATTTAGATAGCGTCTCTGGGGAAGGCAGACTTCAGGTATAAATACATATATCTCCAGCTAATGTTTTATGAATATGACACAGTGGTCTGGTTGAGAGAGATTCCCTCCCAAGGGTTCCTTAAATCAGAGGCGATTCAAAGGAACTCATCCTTAACAGTGCCATGTTTTGACTCCGCATGTTTATCCATCTCCCTGACTGCTGACGGGATCTGTCACTGGTGTGGGTAAATGGTTGAAGCTGCACAAAGACCCCGGTGCCCAAGGATCTGGGCTTGTCTGGAGGCAGCTCCAAGAGATCTGCTGCTAATTTTACATTGTGTGCTGCATGGTTTGCTTGTGCCTGAGATTTTGGGTTTGGATTCGAATAATCAAAAATGGTTACACGGGTATATATATTGCTTCCGGGATAGGCTCCGGACCCCCCGCGACCCAGTAGGATAAGCGGTTTGGAAAATGGATGGATGGATGGGTTACACGGGTATTGCTGTTGTCAGTGATACAGGTGTGTGGGTCATGTCAGAATTGCCGTTACATTTTGAGTCAACTGGACTTTTTTGTCAGCAGTGATACAAACACTTTGCACATTTGGACTTTTTTATGTCATTTTATTAATAAATTTAAAAACATTAATTTCTGTATCCATTATGGTCTTCAGCTGTTACCTCTTACAAAACCCCACCAATAAAGATGATGCCTTAGTCCTGGTACATGTGACCTGTTCCCACTGATGTGAAGGGCTTGGAGTTGTATCTTTTTTTTTTTTAGAATGAAATACATATGTATGTACAACTTGTGTATATAAAACATTGATCTGCTGCTTGGTTCCATTCACAAGATAAGCGCCCTAATTTTTTTTTTCTTCTAAAAAAGTGTTTTGAGCCTCAAGTGAAATTAACTCTTTACCTGCTTTCAAACAAAAAATACTATATTGTTCAATGGGGTGTAGAAGTTATGAGGTTCTATACTTAGGAGAATTTTCTCATTTTAGTCCACTACTTTCTTGAAAAATAGCATAACGTTTGTGAATTGTTTTGAGGAACTTTTTAGACTTTCCCCTTTGTCTTGTATGTCCTGGAATAAGACTGGTCAGGTTTGTAGGCCACGTTACATATATTTATCGTCTACTGGAAAACAGAGGGGGAGCTCCAACCCCATAATTTTGTTTTATTAGTGACACTCTTGATCACAGCACCACACTCTATGCTTTTCATTAAATCCTCATTAATAAGCTAAAGTCAGATCATCTCAGCTTCGCCAAAATATTTTTTGCAGATGACTCCACAACACAATGTAAAAGCAGGAAAAAAAACCTTCATAAACCTAAGTCACCATTAGCAGGCCAGTAAATCTAAATGTGTGAACTGGTATGTATTTTTCTTTTTGTTTTTTATTTTTGACTTCACTTTACTGGGATTCTGTTTTGTGTAAGTCTTTGCCATGAATAATTTCATTTGCCATTTCAAATACTATATCTTGTCACCTCTTCCTATGAATTGAAAGTATCTGCACTTGTCACTAAGTTGCTGAATTAGGCGTCAGACTTTGGCATACATGGATCCACATGAAAATAGTCTCTAGTCATAAGAATGATACAGCACAATGGTGTTCTTGCTAGTGACTATGAAAATAACACCACATCACTGACCGAGAAGGCATAGACACGCCTCTACTTCCTCCGCAAACTGAGGAGGGGCGAAAGTTCCACCTTCCATCATGCTCTCTTTTTACAGAGGCACCATTGAGTGTCATCACTGGCTGTATTACTGTGTGGGTCGGAAGCTGCTCTGCCTCCTGCTGTAAGGCTTTGCAGTGGGTAGTGATTCCAGCCAGCAAGATCATCGGCACCTCCCTGCCCCCCCCCCCTCACGGACACTTTCCATACCCTCCTCACCCGTAGAGCCAGCCCCATTGCTGGAGACTCCTCCCACCCCTTACACTCGCACTTCAGCCTCTTGCCTTCAGAGAGAAGGTACCGGACCCTCCAGGCCCGCTCCACTCTTAAACAGCTTTATCCACCAGGCTGTCAGAAGACTGAACTCTGTCCATTACCTTCCCACTCTGCCCCCTGCCCCTAGACAGTAATATATTCACTGACTGTCTCAAGGACTGTTTACATTCATACCTTTCCGCAGCTAATTTGACTTATATGATTGCTACCATTTGCACAACTGCATTATCTACTGTTATCATTTGCACAACTGCCTTATTTATTGTTACCATTTGCACTTTGTCAATATGTCCCTTGCCTTGTTAGTTTGTCCTGTGTCTTATCTGTCTTTGAATTTCAATGGTACGCACACCAGTGAAGAAGAAATGGCATTTCTGTTCTCATGTATGTATGACATACTAGCATCACACAGTTGGTGCAGATGTGTCTACTGCACCTTCATAATGGGAATTTCCTGTTCCACCACATTCCATAGGTGCTGTACTGGATTGAGATCTGGTGAATCTGGGGGCCATTTGAGTACAGTGAACTCATTGTCATGTTCGAGAAACCAGTCCAAGATATGAGCTTCGGGACATGGCGCATTATCCTGCTGGACGTAGCCATTAGAGGCTGGTTATACTGTGGTCATAAAAGTTTTGGACAATAATACTCAGGTATGCTATGGAATTTAAATGATGCTCACTTGTCACTAAGGGGCACAAAGTATGCCAAGAAAATATCCCCCACCATTATACCACCATCACCAGCCTGCATTGGAAATACAAGCATGGCTGGACTGGCCATCTTGGGTAGCCATGTTTTTGTAAATTTTCAGAGTTGTGGTGTAGTGTTCCTTGGGAGTTAAGGCTGAACTCACTTGGGGAACGGGGTTCATGGGCTCACAGGAGGTGAATAGAAGAGACCAAACTCACATATTTGCATCTATCGTATTTAATAACATATCTTGTTAAAGCTTACAGCCAGCTGCTGAGCTACCTGCTTTTAACCCGCGTTCTCAACTAAAACCCTTCATGTAACGACACTCAACTGAATCATGTTCTATCCCTCACCAATGACAGTCTCTCCACATTAATTTAACCTCAATATAAAATAAAATAATGAATGATAGTTCCTGTTCTTACACTTTCATGTGGTTTACGTGAAATTCTGACCCTACTATCTGAATGTTGCAGCAATTGAAACTATCTGACCAGGCAATGTTTTTCCAGTCTTCCATTGCCCAATTTTGGTGAGCCCATGCCCACTGTATCTTTAGTTTCCTGTTCTTAGCTGACAGGAGTGCCACTCAGTGTGGTTTTCTGCTGCTGTAGGCTATCTAGATTCAAGATTTGATGCAGTTTCTCGTGAATTTAACAGAGGTTAATAGATGATGCCGTAGATCTTTTTTGGATTGAATGTGATTCTGAATTCCCTAACAAATCCACACTGATTTGGCCGAGCAGGCCATATATTTTAATATGCCCAGAACATCTGCCTTAACCAGCCCAGCCATAGGTTGGCCCTAAATAATGGATGCAAGCAGCAAATGAAATTTCACACTTTGATATAAGACACCCAGTTTCTTTTATTTAACCTTCTGCAATGGCAGAGTAATAGGGCTGTTCGTGAAGCCTGTGTATGGTACTGATGCTGAGCCAGTACATATTATAAATTACCGTTGTGCAGGATTCAAATGACATCGGAAGGACTTCAACTTAAAGATGTGTGTGAAAATGTAAATTAGAGTTTGTATATGAAGAAAAGGTCCACATGCATGCTTGGCAGAAGGTTTGGCACCCGCACATCCAGGCGATGTCCTGTTAAATGGCTATATAGCTTTGCCATGTTAAGTACTGTGTATTAACTCCTTAATCCTTGTGTACATGGGACTTTCAGAAAAGCCCTTTTACACACCTATATAAAACTAGTCAAAAGCCACAAATAATAGAAACTGTGCAAACTTTCACTAAACACTAAGAACATTTACCAAACAAATGTAACCATTTATGTCATTATAAAAATATAGAACTTTATTTACATTTAAAATTATTTCCCGATCGACATAACATACAAATAATAGTAGTGTATAATGTTTCATAATGGCTGCCAGGCTAAATGTGCCGTCCTGTTTGTTTACTTGTGTAGTAAAGCATCAAGCTCTAAAAAGATGCTGACATTGGTGTTTTTGCGTCCGTAAGGGTCCAGTAATGAAAATCTATAGTTGTTCTTAATCCACAAAAGCTACAACAAGATAATGTCTAATTCACTCCTCCCCGTTTACAGACAAAGAGTGTCAGCGGGGAAATAAGGTTAAATAAGAGGTAAATATGAACAAAATTCTAACGTATTTACTCCTTAGTAACTCATTAGTAATTAAGTAATTCTGAATCAGGGAGATGAAATAATAGGCAAAAACACGTTTTTGTTTGAGTCGCTGTTTACAAACTCGGCACTTTAGAAGTACGCATAGAAATACAGACACTTTACTGTGTTCGGGTCGCTGGTGACCTGGCATTTTTTGGAAACTAAATGGCCATAAAACAGTCATTTTAAGCTATTTTGAGCAAAATACAGCCACTTCCTGGTTGGGAACACAGGAGCCGATGATGTACTGAGTATGGGAAATGAGGTTCTGTCACGCGTTCCAGAAAGTTGGGAAACGTTTTTCAGTTTGTTTTTATGTTTGTATAAGGATGTTTGACTTCGCACAGGAAATGGAGTTAAGCATGTTCTACAGTGTACTGGTGGCTGTGCAATAGTATTGTTTATTAAACCGATTATAATGGATGCTCAGATAATTAATCACAAAAAATTCAAAGGTGAAGGAATACTAGATGCCAAGTCACACTTTATTTGGGGGGCGGGGCATGTCTTCCAATGTATAGGTATTGATGCAAGTACCATATGAATTAAGGCCTTCCATGCCTCCCTCCCCCCAATTATTTTGGCCTCGCTTTAGCCGCTGATATCATTGTTTAGCCTTTGACTCTACCTTCAGCCATCATCATGTCCATCTTAATCCCCACATCCTTTGCAAATAAGTGATTTAACAGCCTGAGGTCTAACAATGACTGGATCCTGCTCACTTCACCACATTGCCTACAGTGCCTCGGGCAGGGGGCCAGGGTGGGGGTCTATTCCAATGAGTTGCTGTGTCTATGAGTGATGATCCCCTGACAGACTGTTTCCGTTAAAACAGGGACACCAGTCAGAGTCCTCAAACTGCATCCCTCAGATCTTCAAAGAGCAGAATTCCTTATTACCCTCAAACTACTTTCCTTTGCAGCTCTTGGCTTCTGGTGGTTCGTTGTAAATATAACGGCTAGTCGGCATGCAGCATTTAGTGTTGAAAAACATGGCTTTTGGGCGAGATGTGAGGGGTGACGTTCTTCTCCATGTGCACTCATTTGTTTGCCTCATGGGTAACTTGCTGGATGAGATGAGGGATCTAGTTTATGAGCTGTGAAGTGTGTGGCTTTGACAATTGCCTTTTAATAAACTGGGCTGGGATGGTGGTACATTTTCAATCTGAACTGTTATCAGAGTCAGAACCACAGAATGAAGGTCAGCTTGCATGAATTGTGCTTTGACTCTGGTTACTCTTCTGCTGTTGTGTTTATTGGGAAGATTTATTGTAAAGTGCAGTTGAGTAACAATAAGACGTGTAAAATTATGCTCTTTCTGAAGCACAGGTGCAGAAAAATGCTAATTTTTCACTTGGTCTTTGTTAAACAGCTCCACTATTGGCTTGACAGGTTTTCAGTGTCACTCTTTCCTCTTAACATCATGGTGTAGACTGTGAATCTTTCCTTTTATTAATCACAAAATGCTTTGTGCTTTTCAATCCATTTATCAAGATTCATTCAGTTTCAACATCCAATTTAAACTTCAAACAGTAATAACATTAATCTTTACATATCTACAGAAACTATACATATCTTCACGCATGCATATTTCAAAAACTTTCTCTTGAAGTCAGCAGAAAATTGACTGCACAGATGAAGAACACTGAGTATTTCATAAACCGGCAGCAATAATGACTTAATATTTTCATATCTGCTGGATCATTTAAATCTTGTACATAGAACTGCAACGTGGCAAACTGACATCTAACTTGCTATTGTCACCAAAGGGGGCAGCACACTTGAACATGCAAATAAAAATGTGTGGGCCATTTATGTCTTTTTTAAAAAAACATCCAGAATTATAGCACGATCTCTGAGTTCCAATAAACTATGGTCCAGTTAAACGTGTCAATTTAACCTTTTTTAAGTTACAGAACACTGAACTTTTCCAAGGAAAGCCATCATGAAACTACCACAATACTACAACCAAGGAAACAACCTGGCTGTACATAAAAGTGTCAACTTTCTGCTTCAGTATGGGATAGTGTAAAGACTTAAACATGCTGGAATCGTATGGTATATACCTAACAGCATGCTAAGACACATTTCCTATTAATCTACTTAACTGCCCTTTGAAACCATTTGGAATAATAGGCAGTCCAAGCTGTACATACAGGCCTCCAAGAGTATCTCCAGGGACTTAGTGGTGGGTTTTCTTAATTGTCGTTTCTTCTTATCCTCTTTCAGGTACATGTGAAGTTATTTTGCTGGCCCTAATGATGTTCCGGATCTCTCACCAGTGTGTAGACTTCCACAGAATGTCTGCCACTCGGCTACTTATGATGACACAAAATTGCCTACAATCAAATTCCGCCCAGAAGGAATGCACTACCTGTATGCGCCAGCATCACCTCTCTGTCTTCTACAAGATGCCTTTGTAGATCCCCCTAGCTTTCCCTGTGATGGTACTCACGTAATTTCAGTTGTCCACTGAATATTCTCATCTAGATATTTGATATTTTGCATATAGCCAAGTAACTGATTTTAGAGCTTGTATGTTTTTTACATTTTGATATTTCTAAAATAAACTCACATTGTCCCATATTCAAATGTTTTTGGGCCATTTGCAGTGGTATATATGTTACTGGTAGAGTTCAAGGCATGGGGGTATCCGTGCTCTCTCATGCTGGGCAGGGGATAGGGGGCTGGCCGAGCCTTGGTGCCCAGGTAGTGCTGGTAGGTGGTGGTGAATTTGTACGGAAGGTGGCCCAGGGTGTCTGAAGGATGAGGATATCCATCGAAGCGCGTGTCATGGGAGGGGCGGCTGTTCGAGAGTGGCATGGAATGGAGTCCGCTTGGGACCGAGAGAGTGGGACTCAGGATACGTGCCATGAGTTGGTGAGCTGGGTCTGGAAGGTTCGACGTGCTGCTTGGCTGGTCCCTGTCGTAGTCCCGCAGACTGTCCTCTGCGTCAAACAAGGAAATTATGTGAGCTGAGTTCTACACCAGGCCATCAGTTTAAGTGGATATCTTAATGATTGGTATTAACAAAATAATTGGTCTGTATTTTACAGTTCTGAATAGTTTGGGGGGGGCAAACCTGTCTCTGTCCCGCTGGGGTGAGGGTCTGACAACGAGCTTCTGTTTCTGACAATGCTGCTCGCAACTGGCAGGGAGTGAGGCCTGTGGTTCCGAGGCCTGTAGAATTAAAAATGCAAAATTTGCATGTTTTTGTTACAAACTATTACCAGTTAAATATGGATTTTTCCTAGTATTGAAAACTATTTTGTCAACATTATCATAAAAGGGTATTTAGTTTTGAATCCTTATGTGGTGCTTGCGATCCAAATTTGGCTGTAAAAAAGACGACGTGAAATTTCATTGGAAAAATAATAGCTATAGATATAATAGAATGGCTGCTATTCAAATGTAACCAGCACAAACTGGTTGTAGAGCACCTGTTTTTGTCATTGCTATGTACTGAGTCATTACTTTGGTGATCTTGCCTAGTATTAGTGAAGGAGGTCAAATTGTTTGATATTCTACAATCAAACCAATATGTGATTACGGATTCATATGATTGCCAATGTTGCCCGTCTTGTATGCATTAGCGTTTGATTATGTCTGTATTGTCATATTTAGAAGGCAGTCATAGTAGGTGCTCACAGTGTATCTTAATATCCATTAGCAAGGCCTCTAGAATTCCAAGCATAATTCAAGTAATTAAAAAGTGGGAGGATTCCATTCTACAGGGCATCACGAGTCACTTCCAGGCGTGCTACTTACCACATTTCAGGGTCACAGTCCCTAAAGCCCTTCGCAAACGGATTGCTAGCAATTTTCAGCTGCGTGATCTACAATCGACAAATCACGGTTATTGTACTCCTGCGACCATAAGAAAGTATTTAACTCGAGGATCAGCAATAATATCCTTTGCTTATTATCAATTAAAGTTTTATGCATCACTAGACTGCATCACAGTTTATCAGTATATAAGAAAACACGGGATCATTAAAACGGAGGGGATTTTTTTTTTTTTTCCATTTTCCTGTAGTTTTGTACCTAAAGCAGCATTTATAATTCGCTAACACTGTCATCCGTGTAAAGCCAATACACTGCCGGACACGTGAAGCTGTCATTAAACTGCAGAATATCAGAATAACGACATGACACGTTTACCAGAATTGCTGATATGACACCAGTAATTTTTGCTCAGTGGTTCAAGCATTGTCCAGCGGCATGAAAAACGTTAATCCGCAGAAAATACACAATTGTCCTCATTTCCTTAAGATAAAGGAAATAATTATAATTCACCTATTTTTCTGTTAAAACGGAACTTTTATTAATTAATACAGATATTCAAATGTGGGTGCAACTGAATGTGATTTTTTTTTGGCTGGTTGGTCTGGGGAAAGACGATTAGGCTTACTCTGTGATTCTGGTAAGCTGTTACCGCAGTGAATCGGGTCTCCTCGAACACAAAGGTCTTGTAGTTTTCTTCAGCGTACTTCTCGCTGTCTTTCCTCGGATCAACATAAACGATATGGAATCTTGGCTGATATCTATGCATTGAGTTGAGAATGATCTGGAAAAAGGAATAGGAGGCAACGATATTTTTTTCTCACGTGGTATCGATGCTCTTTGCCAGACGTGTAGGCTTCAGTGGTCGGTCGTTGTCTTAGTTTATTTTGACTTAACAGTAAAAAGAAAATGACATCAGGCTGAAATTCGTAAAGGTGCTTTTTATGGGAAAATATAGCTTTAGGGACTCTCAAAACGAGGCTGCTTTGTATAGATCTTGCTTAAGGGATACGTACATGTCCGTTGTCATCTAGCAAGTTATTGGTGAGTTTTAATTTATCAAAAGAGACTATCTGTTTCATCCACTGTGATCCTTTCGCTGGAGAGTCTGGGTGATAATGCACCCGTCCGGGGGTTGCTGCATCCGCCTTACCAGCGACTAACCATGACGAGCTATGGAAGGCGTACCTGGCGACCGAGAAGTTAAATAGCGTTAATCCTCAGCAGTACAAAATAAAACGCCTTTTGGTAACCTATACGTTCTAAATATATTATGCTTGGAAAAAGGTACGGTTAATAAATGTAGTTCCTAATTCCAAGAGGATAAGTGTCGTAAATCATATCTGACAATATCCTGTAAGCAGGTAGGCCTATCAATCGCGCAACGTGAATCATCTGACATACCTGTAGCGTTTATCATCGAGTGGTATAAAATCCATTAAAAGCATATATTCGGCGTGGATATCAAGTCCGAAAAGTTTCACCTGAAACGCGGGGAACATTCGTCTGAAAAATAAACAGAGCCGACGTTTCAAAAAATCCTTAGTACTGGGCTTGTTATCCAGTTTTATTACAGTACACATACTGTGTAATCATCTACAGCAGTTTGAGATATATTGCAGTTATTGGTCTTTTGGCCGTAAGTTAATGTTTGCGAGAAATTTCAATATCTGTTTAATTAAATGTTTATATTACTCCTGCCGCTCCTTTGCATCGTAAATCTCATCGTATTATCGAAAGACAACACGTGACATTTTTTTGGCTTCATACAAAGTGTTGCATCGGATTCCATTATAACAGCATATGGAAAATAATGAACGAATCTCGTCTAATCATGTCTAATTCTACTAAGGTTC
Organism: Isichthys henryi; assembly: GCA_026776945.1. Taxonomy (NCBI): domain Eukaryota; kingdom Metazoa; phylum Chordata; class Actinopteri; order Osteoglossiformes; family Mormyridae; genus Isichthys; species Isichthys henryi. The sequence goes on from JAODJX010000009.1 coordinate 438,516, forward strand.
CGGCGTGAAATTAACCTGTTATAATGCATTAAATGACGCCAATGATGATAATACGAACAGAAGTTTTCAGCAAGAAATACGGCGGAGGCTTGCGAATAATTTATTATACTTCATTTAAACTTAATTTGTCCTTTTGCAAATGCTAAAATTGATATACGAAATCTAAACTGTCTGCATAAGGTTATCCGAATAAATTTAGTGTTGTGTGATTTCTGAAATATATGTAATACACAATATTATTTTTTAATTATATTTTTCAAATTTATACTATGAGATATTAAGATTATTCCCAACTGGACATATTTGGAAACGGGAATAAGAATTTTACGGTATTTTATTCTCCGAATTCACTTAACTAAGGTGCTTCGCATATTTTCGTAAATTCTGAAAACACTATTTTGGACGGTTTCCTTTGAATTATGCTCCATGATCAGATATTACTTTGGCTTTTCAACCCCCCCGCCCCCAAGTCGCTGTGATTGTAAGATACAACAAAAATTAACTGATTAGTAACAGGTACAGTACGTCTTTCTGGCCGTGCTAATTACGGAGAGCCTGTATCCGTTTTAATTCTGTCGCGATAGCTACCTTGGGACATAATTAATCAAGTGCCGCGTGTTCTGCAAAGTCCTGTAACCTAAAAGTCTGCACATTTTCCCACACACAGTAACAAAAACACATTTTCAAAATATTTCAAACAGTCGCTAATAGACATTTGTTTTAACGCAGACATCAATATAATTTCTTACATCTATATAATCTATACTATCTTAGCTTAATATTTCTGAATATGTAACCATTTTGTCCTACTAACCCGTTTGTTATACAATGTTGTTGAAGTTGTAACATCTTAAACAATAAAATGTTCAGATTCTTAGAAAATCCTGCAGCATATTTAAAAAATTCGCAGAGTATTAATTAGAAAACATTTCTAAATGCACAGCTAAGGTAACCAATAAGGATTTTCCGATTTTATAGACACGTTTTTTTATTTCGATAAGGGTCTACACACTAAAATTATGCGCTAAAATAATTTTAACGTTATGTTCTGTTGTTACTATCAACGTGGAAAGTAGACAACTTAAAGACAGATGAAACTTGTTTATTTAATATTGTAGGGAGCCAAATTAAAATTAATTTGCTGTAACAATATTCCCTCCCCCAACACACAATAAATTTAGGTTAATTTAATTAACTTTTTATATATGTTTTTTAAGTATTAAGTGTGACAATAGGCTAGTGATGACCTATTCCTTTGTTCGTTATTTCAATAATGTATAGAAATCTTAATTAATTTTACAATGGCTTCTCATAAATTATAAAACATTTAATTTAAAAATAATATTTTTAAAATTGTATCAAAAACCACCAGTTCCTAGCAGATTGATTGGTTCTCTCAGGGTAAAATTAATTTGCCTCAGTAAAGCTTAATTATCCCCTGCCCCGTTTGTTAGAGTGGCACTGCAAGCTTTATTTGTAAATTTAGTAATGGCAAAATCCATTTAATATTAAACCATTTTTGTCTGTATTAGTAATTTTTACCTCCCCGCTTTAGTAACGATCATCTCAGTTCCAAGCTGATTAAATTCATCCCAGAGTGCCTTCATTTCCAACTGGACGGTAACGTTGGCCACTTTAGGGTTCTTTTTTACCAGTGGATTTCTGCTGGGCGCCATGGCGGAGGATAAGGGGCAGCTGGAGGTCCCGGCATCGCTCTGCGGGGACCGAGCTTGGTTGCACCTCGGGTAGCTGTCGGCATGCTGGGCGCCGGTGCAGGGCTCGAAGTACGAGTCGTGTTGAGGGTAGGAATCCCGTGGCGTCGCGGGAAGACGGAAACTTCCAGGAGGACTGAGGCTGTTCAGGCTGTTTGTGGTGAAGGCGGCAACGTCGCAGAAGTGAGAGAGCTGCGTCAGCCACGGGCTGGATATTGCAGAAATCATCCCACGCTTTTACTGTTGCTCCAGTTCGACACTCTCCGCGGAGTATTTCGTTGTAAAGGGGAAAACGTAATATTGGGAAATGCCAACCGGAACGTCCACGTTTTAAATGTTTAGAACGGATACCTTGAACAAACCATTTCCAAAAGTCCTTTGGAAGATCGTAGGATCTTTGATAGCACTTTATTTGTATGACATCATCTACAATGGAAAGAGTAGACGTTTGATCCGTAATGATGGAAAAAGTCTTCCGGAGTGAGAGAGCTGCGTTCGCACAAAGCCGTTCGGGTGGATGGCGTTCTGCTGCGTTCCGAAAGCTCTCACTGTTCCTGCAGTAACTTAACCTCCTGCCTGTCATGTACTGAGTCTTTTTCACCGTGAAACTAGGTCTCTATAAATGTAAACGAAGTTAATGTATAGTTCATTTCCTCTTCTTCGAAGGATAATTACTGATACACAACCGCGGCCGTTTTTACATAATTTTCTATACACAATTAAAAGTACATTACCTGCATTTTCAGAAGTAATAGAGAATTTGTCTCAAAAGAAGAACAAGCAGTTAATTTTACTACTGATTAAGCCAAACGCATATTAAATATTTGAATAAAGGTAATAATCTAAATAAAACAGTGCGTGTACCGCGATCCTCCGCGCAGTACGATAACGCTCAGATACTGACGGCAGCTCGCTTACCGCCGTCACCGACCACCCCGCCCCTGGCTACTATTTCGGTTTCATCGTCAACCTTTACAACTGTGTTTTTTTGTAGAGGTCTTACATGTTTAAAATATGCGGTGGATGAACTTTATAGAAACGTAAATCAAATAATTATGTATTCTGGCATAGAGAATTCATGCTGTTCTAAGAAAAACGTTATCTTCAGTGTGCCATTTAAGTAAATGCACGCAGTACTGTATTATTTCACACCACAGTGTAGGCCTACAGTGCTATCGCTGTGTCTTCTGCCATTACGTCCATCGTGGTCCGCAGGATTTGTGAATATTGCAAAACATAACGTTTAGTTTTCCTTGATGCATTTGCCAAAGTCTGTAAAAATTTTGTCTGCCGAATCTATTAGTGTGATATCTATGAGGAATGTAACGACGCTAGGGTGAGAAGTACATTTCCGAGCATACAATATATTGATAAACTATTTCAGAGGGGATTTTAAAGCAAATAACGTTACGAATATATCGCAGACTGCTGTGTCTATGTAACCGCCAAACAAGCTGTATGTAAGAGTGGAACAAATATCATTCGAGAAGGCAATACGTGATTTTATGCAAAATCGTTGTAACGCTTCCATTTATTTTAACCGTTTGTGTAACACGGTATAGTGATGCTGATTGCGGAATGCCTATTTAAAGGCAATTGGAATTAATAGAATTTTTGTGGGAACAGAAATTGAGTTAACCTCACGTACTGCTCTGACCAATTATGCTGTGCTTGTGCAAGCTTCATAAAAAAAAACTGGCTGATGTTGGTAATCATCCCCGCCTGGGTTTTGTTGGTCAGGGGTGCATTAAGACACACAATAGGAATCTGACGACAAAACCTGTTATAAAACCGAAGGCATCAGTGAGCATGAATACACAGGCAGATTCCAGGGGCCTAACACTCGACAGGGTCCCTTGAATATGTAAAATAAGTAGAACTGCGGACAAGGTGACATTGTCGGGGGGATAATGTGTAGGTACGCCCCTGTATAAAACATTACTTTTCATCTGGTTTCAGACTATAGCAATATATTAGGTCTACACGCTAAACAGCTTCTAACCGTACCGATTTTTCCCAGAGCCAATACCGGCTAAGCTTAATAATTAGGCCAAAATATTAGAAATATTAGATTAGTTTTAGTTGATTGTGCTGTGTTTCTAAATATACCAGGGAATCAATACAAACTTAACTTAAGAGAAAATTGTCGATCTGGTTTTATTTTAGGCTATTTTTCTAAATTAACAATTGTAAAAATGTTAATGAAATTCTGTTAATGGAGTTTAGTGATGAGAATCTGCTTTGACCTGCAGGCTAAAATATCTCATGTCACTTTGAATCCTGTGTATTGTGAACTTAAACTGTACAAGAAGGGCACGTATTATTTCAATATCCTGCTACAAAATAATGTTTAAAATATTGCAGATGAGTATAAAAGTGTAACCCGTTGCACTGAATTATTCTGGATAGAAATACGTCGACTGATCTGAAATATATCACGTGTCCTTTATTTATTGGTTTTATCCTTGTTTGATTCAGTTCCAAGTCTCAAGATCTCATTCGGCTTCACTACCTATTTGACGATACGTTCGGTCTGTCTTAACGCAAACATGCCAGCAAAACTGATATTACGTTTTCGTGACGATTTACGCAAACCTGCTAGATTACGTCGTATTGGTTAGAAATGTCACACTAGCAAACATACAACTTCTATTAGAACGAACAGTAACAAATCAGAAATGCTTTGCCTTTTCGGAATCGTGTTGGAAATGTCTATTAGAACGATATCGAAATACTATCTGGTGTAGCTTAATTAAATTTTACATTTAAAATGGCACCTTTATTTTTCAATATGATAAATTACGGTTTAATAAATTACTGGATTGTATTTCATATTTATAGTGCTCTATACATATCGTAGTGTAAAAAAATGAATCGGTGTAAAATTCGCATTTTCTGAATTGTAGCTACATCTTATGAGAGTTTAGTCGAAAAAGCGACTGAATAATTACTAAAAGCTTTTTAGTAGTCCTAAGCTGGGTAGGCGTGCATTTCTTGCGCGCATGAAGTCACATGCCCTAAAGTTTATTCAAGATTTCATGTTAATTCTCAGTCACTTGTTTATGAATGGCGTTTATTAATAATCACAAAACAATATTGGCCGTGCCGTGTCATTTAGAATTAAAATAGCTAAATAGTGATTCGTATCTGCGTTGCATCCCCCCCCTTTTCGTAATGTAGGGACTGATTCGTGATGTTCCCCCCTTATGTTGGGACTAATTTTGAAATCCGGGAGTTCATATAAGCGGTTCTTAGTATTTTTGAAGAATACAAAACATAAATTATGCTATTCAAGATATATCTAATTTTTTTAAAATAAACGTTTGTGTTGCGCGTAATGCGATAGTTTTCCTGTAGTACTGTATAAAAATTAAACGCCAAACATATATTTTCTTACTGTCATTTCTTCTTACCATTTTAATTTACTAGCATTTATAGTGTAACGCGGTAATAATTTGAGCATTCATTTGTAGAATTTACTGTTATTTTCAGGCTAATTTTAAGGCCTACATAATTTAAGTAAATAAGAATATTTATTTGTGGGGACGACTCACTTTTTATTAGATTCTGTTCCGTTTATGTTTTTTTTTTCTTTTATTAAACGAAAGACTGATAATTTTCTCATTTTATTGATGATGCATTTTGGTTTATCTGACAGGCAACTCGGCGTTTAAGTAAAAGACGTAGCTACTTTGTACTTTGGTTTCTCTTCGTTTGTTTTCTCAATGAATAAACACTTGTAAATTACAAAAAAAAAGATAACATTGTGGTATAAATATATTATGTTACCTATGTTGTGTAGTGATTGTGTTCATTCAGTAGTTATCCCTTATTAATGTTGCCCCAGTACGCTGAAATGGAAGAGACTCAGTACAGCATGAAGTTAATTATACTATATACAAGATATACGGAGACCAAAAAATTTATTAAGAGGCTCCCAGCATTTGTGCAGTTTAAATTTGAGGTAATGTATAAGACTAGCATTTCATGATTCGTAACACGTACTATGAAGTTATCAATAGATACACGTTAATTGTACAGTGAGGAATCAATCAGATTTGTGCATAGTGTTGACTGAGTTGTTTGGAATAAAGGTAAGGTTCAGGATGACTAACAGTTAAGTAAAAATTAAACGAACTATCTGAATGTCGACCTACTTTAGGTGATATTTTAGTAGTGCGTGATTTTAACCTCCCAACTGTATCCATGATAGTTTTATTCTCTTATTGGTTGATCCAGTCAGTGGGCGGAGCAGCTGACTGTTTACGCAATGAGGGCGGCCCTCCTCTCTCCACGCCTGCGCAGAGCTTGCAATCTGAGCCAAGCCAGCAGTAAACCTCTGCCTTCCCAGAGATTTAAAAAAACACCATGGACATGTAAGTCTTCCCAGAGCAAAATATCACAAATAAAGTGCGACATAATGAGTGAGCAACAGTTTTACAGTTTCCCCAAATGGAACTGTTGAAAATTTACGATAGGTTGATCTCGATAAATCTGCCCTTCAGAAGTCCTTAGAGAAAGGTGCTCTCTGACAATAGATATCAGAATTTGCCCCCTTGATCACTAACTGCTTATCCCCGCAATATCTGTAGCATACAAAGGAGGTCCTGCAAGCGCATTGTGTCAAGCTGCACTTTGAGTACCGGTAGACAGAAACGTTGTAAGTCTTGCAAACACATCTTTTTTATATATATTCCACTGCGTTCACTTTTTTGCTGTTGGACATGGGAGCTTATAGAACATACGAAATTTACAAACGAGAGGAGGTCATTCGGCCCATCAAGCTTGTTTGGAGAGAACTTAACTAATAGCTCAGAGTTATTAAAATCTTATCTAGCTCTGATTTTAAGAGAACCCAACGTTTTAGCTTGCGCTACACTAGCAGGAAGACAATTCCATACTCTAACTACACGCTATGTAAAGAAGTGCTTCCTCAAATTCAGTTTAAAATGTTCTCCGGCTAATTTCCATTTATGGCCACGAGGTCTAGTATTTAAACTAATATTGAAATAGCCATTTGGCTGAACAGCATCCAGACCTGTTAGAAACGTATATCATGTCCCCCCTTAGTCTCCTTTGCTCGAGGCTGAACAGATTCAGCTCAGCTAGCCTCAGGGATGCTTTGTACTTCATCCCCGTCTGTCCATGCAGAAATTCCCTGGACTTCATCGCCTTGGTTGTTCTTGCATCCCATTGGGCCGCCTTTGAATAGCTCGCATTCCAGAGCAGATGAGCTGTTGATGGGGAGTTTAGGTCTAATGTAGTCCGCTAGTTTTACATGGGCTCTTTGCCTTACTCGTAGCGACCCGCAGCTTCGTCTGTCTAATGCATCCGGAGTCCAGCATTAAAGGCATGAGTAAGACAGTTTTACTTTGTAAATGGTTGGATGGTATGATCTCATTTTCTCCTAGGAGATTTTTTTAAAAAAGAATTATGTGATCAGAAAGCAACTTGTTCCACAGATCCTGGAAAAGGTTTTTCATGATTGTATTAACTGGTCGGTTTTGACTATTACTACAGACTGTTTGTAATTTACAATGTATGTTACTTACGGTGAATCTCACTTAAGATTGAAGTTTAAAAAATTAATAAAAATAAGTGAAATAAATTGTGTGCGTCCGTACACCCGGCAGAGCTGCGCCGCCTACTGCGTCCTCCACTCTGTATGTCGTTACAGCAAAATACTGCAGGTCTGCAGTATGGCAGAGTGACCATCCCAGTCTCACTCGCACCTGAACGTTAAACTATTCCGACAGACTGCGCGTAAGTGCAAGTGGGTTCCTGTTGGAATGGAACTCAGACGTAAGTTGGGGACAGCATCTGCACTGTATTACATTTGCCGAATTTACAAAAACAGATATGTATGTATTTTAAAAATTCTGGCGCCACGGCAGCACACCAAATGCAACGAATGCAAGGACAATATACATTCGTTGTAAGAATACAATAACTTAGATAATATTAGGAATGAAACGGTTCGCCAAAAAACTAAAACTGTGGTATACAGGTCAGAGTTTAGTCCACCAGACTGATGTTTGATATCAGTTATCATACTGAAAATTTGCGGCTGTAGGGTTATGTAATCTCAAAACAATTTTCACAAATCAGGGAAATAAAATCGTAAATAAAGACTTAGGACTGTGGTCTCGCCTCTCAAGTAATCACTCACTTGATTGCTTAGTTACAAGTTGGTCAGCCAATCAATAATCAAGTGTACAATTGGGCACAATGACAGCGTGACAGATTATTTGTTTATTTAAGGAGATTTTTTTTGTTATTCTCACCAGTAAAAAGTTGCTATTTGAGGAACATGTGTTAGTATTTTCTGTCTGAATATTAATTTCATCTGCATATTTACGCTGTACAATAACCCAAATTGACTGAACTGTGACTCGTGAAATGAACTGAACCATGAAAATCTGTACTGCAGCCTAAATAATACTAATAAAGGACTGTTACATTTTGTTTGTTTGATTATCAAATTTGTTGGATTTTTTTAGGTTAAATCGCAACTTTGTGTACCCCAATATAGTTGGGAAATACTAATCTGACATGATGTATCTGTGACTCAATAAGAAAAAACAAAGCATTTTCTTTCTTTGAAAATCTCATTTGATTGTTCACCTCCTCCTTCCTGGAATGATGGCTCTGCCAATACAGCTGAAGATTGCAGGCGGTGATGCAGGGGACACAGTAACACTGAAACTGACATCAGGGTCCCCTGCAGAAACGTGCTTGTGGCAAAAGTACAACAACCGCTTGCCGATAGACAAAACTAGCAGTATGAAGCTGTACAGATTTGGACAAAAGCCAATTGTCAGGTAGGTTGGACAGCACTGATTGCCTGAGATCCATCAGCGTCCCCCACCAGTTTATTTGCGTTAGTCACCCCTCAGATGACGATGAAAAACGAGGGGGCATAGATTTGGCCCAGGACACGAGGCCTGATGCCACAAGGGCAGCCAGTGTCGGTGTTCAAAGAGCTTCTCTTCTCAAACTAGTACTGCTGCTCAGGTCTGCGGCTGCTCATTGCTGATGTCCCATTAAGCAATACGCTCACCCAGCATTGCTTTGGAGATTTATCTAGCTTTTTAAATGCCTTTTTTAAATCTATATTGTACTTTAGCCAGATAGATGAAACCAGTTTCACTTAAAAAGAGAACTTGAGGCTCTCTTATTGGTGACTCCATCCATCTTGCATGCTACACTGCTTGTTTTATCTGCCGGATGCCTTCAGATAGAATAATTCGTACTTCACTTGATTTCAATAATGTTTACACTAGCATTAATCATATCATATGTCAGAAAGACTAAGCCAAGGTGCCAAGACGTATCTATTAGAACAAGATTCAGCAGGTAAAATGTCTCTTTCCCATAAAATCTATTTTCTGAATGTTTTTCTAAATGTTATTATACTCATGAGACATGAAGAATGTTATACTGTGAAAATGAGTCCACTGGAATATAATATATGTTACTGCTACATTTGCCCTCTCAGTGTCAGTGTAAGAAAACTCTCAGTGCAGTTATGTTTGTTTGTGCGTTACGCATGCGCGGGAAAAACAGGGTCGAAATGCACTTTTTCCTCTTTGTAAACTTGTCATTAGCAATTTTTCATGCCAATAATGACTTGTCACATATCCCTTATAAAAGTGAAAAATATAAAAGTAGGAAACGAACAAAAATGAAGTAGAAGCTCTTTAACGACGCAGGTAAAGATGAGGAGGAAATTGACGTCTGTAAATTGCTTTATTTGTAGTACATCCGTGTCTGGTTCGGGAAATGTCACCCTTTTACAGACTCCGACCCGGGCTTCCTTGTAAGCGAGTTGCATGTCCCTTCTATGTCAATGCACACATTCATCTGTCCTAGACAGGCAGTCAAGCTCATTCCTTGGTGAACAAAAGAGGTGAAAGAGTGGCCTCCTCTGAATGAAAGACTATAAGGTGGGTAGACTTCAGTGCCAGGAAGCTGTCTGTGTAATGCAGTGACTTGCTGCTCTGGCTAACTAGTCTGGATGGGTGGTTTTGGGTTGGTTACTCCTTCAGGCAGGGATTTTACACCACGTGGTAATAACACCCAGTTCATCATGCTCAGCAAATGCATTTCTGTAATGAAGCTGTGTTTGAGAATCTCATGCTAAGAGGAATATAAGAACTTGTTCGAAGATTGTTTAGTTAATGTAAATACGCCTGTCAATCCTCACTAATGTGATTATTAGACGTCTTGTCATACTGGAATTTCTTTCCAGTGTTCATCCCAGACCCTGACCCACCAATACAGTTGTTCTCTTTCCATTGGTGTGGGGGAAATTGGAGGGGGTGCACAATTTAATAATTTAAGTATAAAGCAATAAATATTAAAGGGTACCCGGCCTTGTTCAGCAAAATCCTCGGTCTGCCTGGTGTCAGCTGACCAGCAGGGGCCAGTGCATCGTGGCTCAGGTAGCTAAGAGGAGTGGGTCATGGAAGGGGGTGAAGTCAAGGAGTAACAATGGGTCAGCAGACTGAGTAACAGCTTACAGTGAGTAGGGCTAACAGGCTTATATTGCTGATCATAGTGGTGATGAAAATTATAGAAATTATATTCCTATTTGGTGCTGTTTCTCTACGAAACCCCCTGCCTATGGGATAAATACCCACTTGCCGTCATTTGGTTTTCTTGAAGGAATGCAGAGACTGTTATGTAAGTAAAATAGGCAGGTTCAATGTGCTGGCATCCGCGGTCGTGTGGGCCTGTTTATCAGAGTGTGCCAGCTCGTTCAGTCAGTGTGTCACTATGCAGAACATACTGCCTTAAGCCTAGTTACATACTTCACTTGTTTGCATGTCATTACGGTCTGTGCTCAGACTTTTGCATGCATACTGCATTGGTCTGTATAGGCAGACAGTTCTGGTTGGTGCACATGTACAGCGATGATATTTCACCAGACTAGCAGACCGTCGATTCTTCGCACATGCAGCAGACATACCAAAAAGTCATCTAGACCCAAAATCTGGACTGCAGCTGCAGAGACTCCTGATGGCAAGATTTACATGCACCATGTACAGACCAAAAAGAGACACGTAACAGTGAAGTATCGACTGGGCTTTACACTTCGGCTTCAGCAGACCTTTCTTACTGCAGGAGAATATTTCTTTGTCCCATAGTGACCGCCATGTGAATAATATGGGTCGTTACCTGCTCTTCTCTGTGATTGGACCTAATGCAAATTAAATAATAATAAAAATAATTAAAATAATAATGCAAAGGTATATCTAGAATGAACAGTGTTGCTTTAAATTTATAAGAAATCCTTTTGAAGATAAGTCTTCCTCATGAGGTCTTGTTGTTGTTGTGGAGAGTGTGCGAAAGTGCGGTTTTATATATGTTGCTTTGTAGTGATTAGTGTATGTGTAGGTGTAACTGTATGCGTGTGTGCATGCGTGTGTGCATGCGTGTGTGCATGCGTGTGTGCATGCGTGTAGTGGAACGGCTGTACTTGTTTTTGCTAGCTCATCTCTACAGGCATGAAGTTCTGTGCTTGCTGTATGAGATACGGTTGCAGTTAAGCTGCACATGGCTTTTATTCAATAAAGAATTTTTGGTTTCTCCCCAGAAACAAATTACCGTAGGTGGCTTTCCCACCACTGTGTGTTACTCTTAGTATTAACACAATATTCACACTTTGCGCTGATGTTGCACATTGTCTTTCTGTGTCTTTTTATTGGACATGGTGAAGCATGTGACCATCGAGAGGAAGAAAAAAAAAAAAACCACTTAAGCTCAGACAGAGGCTGCAGTTATCCTGCACCATAGTTACACTGGCGCTGCCTTTTCGGCACCTTGCCGTTTTAGAAACGAAAAGCTATATTGCTTTAGATTTGTAAAATTTTGGGATAAAATGTGTTTTTTTTTTTTGTTTGTTTGTTTTTTGCCTAGTTAATAACGACGATGCAAGTCTGGTGGTCCGCTACAAAAGGGAAAGAAAAATTGCTTGATGTTTGAGAATGTCGTGTTTCAGAGCATAACATTTCCCAAGCATAAGATAAACTGTGTTTCTGACATACTATAGAGCTAAATAAAACATCTCTGGAGTTTTCCACTGCTGGGGAATTTTACATTGGACTAAAACTGTAAACAGGCATAACAAAGAAATCTTAGTGCAATGTCAGGCGTAGCAAAGATACATACTGTGTCAGACAGGACTAGACCTTAAGCATATAGACACACAGCCCATACAGTATCAGTCAAAAGTCTGGACACACCTACCCACAGGTTTCTTTGTACTATTCTCAACGTTTTGGAATAATTATAAAAACATCAAAACTATAAAATAACGCAAATATAATGATGTACTGACCAAAAAAGTATCTGGAAAAACTAATTTGTTTGCCGGTGAGGCAGCTCTGTGGGTTGGGACTCAGAAGGTTGCCGGTTCAAATCCCAGGGTTGGTAGAGTGATCCCACCATTGCGCCCTTAAGCAAGACCCTTAACCCCAATTGGTCCAGGGACTGGCTGACCGTACTGTCTCCTCTAATCAGTTCCATGAGGTGGCCTCCTGAGATGCTTTTCCAGCCGTCCTGAAGGAGGCCTCGCATATGTTGAGCACCCATTGGCCACTTTTCCTTCACGATCTGGTCAAACTCCTCCAAAACCTTTTCTCCTGTGTTTAGGTAAGGTGAGCAGGTCATGTGATGCGACACTCTGTCACTCTCCTTGGCGTGTCCAGACTTTTGACCGGTACTGTATATGGTGCATGAATAACAAAAAACAGATAAAAGGAATTCAGGAATACAGACTGATAGATGTTTTTCTTAGTTTTTGCCATGTACCGGGGTGCGAAAAATATAAGTGCCATGTTGCAGATTTGTCAGCTATGAAAATTGTGGCAAAGTAATTGAGTTTGTCAAGGGAAAATGTCTCAGACTATGACAGCATATGCCAAATGGTGACAACCTGCATCGGTAACTGAGAAACCCAAAGGGCACCTTCAGCTGAAGATAACTCTTAAGGGTCATTATCCTCATGATTACTCTGTGTGGCTGTTTAACAGCCGAGGAATATAAGGCTGTTTTACGGGACGGGGGTCACCTTTCGGTGTAAACGCTGTTCCCTTGTGATGTCCCCATATTCCAATGTTCACGTACACACCACTAAAGAAATGAACGGTTTTACGTACAAGATGAACTCAAATGTCTTCCACGGCTTTCCCAGTCACCAGATCGAAACATAACAGTAACTGAGCTGCCATGGCTTTCTGTCACTGTTGCTTAAAGCACTGGAGGTTTTTCTTGAACGATCGTCAAACATACTTCTAGACACAGTTCAGGACTTGTACGACAGCATTCCAAAAAGGGCTGAAGCTGTTCCGAAGGCAAACAGCGTCTCCACTCCTTGTTCATATAATGTTAGGTGTTTCTGTGATTTTTGTCCACCCTCTGTATAATATAAATCACTGTGGCTATGGAAGATGGATGAGTGCAACATCAATATAATATTTAAAGTTTCACAAAAATAAGGGAGTAATCAAAAGGGAATGTTTGGCACAGATGTTTTTATAAAAGTAATACTGTAGAAGTTTAACAAAACAAACAATGTTATACCAACCCCAAGTCATTTATTTTCATGTCAAGACATATATTTAGACTACATGCTTAATTATAGCTTTGGATTACAGAAGAGACTGGGGAACAACATTTCTATGAGCTAATACTGAGGACAAAACCAGCAACGATTGTTATTTTATACTTTGAATCTTCATTTTTAAGGATCTCCTCCATGTCATGTTAATGATTTGCCATAGACTGAAGGTGTCCCGCACTGCCCTGCTGGGAGAAGAGAGCGGGAGACATAGAGAGTCCAGGTTTTGCCTGTTCTCCATTTACTAAAGTGGCCTGTTTGTGTGGTGCCGAAGCAGTGTAACTCTCCGTCTTTTCCCCGTTCTCAAACTAACTTAACTTTCCCATGTGCTAAATAGTGTCCTAGCATGTAGACCAGATCCTTCAGATTTCTACATGACTCAACTTCTCAGAGGACCAGCCAATGGAAACAAATAGGACTGTTTTTGAGTGGAATGTGGAGAACCAATAAACACTGTTTCTCCGCAGTTTAACTGCATTCAGGACAAAAACGGCTTTAATATCACTGAGAGGTTTTGCTGACAATCTTGGTTTTAGAGTAGATCCATCCCAGTCAGGATTTTAAAAGGTGTTTCCAAACTAGTCACATTGTTGTCTGTATTAACGTGCTCCTCGAGACAACAGCAGTTCTTTCCCATTTTGTTTCCATGCACCCCCATCCATATGCTGCGCCATTGGCCAAAACTGGCCTGGTCTTCGTCAGTTGCAGCCATGGCTGCAATACTGTGGGCAGTTGAAAATACCCGCAGATTTGTTGGCATTTTTAATTCGAAACGCACCCAGCAACATGGAAACCAGCTGTAATTTAGTTCTAGAGACTTCAATCTCTCTGTCACAGAGAACCACATACCAGGAAGCAGTTGTGCCCTGTAGACATCTCATTTTCTATAGTATTGCTTTGGTAAATTTCACCACTGGTTGCTGCTACTGTGTAAAGTACAGAACATTCTGTTATGAGGAGGTTGAATATAACCATACGGTTCTTGGTTTCTGTCTCAAATTGAAGATTCACTGCTTTATCCTAGAGGATGACACTTTACTTAAATTGCTTCCATAAATATTCTGCTGTATGTTTTGCAAAGTATTGTAAGCTGTGCAAGTTGATTTGGATTGTAGTGTTGCCTGGCAAAGTAAATTATAGCAACAACTGGCAGATGCTGAAAACCAGTCAAGGTCGGATAAGGTATACCATTTGTTATTCAGTAATTTCAGTAAACCAAAGAACCAGGTGCAGGCCCTTAATATGGGAGGGGCAGCCATTTCCCAGGATTCCTGTGATTTCTCAGTCATCACTGCACCCAGCGTACAGCCCGGATCGGATTTCTTCATTTGGCACCAGGAAATTGTCCAGTTTTCTCACAACTCGTGACTCGAAGGGTGTCTGACTGCTATGGAATACACATGCATTGTGGTCCAGTTGTCAGATGTGCCTTTTGCTGATCCTGCAGTGGGGACAGGTGTCCCTCTGGTCAGTCAAGGCTTATAAACAGCTCGTGGTGGAAAATTGAATTTCTGAGAAGAGTTTTTGTTAAATTTGAAGTGTTGGTCTGACATGATTGAGAATCTCTGTTGTGACAAAGAGTTTCTCTGTGACACTGGATGTCTGTAATTTGCATGCTCTTATACTAGAAAGCAAGCGGATTGGTGTTCATGCTTCTTAATTTATTGCTTGTTCACATCACATGGAAAATATGTTTGCAGTACTGGCGTGTCATGGCTATATGCATGAAATAGGGAAAGTGCAGGGTGTCTGTGTTGTGATCATAGCCTTTGGCTCTCCAGTATTGCCTTTTTATTTCAGGTGTTGGGCTGATAAACTTGGTGAGTGAGTGGGTTTGCCAAGGGTTTTAAGTATGTCCAAACGAATGATTCTTTCTGGAAGACTTTTTAAGATGACATATGACCACACGTCTTTAAGACTTTTATGGTGATACAATTCTTAAACAAAAAGAGTATTAAATGAGTAGGCTGAGCTTAGATGCTCAGGGCCATGTGACCTTGGGGGGGGGGGGCTGGGAAGTGTGTCTGTATCTGCATTCAGTCTCTCACACACATGGGTGGGGCTGTCCATCAACACTCATGCAGAACACAGCTGAGGCTCACCTGTCAACACTCTGCCAAGCCGTGGCTATGAATCTGGGAAGCACAGAGGTCTCCCATCTTAATATCGCGTCCAGAAACTGCCAGACAAATGTGGGGTCTCCAAGTTTGTCTGGCAGTTGGTTGGTTAATCCCTTTATTCAGCTGTTTTACATACAATAGATGTGGTTAAACACCTTTTGAGTAAGGCTGTTTATAATAGAAATTTGTTTGGGGGGTAGGTTTATTCTTAAACCTGCCTTAAAGCCTACAGTGTTGTTTTGTAAGTTTAACGCTATGCCAAGTGTTTTCTTCTGTTAAACTGTTGTAACAAGGCTGTCACACTTTAACTGTTGGTAGGTCTTTTGGTTTAACCTTTTTGTGTGGTTATGGCTGTCGTTCATTCCAAACTCGTGTTTCCTGTGAAAAGTCAACCCATCAATGTGGCTGAACTGCTGTTTCAGCCTGAGGCCTGACAAACCCAATGGAAGAAAGACAAATGGAGCAGAAGTACTCAGGTTAGCAGCTACTGGTGGTGATTAATGCCCAGACCTGGTGTTTGTTTCTGCCTGTCCAGGGCTTCCAGCCATGGGCCCCAGGGGGAGAGGAATGATCGCCGGGATACACGCAAAGAGGCCCTGAAATATGGCACTAAAACATACTGCAACCTTAAGACAACACCTTGATGTTTATTAGTTATTATAACAGAATATCACTAATATCACTGATATTTTTGCTTTATAAAGGGTGAGAAAGCTAATGTGAACATGTGACTGAAGTCCTGACCCCTCCATAGTGCTTCTATTGATATTACCTAAAAAGGTACAGTACTGTGAAGGTACAGTACTGTGAAGGTACAGTACTCTGAAGGTACAGTACTGTGCAAAATTCTTAGGCAAAAAAAAATGTTTCCGTTGGTGTAAAACAATGATGATACATCTGTCAAGATGTCAGCTTACCCATTTCAAAACCTCCCGTAAATTCACCTCAGAATTTGCAGTAACTGGCTAATGCACCCATGTATTTTAACTCAGACACTACCCCACCTTGGCTTATACGGATAAACAGCCGTAGACATTCTTGGACTGCCTAAGGCTTGCACAGAACTGTACATTACAACTTACTTCTGTGAAGAGATTCTCTGTTGAGGTGTAAACTGTTGTCTAAGAGAGAGGAGTGTGGGAGATTAGCAAAGCCGAGGGTGGTCTTCCTGGATCTCCAACGAGCAAAACTCTTAACACCACCGACAGGTTTGCTGTTGACTGACATGTTGGGGTCATTGGTTGGGGGTAGAGGGCAGTCAGACCATCTGATAAACAGCTGGAAGTTCAGCTTGTGGGAGGGCAAGCTCTCGGTAAAATCATCCATACAGGATAGAGTAGTCCTTTGAGAAGAATTGCCAGGCTAAGGCCTGCGGCTGTTCCTTTACTGCCATCTTGTGTACATAGTGAGTACTGCATTACACAGAATGCCTTTATCGTTTTAGATGGACCAAGTAGCCTCCTAGTGAAAAGGGAATCTGCAGATCAACACACCGCCCCATTTATTAGACCCTTTGGATAAAAGCGACATAAAGAGCCAATTGGTGAACAGCCTTAGTCAGTGTTAAGAGCCTTTTCAAGGTCCTTACGTGTATTTTGAGTGTATTTTTACATTTTTGTACTGCTGATATTAGAATGTAAAGCTTCTGTTTTTCGTCATTTTTAAATGTTTATTCTATTATGCAATGTCCACATTTTTAATCCTTAATCATAATTTCACATCTTTAATTTTAAATATACTTTGCTGCAGCTTTCTTACTGCACTGTTGAAGGGTATTTCTGAACTACAGCGTGCTCTGGATGAATAGTGTGAATGAGGGCTGCAATCCCCAGGATGCTGAATTTATTTGACACACACACTGCCAGTCAAAAGTTTTTGCACACCACTGGTTATTTTGGAAAAATGCATAAAAGTTTGAAATGTACATAATTGTCGCAATAAAATAGATTACGATAATTGAATGCTGAAAAAGTGCAAGGGAACAGAGGGGTGTCTTTTTTTCTAACCCTAGTAGTTTCTAGCTGCAGAGACTGTGTAGTGTATCACACTGCCAGAACTGCAGTGCTATGCAGTGCGCAGTTATACCTCAAACAAAATGAACTCATCTTACCCGACGCCGATCCTCTCATAAGCTGATCTCTTAACATTGCTGTCTGTGACCTCAGTGCCATTTCATGATAGCAGCCAGCAGAGTACGATGACCAATTTGATTCATGCAATACTTGAACTGCTTTGTGTGCGTTTTTATAATCAAACTTGAAATGAACTGAACAGTTTACCAGTGATGGGGAATGGAGTGGGCACGGTGGCTAGCAGTTACCTCAAACCTCTGGAGACTAGGTTTCTCGGGTTTCCTGCCACGGTCCAACAACATGGCAACATGCCAGATTTCCCGTAGGTGTGAATGTGTGTGTGCCCTGCGATTGGTTGGCGCCCCATCCTGGGCTGTTCCCTGCCTCATCCCCATAGCTTCTGCGACAGGCTCCAGACCCCCACAACCCTGCAAAGGATAAGTGGCTATGGAAGATGAATGGGAAGTGCAGGTCTTGGTAAGCTTACCTTGGATTTGTGCCAGGGACTGAAGTAAGAAGTAAGAGAGGCCTTGACACAGGGTAGGAGAGAGATTGGTCATCAGGTTATGACACACTGGATACTCAGCTCTGATTGGCTGGTTTACAGTGGGGCACTGCATTGGCTCACACAGAACCAACATGTCTACAGTCATATATAATGATATTTTTGTCAAGGATGGACAGCATTTACGGCAGTGATCCTGTAAGATTGTAAGGGAGATGAAAAATTCCAGTGGCCTAGTGATGTCATAGCGCAACACATTACTCACGTGTTTGTGGTAATTCTGTTGTAAACAAACCTTCTGTGCTGCCAGTTGTATAACATTATAGCGCATAAGTTGTGTGAGTTAATTGATAATGATAAACAATTGCTGTTAGTTTATGTATTTATTATACCGTACATTTTATTGTTATTTACAGTTTCTGCTTTGCCGCATGCAGCTATAATTCTCCTACTTCAGCCTGTGCACGACGGTAGCATAATTAGCATGACTCTGTTTTTAGCATTGTAACAACAACATTGAAATTATTATTTCGTCATGCAAGTTTTATCAAGAACTCAAGCAAGCCGAGCAGTTCGTAAATGCATTGTTTGTAATGAATTTCAATTTTCATGACTTAAGTATTGATTCAGTATTTGGTAAGCTAAGCGAAATAGGCCACAGGCAGTACAGAAGCCTCTTGTCAATGTCAGTATCTCAGACTCTGCAATGTTGTTTAATACTCCCCTGCTAACCTGGGCTACGTTTCCCAAAGCATAGTTGCTAACAATTTTAGCAACTTACTTACTTGGAACCATGCAACTGAATAGGAGCTTTAGCAAAATGTACCTCTGAATTGAATTTACTTATTTAGCCTACTAGTAATAAATAACCTTACATTAATGGCTGTAAGTATATATATTTTTTCCTTGGCTGGTGCACCTGTGGAAACTGTGCATGCATGCCCCTCTGGAGAAGAAATATATGTTGCAGGTTGTGCAGGCTCACTGAGCTTGAAATGTGGCTTGTGTATGTTAAGTATGGGGGTGTAGTTAAGACATGTAACAGTCTAGGACAGAGGTCTCCAGTCCCAGCCCTGCAAACCTTAGTTCTTTTTCAGTTCCCCCACACCTGACTAAACTCAAGAAATGGCTGGTAATTAGCGGTGATGTTGAATCTGATGTGATAAATCAGGGGGAATCCTAAAAATATTCGCACTAGGTCTGGTTGCCTTGTACCTTGCCCAAGCACGATTTCACCCCCCTCCCCACTGGTTTTCACTCACATTGCACTTAACAATCGTAGGCCAAGCACACTTTCGTCATCACCATGCACCTTTGTGTTGAAGAACACAAAAGGCTGGGGGGTGGGGGGTGGGGCTACATCCTTCAGAGGCTGCATGTGAAGACCGAACGTGTCACTGTGGAGCAGCAAACTGTCCCACTTTGAAGGCTCCTTCAAATGGGGTCTAGGAGTATGTCCTTCTTTTGCATCATCATGAAGGATGCACTCTATGGATCCTTCCCAGCACAACATACACCATGATTCATTGCACGGACCTTCGAAGGACAGAACCTACAAAAGCTACATAGTCCACATCCTTTGATGAATGCAGCCAAACTTGAACATGGCGTCGGGTTTACAAAGGTGAAGCCTTTGTTGGCTGGATCCTCTGAAGGTCAAACAGAAAGTGTTGTCAAATGGGATGATCTGGCCTACAAATAATTTCCTATCTGCGTCACCAGCTGTTCCCACCCTTACCCCTTGAGACAAGAAGCACCAATGCTATTGCCTCGCTGAGACACACCTACTTTATGTCTGAGCAATGAATCTTGGGTAATGTTGGGCTGCAAAGGATCACTTGGGTGCTCTATGAGTCTGTGGTGGCCAGCGCCATTCTCTATGCTGTTGTATGCTGGGAAGGCAGTATGAAGGTAGCTGACGCCAAGAAAGCTGGCTTTGTTGTGGAAGACAAACTTAACACCTTGGAGATTGTTGCAGGGAGGAGATTGTTGTCTAGACTGCAGTATATTATGGATGACATCGTTCATCCACTGTACAATGAAAAATATAGAGTGCTCCACTGCACGTCACAGAGTACCTTTAGCTGTAGAATAACCAGTATGGAGTGCTCCGCTGCACGCCACAGAGTACCTTTAGCTGTAGAATAACCAGTATGGAGTGCTCCACTGAACGTCACAGAGTACCTTTAGCTGTAGATTAACCAGTTTGGAGTGCTCCACTGCACGTCACAGAGTACCTTTAGCTGTAGAT
>JAODJX010000010.1:22440-33269 GCA_026776945.1 Isichthys henryi
CTGGGTTATCCTCTACCTTACATGTGTGTGTGAATGGTGAGTGTGTCCTGCGATGGGTTGGCTAAGTTGTCTCTTTGGGTTTTCGGTATTTCAGTGTTTTCCATTCATATACTATACAAATATTAATTCATATTTCAAAGGCAATTATATGTGTAACATAAATATAAGCATAGCTTGGTAAGATAACATGTTTATGATTCATTTCCAGCAGAGGAGTTCATTTTCTATATGATGCAGTGCTGAGATGCATGGCTCACTGAAGAAGCTGAGCTGAGCGACATGCCATCTCTTCCTTCATTTCTTTCTACTGTCCACAGCTGAGGCTGGAGCAGATGGTTACCTTGGCAACAGCCTTCCAGGCCTCCCTGCAGGTGTGCATCAACTGGCTGATCCAGGCGGAGCAAGCACTCAACATGGCCCCACCCCCTAGCCTCATCTTGGACACCGTGCTGCTCCAGATTGCTCAGCATCAGGTGAGAAGAGTGTAGTCCAGGCCCAGATGGGGGGTTTGTCCGGGCCCAGATGGGGGGTTTATCCAGGCCCAGATGGGGGGTTAGTCCGGGCCCAGATGGGGGGTTAGTCCGGGCCCAGAAGGGGGGTTTGTCCAGGTCCAGATGGGGGGTTTATCCAGGCCCAGAAGGGGGGTTTATCCAGGCCCAGATGGGGCGTTTATCCAGGCCCAGCTGAGGACATTGCTGGTTGGATATGCTGCCATTTTTTTAGGATTCATATTTTACTTAATGGAAATTTATTCAAAAATGTACATCCATACAGTGAGTCAAGATCATGCTGTTGGACCGGATGTGACAAACTTCCTCTCTTATGCTGTTTCGTTCCATTTCTCTTTCTCTTCCTCTTTGCATTTTGCCACTCTTTCCTCAGGAGTTTATGACTGGGCTAAATTCTCACAGGAACCTGGTCCTGGTTCTGGAAACAGATGGGTCCCACCTGAGTTCTATGAGTTTGGAGCAGGATATGGTTCTGATACGCAGCCTGCTATTGCGCGTGCATGCCCGCTGGGACCAGCTTGTACAGAGTTCACTGGACCGGGACCAACGTCTGGAAAAGGCCCGCCTCACAGCTGAGAAGGTACTAACCCACATAAAATTACAGACCTCGGATAGAAGGTACTGACCCACCCAGTAGCATTGCAAACCAAATCTTATAATCAAAATGCTCTGATTCCTGGTGCCCTCTTTTGGCAGTTCAAGGAGGCGTGGCTTGAATTCTGGGAGTGGCTACAGGAAGCAGAGAGCCGACTGGATGGAGATCTGGAGATAAGCAATGACCCAGGACTTATCAACCGGCTGTTGATTGACCATAAGGTAATTCACCCTCCACTTCAAATGTGCACACATCTTATTACATATGCCAGAGTTATATTGTCATATCTGTTCCACAGGAGTTCCAGAAGTTTCTTCATTCTAAGCGGCCAGTATTTTACACCACGGTTCGATTCTGCCGGACCATCCGTGAACAAGCCACCCTGCCTGCTGACACGTTGAAACTGGGAAACTTGCTGGGCAAGATCCGTGATAAGTGGGACTACGTCTGTGGGAGGACTGTAGACAGGTACAGAGGAGAGTGAACAAATAAAAAGAGAACGGGCAGGTAGAGAGGAAAATGGACAAACAATAAGAGAATGGACAGATACCGAGGAGAGCATACAAACAAAAAGAATGTGGACAGGTACAGAGGAGAGTGAACAAATAAAAAGAGAACGGGCAGGTTCAAGGAATTGTACACAGACAAAAAGAACGTGGATAGGTATAGAGGAGAGGGGACAAAAAGAATGACAGTGGAGTGATAGAGCAGAGAGTAGACAAATAGAAAATGGACAGTAGCAGAGGAGAGGGACAAATGAGGAGAATGGGCAGGTAGAGGGGACAATGGACAAATAGACAGTGAACAGGTACATAGGACAGCAACAAACAAATACAGAGGAAACAGGTACAAACAGGTACAGAGGAGAGCAGACAAACAAAAAGAAAATGGGCAGGTTCAGGGGATTCTGGACAAAAAATAATGACAGTGGAGAGATAGAGGAGAGAGTAGACAAATAGAAAATGGACAGTAGCAGAGGAGAGGGACAAATGACAGTAGAATGGGCAGGTAGAGGGGACAGTGGACAAATAAGTGAGCAGGTACAGGTCAGAGCAGACAAAAAAGAAGAGAGTGGACAGGTACAGAGGACAAACAAAAAGGAGACTGGGCAGGTAGAAATGCAGAGAGAAGAGTAGCAAACTTTTTATGGGTCCATCCATCCATGCATCCATCCATGCATCCATCTGTTTCCCATTCTGCATATCTAGATCATTCAGTACATCATAAAGATGTGGTGTCTTCTCTGCATGTGGATTACTATGCGTGCTGTTGCTATGTGTTTGGTGAGTTTGTATTATTTTAACATTACAGAACCTCTTTCCTTCAGGCAGCAGCAGCTAGACCAGGCTCTTCTCGAGGTGGGCTTGGTAGATGTTGCCCTGCAGGGCATCCTTGACTGGCTGCTGCAGGTAGAACCCCAACTTGATGAGCAGGATCCGGTGCATGGGGATCTGGGTCTGGTGGCCCACTTGGTCGACTCACATAAGGTAGCACCATTACAGTGGCTGGGGGCATCGGGGGGGCATGGATACCCTGACAAATTCAGGGGGCCTAGCACTTTACAGGGGCCCTTGAATACATAAAATTATGTAACATAAGGGGGACGGGGGGCCCCAAGGTGATATTTTGTCAGGGGGCCCATAATGTCTAGCTAGTCCCCTGACCATGACTGCAGTTTTCTGTGGAAGATACTGCTGCTTGGCTTACTGGAAACTATGTTGTCATGGTGACAGGTTCTCCAGCAGGAGCTGGGGAAGAGAGCAGGGAGCTTTGAGGCTTTGAAGTGCTCGGCTGCTGAGCTGATGGAGAGGAGCGGCCTGCACGAGCAGCTACAGGATGTGAGCCAGCGTTGGGATAGGGTCTGCAGCCTGTCCGTTACCAGGCAGCTCCGCCTACAGCAGTCCCTCAAACAGGTACCCAGAGCCCGCTCACATTTACTACCATGGACAATAAAGGTTACTAACACTAACACTAGCACTAACTTGCTTTCATTACTTTTACTACTAAAATTAACGTTCATTGAATTGTAACAAAATCAGATGTTTTTTTTAAAAACTCAGTATTAAAAATTATTACTCGTTAATCTAATGTGGCCCATGCTTGTTCAACACGTTACTCACTGATCTTCTCTCACCCCAGGCTGAGGAGTTTCATAGCTGGGTGCAGCGCCTACGGGCTTGGCTTTCTGGGCTGGAGCAGGGCCTGCACTACCGCGGCCTCCTTCCGGAAGAGGAGCGCCCTTTGCAGGCACTTCTGCAAAGCCAGAGGGAGCTGATGCAGGCCATGCAGGGAAAGCGCCAGGATGTGGACAGGGTGGTCAGCTTGGGGGAGGCCATTCTCAGAGTCTGCCACCCAGATGGCTTCACCTCCATCAAACTGGGGGTCACCAGTCTCCAAGAGCGCTTTCAAGAGGTGGGCTTACCTCAGTGGCAGGGAGATGGTGATCTGGGCGACTTCTGGTCGTGTACCCGTACCAAAAGTTCCAGTACCGAAAGTGCCAAACCAGCTGGGGTACTTCTTTGGTATTTCGGTACTTTGGGGTGGGACTGGCAAACGTATTTGCTGTCGATTGGTTATGCAAGTAGCCTGCCGCTGAAAAACAAAATACAACTGGCATCTTTTGAAACACACAGCGGACCACGAGAAATGAAATAAAAAGCTATAGACACAAAAATATTAAAAAAGTAAAATGGAATGATGGACAAATGAGGAAACACAGGCTTTAATCGCCATATGGTCAGATGAACAGATCCAGCGTTATTTTGATGGCACGACTCGAAATAAAAAAGTATTTGCCGTAATAGCAAGCCGCTTGGAAGAAATGGGGCACATGTGAAACACCGAACAATGCCGCTTGAAAATCAAAAAACTTAAGCAGGACTACAGGAAAGTCAAGGATCATAATAACATGTTTGAATTCAGCGAAAGAAATACCGCACCGCGCTCTGTGATGATGTCAGTCAGGGGCGATCACTGATGATGTCATTTGGTGCCAGTACCAGTTTTTATGCCAGTGGAAAACCGACACAAAAGAAGTACCATACTTTTGGTACTTTATGCAGTGAAAAAGTGCCCTAAGAGTCACTAGATTACATGTTGACGTCACACAATACATCCCACTGCTGACCGCCATCCAATGCTTTCTGTTCGGAGGAGAGTGTGCTGCTCATGTTTGTCCCACTTACCTTCATGCATCAGTCTGCCGTCATTACCAAAATTAGGGAATATTCTCAATTGCAACATTATGAGAGAACACTATAATTGGATTGTTACTATTGCTGTGACTGCTTCAGTTGTAATTATATAAAAATAAATATACTTAACAGCATGCACAACGCTTATTAGAATTAGAATAGCGCTCTCCCTACTCCAACCCCCACTATGTACGGTGCGCTTACCAGTAAAGGGCTGTCAGATTTCATGGTCAGTTTAATTCAGACGAGTGTCCATGTCAATGTGGTTCAGTACTGAGTGTATAAATGCCAAAATGTTGGTATATGTAGCTGCACAAGACAGTAGCCTAAAATGATTAATATATGTAAGTTTCCCGATATTCAAACTTTTCTGTTGATACCTATGGAGTGTTCCTGAGTTTTAACCCCACAGCACAACCATAGGTGCCTGCCTGCCTTCCAGTGACGCTGGCTGAGCTGCGTAGTGTCTGTTTGGTCTGTAGAACATCTACTTCTGTGTCATAACTGCTGATTCTACACAGGGCAGTCATTACTTTTATGTATGTGAGTAGCACTAAAGCATTAAGGAAGGCAGACGTGATATCAGATAAGTGAAAGGTAATTTTTGCTGTTGCTTGATAATGAGAATAGAGGTTGCCAAAGTTGCAAGAAGTCGTCAAATTTGTTGCTTGGCGCTGGATAATATTTTTAGTTGCTAGGGAAGGTCAAAAAGTCGCTAAATCCTATAATAAAGTTGCTAAATTGGCAACACTTTATTGACGTCTACAGAATTGTAGCAACCTTTGGAGAGTGGTCTGATGACCTCACGTTTGTGTTTTGCCGTGCATGCAGGTGTTGACATGGGTTAAGCAGCACGAGCAGAGACTGGAGAGAGCACTGGAGGAGCTGCAGAAGGGCACAGTACAGCTGCAAGATCTGCAGTCTTGGCTGCAGTGGGCAGAGTCTCGACTGGCTCAGCGTGAAGCCTCCCCCCTGCCCCAGGAGCCCATGCAGCTCCGAGCACTGATTTCTGAGCACTATGTAGGACTCTTCTTGATCATTGGGTCTTTCTCTTTTGGTGTTCTGTGACCTTCATATTGCTTGTCTGTTATCTTAGCTTCTTCTACTTGCCATAATGTATTTCACCTTCTCTTCAGGCTTTCATGGAGGAAGTGAAACACAAGCAGGAAGATGTGGACCAGATGCCCAAGAACTACCGGAAGAAAGCATCAGGGAACAGCTTTGGAGAGAGACTCAGAATGTGTGAGTCATTAATTATGGTGTGTCTTTCTTTCACCAACATGAATTTTCCATGTCAGATGTAACCATGGCAACCTTCCTTTATTCACAGGTGAGAAATGCTGCTGTCAGTGGCAGAAAGTGTGGCAAAGCTCCCTTTTGTACCAACGCAAGCTTAGTGATGCCCTCTATAGGTTGGAAGAGGTACTGCCGAGCACAGGAACTGTTAATATATTTATTTGTTCTGTTAATTGTCTTGTAACTATTTGCTCTCTACTGGAATGAGACTTTCCCCTGATACCTCTAAAATGTTTCTGAATGTGATGTTATATCTTGTTTGGCAGCTGAAGGAGGCCCCAGCCTTTGACTTTGAAACATGGAGGCAGAGGTATATGCTCTGGCTCCACCTTCGGAAGGACAGCCTCATGGAAGTCTTCCGGAACATTGACAGAGACCAAGATGGCAGGATCAGGCGGCTTGAATTCACAGAGGGAATTCTGGATACCAGTACGTTCACACATCAATGTCCTTCCATACTTTATACAGATTTGCTCATAGTGGCTGCACGATGATTTCAAAGTAAGCTTATAATTCTTTCACAATGTGATTTTTAGACAATGATATCACAGTGTCCCAAAAATGACCTCACAGAGTGGTGAACATGCACTGGGGGGTGAGATACATGTGGAGGCAGTGGGCAGTGGTGGTTTAATGGTTAGGGAAGCGCACTTGTAATTGAAAGATTGCTGGTTTGAATTCCTAACCAGCAAGGTACCACTGAGGTACCCTGAGCAAGGCACCGCCCCCAAGCACTGCTCCTCGGGCGCTGAATTAGCTGCCCCCTGCTATTTCATGATATCACATATAGGTTAAATGCAGAGGACACATTTCGTTGCTGTGCACTGTGTGCTGTGGTGTGTCAACAGTGACCACTGATCACCAAATTCTAAATGTGCCAGGTAGCTGGACTGTGCTGGTGTGTCAGCAGCCCAGATCTGTGTCAGACCTTATCAAGGCGGCTTGGTGGGTTAGGAATGTCTCCCCATGATCAAAAGGCTGTGGATTCTTATCCTGTAGTTGGCAGAGTGATGCCACTGTTGCGCGCTTGAGGGAGCCCTCAACAGTGCCAGGGGTGCTGGATGCTGCCTGACCCAAACTTGCTCTCACCTATGTGTGCGTTTCACAGAGAGCAAGATGCCCTAGGCAAAAAAAGGGCTACCTCATGGGGATGAACATATCGTCACTATTCTTTTCTGGCTAGCGGTGATATGCTCAGTACGCATCAGTGGTACGACACATAAGTGTAGCTGTTCAGTCACCATGATATGGATAGTAAATATATTCTAGGTGTGATTATTAGTCTTCGGTTTAGTGAGTAATGTGCCTGTTTTAGTCCTCTTTGTTCTTTGTTCTTTCAGACTTTCCCACCAGTCAGCAGGAACTGGTGGCAGTGGCAGACATCTTTGACCAGGATGGTTATATCGACTATTACCAGTTTGTGGCAACTCTACTGTCCAGCAGGGACCACTGGCATTTCAGCAGTGACAGGGGCAGCATGGAAAACGAGGTGACATGCATTTTATTTTTACTCACATAAACATCAGCATTCCTCAGAGTCAGTAAGAATGGCAAAGTGATTTTCTCTTTTTCTCTGTCTCTCTGATCACAGATGTTCAGACAAGTAGTGCAGTGTAGATGTGCAAAGCGGTTACAGGTTGAACCACTGGGGGGTGATAAGTATAAGGTGAGTCAATGCACCTGCATGTATGAGTCTTTCGTTGAGACTCACAAGCAGCTGGCCTGACTGTTCTTCAAATAGACTATCTGTAACACTCCATGAATGTTCACTTGCATACTGGCCCTGTTCATAGGAAGGTCTGCCCAGATCTCCCAAAGAGGGCGTTCACTCTGACAGCACTGTGGCTGGTGTTCTCCATGCCTGCTGCTTTTTACCTGAGTTTAGGACTGCATGCAGAAATGGTTTGTTATTATCAGCATTTGGAAACGTAAACTGCACATTCTGGCCTCTTTCTGCTTATCAGTTTTGGGACTCTGAATGCTCAGTTCGAAGGCTTTTTGGGTTGGTGCTGGTTCGGCTCGGAAATGTCTACATGGCTCTGGATCAGTTCCTTCTGAAGTATGACCCCTGCCGAGGTGAGAACCTCAGTTCCCCCAGCACACAATATACTGCATATAAACACAAGTTTGTCTAAGCAGCTTGCCAGATTTTCACATTGAGTGTCAGCTCAAAGCATATATTTCATTCTTAACTCCCCTGTAACAAAACCGAATAATAGACACTTTCGGGCTCTTTTTCAGTAGTTAGGGTTAGGGATCTGTTTTTCAGCAGTTAGGGTTAGGGTTCTGTTTTTCAATAGTTAGGGTTAGGGTTCTGTTTTTCAGCAATTATGGGTTAGGGTTCTGTTTTTCAGCAGTTAGGGTTAGGGTTCTGTTTTTCAGCAGTTAGGGTTAGGGTTCTGTTTTTCAGCAGTTATGCAAAATGTGCCCTCAGTACACAAATATTCACTTTTATCTTTCTGAAAATTTATTCTGTGCCCCCAGCATCTGGCCCAACAGGCTGCAGTCGGCGGAAACTGAGCAGGAAGTGAGGTGCTGATGTCTAGGAGGCCTGAGAGGGTGCAAACAACCGCAGCAAATGTGCAAAAGTGACTGCAGTGTCACGTCTCTGTAATCCCGACAATTCAAGTGCTTTCCACTCTGTTCCTGTGAATAAATTTAGCTATTTTACTGGCAGTATGGAAAAACCAGGATGACTTGATGATTATTAATTTTCTCCTATAGCGAAGCAGGATTTGGTGTCATGGCACTGATACCATGATCTCAGACGGCTCCACTGTGAGACCAGAGCCCTGGTTACTATCTCCGTTCCTTGTGAGTGATGTGATGTGTAAAAATTTTGAAAAAGTAGAAAAGGAATTTGTACATGTTGGTATTATTATTACTGGGAAGTCTAAACCAATTCATTGCATGTATTTTCACTGCTAGCTGTAGCTTCTGTTAGCCCTGCCTCAGCTCTGCTAACTTGTGGGATTAAACTGAATAGACTGCCTATGAGCATTATGATCATCTGCTGGTCAGTATTGTAACCTTGGAGACTAATAATCATTTTAATTGGTTCAAGTCAAAAGGGCTGAACTGGATACTTTAAACCCTGTACAAGTGACTGTGAACTTGTGAGTGATATGTGGTGCAGTGTGTATGTGTGTGTGTGGGGGGCAAAAGTAGTTTATATTCATTATCAGAGAATTCTGACATTCATGGGTCTTCCAGAGACGGAAGAAGCCTGTATTTGTTTTTATTTATTTATTCATGGTGGAGGAGTGGAGGAGTGATTACACCCGGAAATAAAATGAAATACAAATAGTTAAAAAAGATTTGTTCTTATTATCATTTGTTTTAAATACAAAGCTTTGTATGAGTTGTTGTAGGAGGCGACTGTCTGGTTGTAAGTGTGTTTGTGTGGTGAGTGTTACTGTCAGGCTCACTGTCACTGTACTACATTAGTAGTAACTGTAAAGTTCTGCACTGCATACAGAGATGTTGGATTAAGGACAGCAGGACTACAGGAGAAAGGAAAATCCTCAGAATGTTTTGAAATGCAGTGCAAATTTCAAAATAAAACCCTTTTACCATGTTATGTACTGTCAAGTTGAATGTGCTTAAATATCACTGGTGAATTCTGGGTGATGCTGACGTTTAGGCCGGTGCTTAGGTTGACGTTTAGACTGGCGTTTAAGCTGGCATTTAGGTCAGCGTTTAGGCTGATGTTTAGGCTGACATTTAAGCCGGCACTTAGGCCAGTGTTTAGGTTGGTGTTTAGGCCGATATTTAAGCCGGCATTTAGGTGAGCGTTTAGGCTGATGTTTAGGCCGACATTTAAGCTGGCATTTAGGCCGACATTTAGGCCGACGTTTAGGCCGATGTTTAGGCCGATGTTTAGGGCGACATTTAAGCTGGCATTTAGGTCAGCGTTTAGGCCGATGTTAAGGCCGATGTTTAGGGCGACATTTAAGCTGGCATTTAGGCCAGTGTTTAGGTTGGTGTTTAGGCCGACATTTAAGCTGGCATTTAGGTCAGCGTTTAGGCTGATGTTTAGGCCGATGTTTAGGCTGATGTTAAGGCCGATGTTTAGGGCGACATTTAAGCTGGCATTTAGGTCAGCGTTTAGGCTGATGTTTAGGCCGACATTTAAGCCGGCATTTAGGCCAGTGTTTAGGTTGGTGTTTAGGCCGACATTTAAGCCAGCATTTAGGTCAGCATTTAGGCCGATGTTTAAGGCGACATTTAAGCCGGCATTTAGGCCAGTGTTTAGGTTGGTGTTTAGGGTGACATTTAAGCCGGCATTTAGGTCAGCATTTAGGCCGATGTTTAGGGCGACATTTAAGCTGGCATTTAGGCCAGTGTTTAGGTTGGTGTTTAGCCCGACATTTAAGCTGGCATTTAGGTCAGCGTTTAGGCTGATGTTTAAGCCGACATTTAAGCCGGCATTTAGGCCGACATTTAGGCCGATGTTTAGGGCGACATTTAAGCTGGCATTTAGGTCAGCGTTTAGGTCAGCGTTTAGGCCGACGTTTTCTCACCCTAATGGCACTTAGGTCCAATTTGAGGCTCTATTTAGACTCATATAACTGAAGAAATACTTTCCTCAGCAATACTCACCTTGCACAGATCAATGTTAAACATTCCTATTGAACACACATTAACATTCAGACAGCAGTGGACAGTGCAGTGGAGTCTCAGACTGAGGGTGGTATGAGCCCCTTCCCGGATGGACCCCCACCTGTGCCCTGCGCTGCCTGGTATGGCCTTCAGGTGAGGGATGACCTCTAAGCCGTTGACGATGGCTGCCAATCATGGACGTCATCCCCAGAATGTCACAGTTTCCCCCAAAAAAATTATTCCAGCTTCGGAGTGAGTGTTCATTAAGCGCACAGGGGAATAGGCCGATCATTGGCTCGCTATGGCAGATTTCAGTGGAATCTGCCCTGTCCCACATACATCTCACTCAGTAAGAGCATGCTGTGATGACTTGTAGTTCTTTAGTTGGTAATTAATAACAGTGGGAACTTCCTGGGTATGCACAGGGACACTGTGACACAATCGTTTCTGGATTTGTTCATAGAGAAAGAAAAAATAATATTCAGTAACTTTATGGTGACTTTGAACATGGCATGAGTGTTGATGCCTGTTGGAGAAAGCGCCAAAGCTTTGCACCCCAACTTATGTCAGGGAAAGCGCCAAAGCTTTCACCCTAACTGCTGCACACATCAAATATGTGAGACATACACTCTT
>JAODJX010000010.1:46035-56807 GCA_026776945.1 Isichthys henryi
CAACACCTTTTATAAATTAACTTGCCCAAATGTACCCTGGGGGGTTCTGGAATTAAATTCAAGGTCTGATTTCACTTGATAGCCACCCAGGTATTTGTACCAACCCCCCCCCCCCCCAGGTAAGTGCTGAGGCCCTGGCTGAGCTGTGGGAGCTGCTGCAGCTGGGTCTGGAGGAGGTACGGCTCACATTCTTGGACCTGCAGACGCTTCGGGACTCGGGCTGGAGGCAGCTTTCTGCCCAGGTGAGGGATGAGAAACACCAGCAAAAGCTCAAATGATACCTTTTCCTTCTGTATCACTGCTCATCTGGTCTGTTCCAGTTTCCATTTTTGTCTCTGGCTTGCGTCCTGGTTTCACTGTACCACCAAACCTCCCCTGTCCATCTCTGTCCCCCATGCTCCTCCTGCGATGGTACCTCCTCCCTGTGCCCCCAAGGACGTTCCTCCACCTTTACCAAAGAAGCCAGCTGGAGGCATGGGGGGCGCCCAGGCACAGTCCCTGTCTGTGAGACGGGAGCGATCTCTTGATGGCCAGCAGCACCCTGAAGCCTACGGGAAGCCATCTCCAACTCGGCAGACTTCCTCCCTGCGCCAGGACTCTGCCACCGAGAGTGCTGATGATGTCGAGCGCTTCATCACAGAGGGACAGACCCGCTTCTGAGACCCACATCTCGACTGCAGTAAGCCACTAGACTGATCCAGGATGCTTTCTGAGTTTTGTTTGGTTTACAAGCTGGCAGCAATTCATGAATCAAGAACACAGACATAAAACTTGTTGGGATTTTGTGTGTATGGTGACCTCAAATCAGCAACTATTTCACTGTGAAACATTGCCCTCTGGTGGCTGAAATGAATCCTTGTCCCTCATTGTCAAGAATGGCTGCATTTTAGATTCTCCTTTGTGAGCACTTAAAGTAGAAGGCAACATTTTCTGAGAAATTTCATGTGGCTGAAAGTTCTGAATCCTATGCTGCGTTAACCTGCTTTACAACTATGTCATGAATGGGGTCAGTTTGGAATTGTCATATGTGTCTGACTTCAAACATATCTGGTATACAAATTATGGCAAGAGCGTACACTATATTCACAAAGGTTTTGGGACGCCTGCCTTTACACACACATGAACATTCTTAATACAATGTTGGACAAGAAGGCCTGGCTCACAATCTCCGCTCTAATTCATCCCAAAGGAGTTCAGTCGGGTTGAGGTCGGGGCTCTGTGCAGGCCAGTCAAGTTCCTCCACACCAGACTCTCATCCATGTCCATATGGACCTTGCTTTGTGCACTGGTGCGCAGTCATGTTGGATTAGGAAGGGACTCACAAAGTTGTTGACTCTGCAGACAGTTGGTGAATTTTGCACACTGTGCACCACTGCATTTGTTGTCCCCACTCTGTGATTTTACGTGACCTACCACTTTGTGGCTGAGTTTCTCTTGTTCCCAATTGCTTCCACTTAGTGGTATTATAACAAACAGTTGACCGTGGAATATTTAGTAGTGAGGAAATTTCATAAATGGACTTATTGCACTGGTGGTATCCTATCACGGTACCACACTGGAATTCACTGAGCTCCTGAGAGCGACCCATTCTTTCACAAATGTCTGTAGAAGCAGTCTGCATGCCTAGGTGATTGATTTTATACACCTGTGGCTATGGAAGTAATTGGAACACCTGAATTCAATGATTCGGAGGGGTGTCCCAATACTTTTGGCAATAATGTGTATGTATGGTAGGGACATGTCCTTACTAAAATGGTGGGAGTAGTATGTGTGTGTAGTAGGGTGGGGAGCTGGGGTTGATTTGTTCCCTACCAGTGTTGAAACCAAACCTATGGATTTGAATTAAGATCATCTTTAAGTAGCATAAAGGTCAATACAATCGCACTCATTTTGTTGTTTTGTCTGTCACCTGGAAGAAAGCCATGCATTGATGTTGCTTTGATAAAAGTGTGTTCACACAACCAACTTGTTCTGCACCTTATGCCTGTATAGCAAACTGGGGACAAAGGGCATGTAAGGATACTGAGATGATGCTGCTTTTTCTGCTCTGCTCAGAGACCTGAGGTTACCTATATTTTGTGGTCCGGTGTGTATAAAGCAGGCAGGTAGCCCTGCCCTCCCATGGGGGAGGGATTTGGGCTCATCATAATGGAGTTTGTTTATTGTTAAGTATGTTAAATCAGATTTGTGCAGAACCACAGCCTTTTGGGAAACAATGAGCCATACAAAAGCAAGATGCGGAGCCCTAATCCTGAAAAGTCTGCTCAGTCCTCATCTGTGTGGCTGGCAGGAGCTCTTGGAGTCTCGATCTTATTTCCAAATATTTGTAAAAATCTCTTTTAATTATCTGAGTATGGCAGCAGATGCGAAGAAGAATGAAAAGATGAACTTACACCCTCATGCCCTGTGAGAGAGTGCAAATGTGGGGTTAGTGGGCAGCTGGATTTTAAATCCTGTAAGAGTCCACAATGCTGCCACATCACCTATTCCACAGCTGATTATAGTTTTGTACAATGAGTGTTGTAGGTCACATTTTGACAGAAAATAGTACAAAATGGGGACTCTGGGAACATCTTAAAAATTAGGCCAGTCTAGTTACAAAATGATGGTCTCTGATCTTTCCTTAGGGATCAGTAGGTCAATGCAGACAGTGGTATGATCAGGATTAACCTGTGCTGTGCATGGCCTGGGCTTTTTGCTTACAGTTGAAGTAGGAGCTTATTCAGTTTCACCAATGATGGTTATGGCTAAGAAGCCTCTAGTGTGAGACTGGATGTCCTGGCCTGGTCTAGCTGCATGGACCAACAGCAGATGCATCTGTGTGTGAAGATGAGAATCTGCTGCCCCAGGAGGCTCCTGTGGAGATGCCAGCCATCAAAGTTAAGAGCTGCAGCATGGTGAAGTGGTAGAGCAGTGGATCTGCCCTACTCAGCGTGATGTTGATGAAGCAGCAGCGGATCGGCACAGGCAGCCCTACTGAGCAGGTGGCTGCCATGGTGGGCAAGGTGTCTTCTGTGCCCACAAGCCCAAAGTTGTATGAACACACAGAGCCCAGGAAAATGCCAGGCAGTAATGCCAGGAAGGACATGTAGGAGCAAAGCATTACAAGCAAGGCGGTGCTAAAACAGCTAAGTCTACCCCTGAATCCTGATAACAGCACATATTGATGCACTCTGCAGCTTGGCACACGACGGGATGAAACGTACCAGCCAGGTGAAGGGTGTCCTCCTGGGCTCCAGCCCGGTAAGACAGGGTGAGCCCAGGGTCAGCCTGTTGCAGGCCTGATCAGCCTACGGTAAGACAGGGTGAGAATACTAGGGAGCAGACCTCTGCCTAGATGAGGGAGGGCCTCCAGTTGCTGATATCACTACAGTCAGAACCAGTAGGAAGCACAGAGATGACTCTGATGAATTATTGCTCTGTGGTATTTTTAACTGGGCAATAAAGGTAAAATAATAGCATGGTGGAATCTACTTTAAATCATCACAATTATCCCATTTCCAGCAAAGATCATTGTGGATTCTCAATGAAGAGCTTTGGGTTATTCTGATGCCAAAGTACATCAAGAGCTGACCACCATGGCCAAGTAGAGTTTTAGGTATCAGGTCCTCAGGGGACACCATGTTGCATGCATACCACATGACCTTGTATTGCTTGGACAATAAAAACTGCTACATAAGGCTGCTATTCGTAGGTTTCAGCTGAATACCATAATTGACTCATGTGACGTAATTGTATGGCTGTAGCGACTAGATGAACATCAAATTTGGTAGATAATTTTATAATTGTTCGTAGTTCATCTGTGCGACAACATGCAGACTGATCACTCAAAGACTTGGAGTTCAGCGCATCATTAGCAGACCCCAGTGAGGCATCATCAGTACTGACACCCCACACGGCACTGGGTTGATTTTACTGCCGCAGTCAAAGTTCAGCTATAGCTACACTTCTATCATAAAGT
Organism: Isichthys henryi; assembly: GCA_026776945.1. NCBI lineage: Eukaryota > Metazoa > Chordata > Actinopteri > Osteoglossiformes > Mormyridae > Isichthys > Isichthys henryi. The sequence continues at coordinate 49,997 of JAODJX010000010.1, forward strand.
TTGCTTACAGCACCACCAATCACAATGATCAAAAATGACAGTGAGTTGGCGGTTAGGTTCCTGGCACGCTGGTGCTTGAACACAAGGAGCTGGTCATTGACTCCCGGAAGCAGAAGGGTCACCATCCACATCAGTGGAGCTGCTGTGGAAGTTTTACATTCATCGGGAAGGTCCGTCACCCACTTCACTACTTCAGACGTTCAAGGAAGGGACGGGAGCCTAACCTTAAAGCTGGATCTATGGAACCACAGATTCAAAAGTAAGTTAAAGAAATTTATTTTATTTTCTGATTATTGTCATCATCTGAGTGTGAAGAGAAGATTGTGGGTAGTAAAGAACTAGGAAAGATAGCGGCAATGAAAGAAAGGATGCAGTTTATTCCTTCATCTAACCCTAAGAGTGTCTTCAGTAAAGACAGAGGCCTTCAGTGCCAAAAACATGGCATACAAATTTCTATTATTCTTTAATTAAAAATATATCCAGTTAGAAAAAAAAACACAAAACAGATGGGTGTGGACATCCTGGACAGAGGCCATGCTCACACAGACTATTCCTTAGATTTGGTCTGGTCAGGTGATCCCTGGGGTCAAAGCTGAGGCCAGCTTCATGGGCCTGTAGTATGGCTGAAGCCGCTGGGATTCTTCGACTGCCAGCGCCACAGGTCCTCACCTTGGGGCACAAGAAGTGGGCATGATGTCACAGGCCCTGCCCTGCATGCAGTACACAGTCTGTAGTTCACTTAAAATCGGCTACTTTCAAACAAGAGATTACATCATCTGAAAGTGTTGTGAAGATAAACATGTCTTTCGGATTTGTCTACTGTTGTTGAACAAACGAGTCCTGTTACTAAAAAAAATAAAAAAGAATAAAACGTACGTTTAAGAATAGGTTAGGCTGGGTATAGTCTCATATACCAGTAGACTCAGAGACTCACAGGCAGACAAGCACAGATACACATATAGGCAGACAAAACAAACTCACAGGCAAACACACACAAACACAGACACACGGGTACAGATTGATACACACACAGGCAGACACAGACTCACAGGCAGACAGACAGAGAGACTCACACATCCTATCCAGGCCAAACTCTGCCCTCCAACCCAGCTCGCTTTCAGCAAGGTGGGGGTCAGCGTAGCAGGAAGCGATGTCCCCGCTGCGCCGTGGTGCGATCTGGTAGCGGATCTGCAGGGACCACAGAGGCCGGAGTTTCCATCACCGTCAGTGCAGACCATGCAGGTTGGGAGCTCTGCCATATTTTAGATCATCACATTTTCACACCAGATCCAACAGGAGACCCTGCCCCTGCATGGCCAGGGGGCTACTAACCTCTCGTCCGGAAGCCTTTTCCATGGCTTTCACCATCTGAAGGACCGAGTAGCCAGTGCCTGTGCCGAGGTTGTAAACCTGCAGAAGGAGCAGGAAGCTGAGGAGCAGGTCGTGGTGCTGATTCACCTGCCAGGTATCTTTCCGAGGTCCAAGCATGGATGCCTACAGTCATAAAGCACTTCCTCTCCCAACAGGGAAATTCTGGCACACAAGCTACAGATTATAACCATAACCGCGTGTCATACAAAAGCAGCACGTGGAAGCACACTAAAAAATAAACGATTCAGCTATTGATCTTTGTGCTTGCTTATTCATGTATTTGCAAGACAAAGAAGCTGGAGGAAGAGGAACCAGAAAAGAGCGACAAAATCAGAAAGCTGTACCTTGCAGCCACAATTCCCCTGCAGCTTCCTGAGGGCAGCGATGTGTCCCTTAGCGAGGTCCACCACGTGGATGTAGTCTCTGACTCCTGTGGGGCAAACGTGGATGGCATGCTAGTCAGCCCCGCCTCTGCATCACTGCATTGTGGGACAACCTGACCTTCTTTGGCCTGCGCATCACGGCACACAGACACACACTGCAGCCTAACCTGTCCCATCAGGTGTGTCGTAGTCATTCCCAAACACATGGAGATGTTCTCTTCTGCCAATAGCTACCTGAGAACAGATACATACCAAGAAGTGTTATTAGCAAACTCTGTCCAGAGTCATGTGCCTCGTTTCCACCAACGCGGTGCTAGTACCAGGCTTTTTTCTCAATCCGAAACTGGTTGCGTGCGTTTCCACCACAAAAAAAAGGACTCCAGCATGGCACCACAGAAAAGTTTTGGCACCAAATTTGACACCATAACATCAGCAAAAGTGGGACGGACTACTCCGTCCAAACTTTCCACGTACCCAGAAAATCTACTCCATAACCAAGTAAGTTTTAGTTTAATATCTCCAGTGCCAGCAGTTAAACAACTTCTCATTAGCAGCATGATGTTACATTGGGGAAGATGGTGGCGCAGGAAGTAGTGCTGTTGTTCGGCAACCGGAGGGTTGCAGGTTTGAGCCCTGGTTCCTCCTGACCCCATCAAAGTGTCCTTGAGAAAGACACTGAACCCCAAATTGCTCCCGGTAAGCAGGTTGGCGCCTTGCATGGCAGCCTTTGCCACCGGTGTGTGGATGGGTGAATGTGAGGCATAACATGTAAAGCGCTTTGGAAAAAGCGCTATATAAATGCAGTCCATTTACCATTTTACATTGTTTTTTTATTCTGTGGAAAACTAAAGATTGATCTGCTGGCCAGATTTAACAACAAAGTATAAATACGTTTAACAATAAAGTATAAATAGGTTGCAGGCCGAATAAATATAACATTTTGATGCTTGAGAGGCGAAGAGATCATGAAGTGGACTGCAAAGTTCAGTTTTTAGCAGAGGCTTTCATTGTGCAATATGTTAAAAGGACAGTGGTAAAACATCAGATGAGAATAAAGTCACTCACACACAGACACAACGTTACTGTGCCGTTTTTTTTTTTTTAAACCAGTGGAAACGCAGGCTAATCCTCAAGTGAGAACCAGCCCAGCACCAGCTCTGTGTTGGTGGAAACAAAGCAGTTTGGAAGCTTTAGGATCAGGATCTGTTTAACTGTAATAGACAAGCAGGGGTGCTTACCTGGGCAACATAGGGCATTAAGTTATTAGGGATTCCCTGGGGGTCTTCGCCAATCTCTCCCGAGGAATGAGCACCGATTGGATTGAAATACCGCAGCAGCACAGCATTCCAGTCCTGTCCAAACATAACCACACATATAAACACCCACAACTGATGTCAAAAGAACGTTACTTCATGGTTCATGGTACATCACACGCACACAGACAATGTTCTCCGGAGAAGCACACTAGTACCCTTTGGGATCTACACTGGTCCTGAATCATTTCCTCAATGAAGTACTTGGTCTTTCCGTAGGGGTTGGTACAGCCCCCCACGGGGTGCGCCTCATCAATGGGTAGGTGCTGGGGTTCCCCATAGACAGTCGCTGAGCTGCTGAAGACGATGCTGTGCACATCGTGCTCTTGCATCACCTGGGAGATGCATCAGCAGCTTAATGGCAGCGCAATAAACCAATGCAAAGCAAGTGCTGGAGAATATTCACAGACTGTCATTGTTCTAGAGCAGTCAAAGCTCAGTCATTATGAAGTTTGGTGCAACAGACACTGCACTGGAGGAATGTAACTATCTGACGATCACACACACACACACTCGTGCATACAAAAGCACACAGACACAGATATAGACGCGCACACACAGATACGGACGATCACAATAATCACATGCAGAACCCTGGAATGGTAAATAACAGGGCACCACTTTGCCAAAAATGTAATTAGTACATTTACTTTTCACCCCAAAATAGTTTAGCGTTACAGCATAAAGCCAAATACAGATCTTGTGTACAGTTACACAGTTAGAAGGGTTAATATAAGGAAGCAGGGTTTTCCCGTCTATCCACCTCGAGAAGATTGATGGTTCCAGTCAGGTTGACCCGATAGTATTGCAGAGGCTGCTCAACGGACTCGCCCACGGCCTTCAGCCCCGCAAAGTGCATCACTGCTAAGAACGTGTGCTGCACAGAGAGAGAGAGAGAGGAAGGAAAAGGAGCCAGAGGACATGACAATGCTCATTGCAGAGGAGACATCACACGTGGAATGATAAGCAGTCAGATACAAGTCAAGGCTGCAAAGAAGGCAAGGTTTCAGACGTAGATGTTCATGGTGAATCTGTGTAACTGAGGTCAACAGTCATTCATGGAGTTTTCTCCAAGCAAATGAAACGGAGATCTGTTTGTACAATCAAAACCAAGACAGAGAGGCAGGCAGGCCAACTGACAGAAAGGAGGCAGACAGAGAAAGAAAGGCAGGCCGACGGAGAGACAGGCAGAATGCTGACCATCTGAAAAATCCTTTCCAGGCCTGGTCGGTCCAGAAGGTCCAGCTGATGAAACTCAATGCTGGTGTTCAGAATGTTCTCTATCCTTCGCAGACTCTCCGGTACGTCCCCCTCTCCTGCAGATGGAACACAGCGATATCGTCATGTGGCCCACAATTCAGACGCCTTCCTGTGCTTACATGACCAGCTATCCCACTCCTGATTCTGTAGCACAGCAGAGACTCAGCTAATGAATGGAAATCATGGAAGCTCGAAATCTAGATCCTGTCCACATCAATGAGGACTATGGAGAAAGGGTCTAACCCAGCAGTGACCCTCTTTCTTAAGGATCTTTAGGACGAACAGCTTGGATGACAGTCTGCTGGTGTCCTTCTACTGCTGTTCCATCAAGAGTGTGCTGAGACATTGTATCTCTGTATGGCTGGCCAGCTGCTCCTCAGAAGACAGGGGAGCACTCTGGAGGGTCATTTCCACCACACAGAAAATCAGTGGCTGTCCAATTCCCTTCCTTGAGGACATTTACAGCCCTTAATGTCTCAGCAGAGCCACCAACATTTTCAGAGACTCATCTCACCTGGGACATCACCTGTTTGAAATGGTACCCTCTGGAAGGTGCTACTGGGCCACCAAATCAAGAATAGACAGATTATCACACTTGATTCAGGCCAACTTTGAACACTCTGTCTTACATATTTATTTATCCTCTTTTCTTTCTTACATGACAAGGATAATCTTCCAGTTTCATTATGCCTTGTGCAATGACAAAGGCATTCATTCATTCATTCATTCACTGAAGGTCACAGAGTGGACCCTGGGCCTCCTTCACCTCGGACCGCATTGCTGAAGTTATCAATGACGACCGGGCGGAAGCCAGCCTTGATGAGCTCCAGCACGCAGTGGCTGCCCACATAGCCGCCGCCCCCAGTCACCAGCACCTTCAGGCCCACCTGCTTCACCTGTGGGTTGTGTTAAAGGCAGAGCTCAGAGCAGGAGTTTTCTCTCACAATTCCAGTCATGTCAGAATGCATAGAAACGTCATAGGCCCCAAATGGCACAATTTCTGGATGGAACGGCTCTTTGGCATAAGTTGGGGAAGCGTGCAGACAAAGAAGGCTTGTGTAAGCAGCCATGCTGTCTGGTCTAGCCCCCTCCATACAGACCCCCCTGTCTCCACTCTAATGTAACCCACCAATACAGAAAGTCAGTCACCCAGCTGTATGGCAACTACAGCAAATCCAGGAGGGCAGACGTCGGTAAGGTGTCCCGTGATCCATTGATACATCATGTTGTCACTTAAACTTATGTCCTCTTTTCACAGTCTGGGACTAAGCAACTGCACAGCACACTGTACAGAGTATAATCATGAATGAGGGGATATAAATTACAATTCTGTCACAAATTGTACATATACATTTTTTGGGTAAATGGATATATATTATATCATGACAGTTACTTTCTTATTTCAATGTGATCGTCTTTCTTCAGCTTGGTCATTGTTTTACCACCTTAGGACAGTATCACGTAGGTAGACAGTCTAAGTATTGCTTTATGATGTGGCAAACGGATGGACACACCCCATCGGACAAACCTGCAAGGCTTCTCTGCCCTGCTTAACCTGAGCTCTGACGTCACTTCTTACGATCCCTTGTTTAAAACCAGTTTGCTGAGTTACATATCTGGACCGGGCCATTCATCTGAAATTGTGGAACTACGTGATTACCTAAACAACTCCAGATCAGTGTTCAAAGTAAAAGGTGTCCGTAGACCCACACTAGATTGTCTAAAACTTAAGTTGGGTCCCTAGACGGTGGCACATTGGTTTGATGCCGGGTTCATATGTGTGCAACCTACTAGTACAGCAGATGAAGTTCGTATCTTCCCTGAACCATTCATAAAGGGGCACTTTCCCTGCACACCAGGCGTGGAATACTTGCCTTACAGACAGCACTGCGAGCATGAGAGCCCCACAGCCGCTTCTCGTTGACAGAAAAGCTGTTAATGTACTGTGTCAAATATGCAGAATTTAATTTTCGATGATTCCCATAAAACACTGTATTAAAACGTGGCTTAAGCAAAACTGCCGACCCGAAATGAGTCCCGTCGCACCGCTTACTCACTTAACGCGGACTGAAAGCCCATAGCCCAAATCCTACCTTTACGTCCATGGGCTACAATCGACAGCACTTCTTCTCCGCGACCACCCGTGCAGAACCAAGGAGGCGCTAAGACGGGCAGCCGGACGGTTTGAGGGACAGAGCGCGGACGTGGAAAGGGGCGGGCATTCCCGCGGAGGTGCACCCGGAAGCTACATCGTCATTGGGAGCCATCAGCATTACGTCATCAGTCACGCGTCGCTCCATGTTAAGTCCCCGAACTACCGTCCGGTCATATATTTTAGTAAAGAAAAAACTCACGTAAGGGGCGGCATGGTGGTGCAGTGGTTAGCACTGTCGCCTCACACCTCTGAGACCCGGGTTCGAATCCCCGCCTGGGTGACATGTGTGTGGAGTTTGCATGTTCTCCCCATGTCGTCGTGGGGTTTCC
>JAODJX010000010.1:59050-71675 GCA_026776945.1 Isichthys henryi
CTGGGTGCTCTATTTACCTATTGGGGCAGGGACACTGAATAGTGGAACTCTTTTAATAAAGGTTTATTGTATACCTCCGTGAGTTGTTTCTTATACCTGGTGCCCGTTCAGCCGAGTCACAAACCTGCATTCTTGGGGAAAAGTGATTCCCTGCTTACAAGTAGCTCATCTATGGTGGCATCGTGGCCGAGATTGTACAGGGGCAGGTTTGCCGACCACGTGTCCCAGACTTCTCGCATTGCAGCCAGCTTGTCCGTGGCTCTTCCCGCTGATCTTGATGCTTTGTTGCGAAAACAAATTGCCGATGATAACTGATTGAACCGTAATCTACTCATGGTTGCCGAGAATATTGCTCTACCCGTCTTTAGATCCCACAGATTTTGTATATTCTCGCCTCTGGAACTAAAACATCCAGCCAGAATCAAAATACCGATGTACGCATCGAATTCTTCTGGTGTGAATTCAGTCCAGTTGCTGGAGAATCGTTTTCGCCCCTCCACGTTAGTCATTGTGACGATCGTCCCCTCTACTGATTTCGGCAGGAATGTTTTGAATGTAGACAAGAGGTCGCTTGCTTGCGAGACACACAGTCTCGTTGGTCCTGGAGTTCTCTTCAGCACATACTGCGCTGACAGTCTGCCTCTTTGTCGGTCCGGTGCTTTGATTGACCACTTTATCTCACCATTTCTTGACATAAATGTCTCATCTTCTGAATAGTCCTCTTCTGATAATTCAAAGGAGGTATTGCCAACTTCTATACTATCCACCTCAGAAGTGCTGCTTTCCATTCCTTCCATCTGATTCTCGGTATGTCTCTCCGTCAGCGACGTATCGCTTGCGAACAAAACTACCTGCGAGCCGGAGTCGGAGCGGCTTCTTTTATGTATTTTTTTTCCAAGCCGCACGGGATTGGTCAACTACACGATGCGTACCGGCACTGAGCAGGAGGGGGCGGCGCTACGGACAAACGGCGCACACTAGCTCAGAGTGGGAAACGGGAGGGAAGGAGACGCGCGCAACAAAATGAGCGACCGCGGGAAACGGAGAACGCGGAATTTCGTCTGACGGGACCATCTTTTGGGAATCTGTCCCACACGTTCTTTGAGACAACGCTTAACTAAGCGAGACAGTTAACCTTGTCCGGAGCAGACTTGTTCACTCACCTAAGTTTCCCTGGTAGCTCAGCGGGGATTTGTTTGAGACGCGCTGATGGAACGGAACTCCCACTTATCGAAATAAGTCAGACTTTCCCTTAACCCTGCTTCGCTGAACGCCCCAGGTGTAGAACAGTAAGTACCCCTTTATTGTTTCATAAACAATTTCCTTTGATTTAACTGGCTGACTGCTAAGTGACACCAACAATAGATACTAAAAACAGCTTCACAGCAGTCAAGGACCAACTACAGTGACTGAATGCAAAAGCTGTTCCCAAAGGCAATCACAAAAATGATAGCATGTTGTATATGATTTTATTTTCTTTAAACTTCTTTTTAGAAGAAGTCAGCACATTTTATACAACAATTTGCAAATTTTCTATGTGCTACATATGCTTAATGGTTAGGGAAGCACATTTTGTAATTGAAAGATTGCTGATTCGCATCCCCGACCTGCCAGGTACCGTCCCCAAGCACTGCTCCCAGGGCAATGAATTAGCTGCCCCCTGCCATGTCATGATGTCATGAATGGGTTAAATGCATAGGACACATTTCGTTGTTGTGCACTGTGTGCAGTGGTGTGTCAACAATGACCACTGATCTTCAAATTAAAGTTCAGGGTGTTTTCATGGATTTCGATCAAACACACTTCCCCCAAATGCAGAGAACGCCCATTGAAGTGAATGTAGGGAGGGAAGCAAAGGAACCTGTGAGGGGCTTGCAGAGTTTGTTAGAGCGTTAGAAAAGTCTGGCATTTCAATATGTTTGTCATGAAGTGATCCAAATTTATATATAAAGAAAGTACAAGTTATCACTTTTTACACATGAAATAATTGTTTGGCTGAAATCTGTATATTTTAAGTCCCGCTAGGTGTCGCGCCGATTCTGAACGGCTTTCCATGTTCTATGTCGACATCCATTGGTAAATAAAAAATGCATTACATTAAAAATAAGGAACGACTCTCAATAAAAAAAGATCTAGATCATATTCGCTAATAATAATAAAATAAATAAATAAAACTATTCAAAGTGTCCAGATGACCATGTTTGTGTTGGTGCACCGTACTTTCCGGTCGACACAAGGGTTAAGTATTGCATAATTCTCCTGGTTGTGGTTGTCCTAATCAGTACTAGTATGATTCTTAGTCAGTCTGTACAACGTCAATAAATTCAGTGAACCTGCCACTTCATATTCATGACATCAAAGGTTTATTCGATCTTCAATATAATTTTTATTAAATGTCATGCTTTAAAAGATGGTGCATTGCTATCAATGTGTTATTCTCCGAGCGAACAAGAAACAATCAACGTAAATTTATTAATATAGCACAATTCAGATGCAAAGCATTTCAAAGTGCTTTACAGAGGCATAGGTATACATCAAACTAGAAGACATTAAAATCTCACTTAAAGATAAACAAAAAAGATAAAACAAAAAACCTAAGAGCCCAGACAAACTTAGCTAACCAGAGAGAACAGTAACAGTTTTAGCAGAGCTCAGGTCTTCAGGAAGTTTGTTCCGCAGCAGAGAGCATAAAATCTGAATGCTTCACGTTGGTTGGTCTTGAAGTAAACCTTTCCTAGATAAGCTCAGGGGTCTGGATGCTTCATAATGTTAAAGTAAATCAGTAATGTATTTAGGCTCGAGACCATGTAGTGCTTTGTACACTAGTAATAATATTTAAAATTCAATCCTATAATACACAGGAAGCCAATGCAGTGGTTTAAGGAGTGGCTCTACTTTCTTGGTGGTAGTGAGAACTCTGGCAGCAGCAGCAAAGTCCTGCAGATGTGTGACTGATATTTTGCAAATAATTGTGAACATACTGTTACAATAGTCTAGCGTGCTTAAGATAAACACAGAGTCAAGATGTTCCATATTTGTTTAGACAGAAATCCTTTAATTCTTGTTACGTTTAAGGTGGCAATATGCTGATTTTGTAAATGTCTTTATGTGGCTGTTGGGATTCAGGTCTCAGTCCAGAACTACACCATGAATTCTGGCTTGATTTGTAGGTTTTATTGTCATAGATTCAAGCTGAGCACTAAGTACTAATTTTCCTTGTTTGGAGCCAAATACAAAGATTTTTCTGTATGGTGGAAAATCCTGGCACATCCACTCATTAACAACTTCAATGCACATACAGTATTTAGTGACTCTAAGGGACTATAGTCATGTGGTGACACTGTAATGTAGAGTTGTGTGTCATCTGCATTTATAAGAGATGTTATAGTTTTCCATAATCTGAGCAAGAGGGAGCATGTAGACCCCTAGAACTCCACATGTGGTTTTTGTTTGCTCAGATTCATAATTACCTATTGGCACGCAGGAGTCCCTGTTTCGTAAATATGATTCAAACCAGTTTAACACTGTGCCAAAAAGTCTCACCCACTTTTCTCACTTATCTTATAGTCAACCATGTTGAATGCAGCACTGAGATCCGGTGATACCAAAACGGAAATGTTTGATTCATCACTGCTCAGATAGATGTCATTTAAAACCTTATCAAGTGCAGTCTCAGTGCTGTGTTATTGAAATCCAGAGTGAAAAGCATTATAGATATTTTTCTGCACCATGAAAGAACTAAGTTGCTGAAAAACAACCTTTTTTGCCAATCTTCCCTAAAAAAGGAAGGTTTTATATGGGCTTATAGTTACTGATTACTGGAACACCAAATTCACCAAACGATTTCTGTCAGTTATGGCAACATCCAGTCACAAGCACAAAGATCAATGCATGACATCTAATATTTCCCAAAATGACAGACCTACAAAATATATTTACATCTCGAAATCAGTGTTGGAAAATTTGAGACGACCACTACAAAAATCATGGTATTTTCCTGAATATCTCCATATTTACGCAAGCCTTGATTGGTTATCATATAAGTCTGATGTCTTTATTGTTGAGGCCTATATTCCCCTTCTATACAGAATAAGTACAGGCCACAAGGTGGTGGTGCCCATGGATGGGGAGGCTTAGAGTTTGCAGGAGGCCTGGGCCACCTTTGAGTTGGTCCTGCGGTTGAGTGAGCGGCAGATGAAGGCTCCAGCGTCCATAAGCCTGGTTAGGTCAACACCCTGAGAGGGAAAGAATGTGAGGAGGGAGTGAACGGAGAAAGGAGAGAGAATGTGAGGAGGGAGGGAATGGAGAAAGGAGAGAGAATGTGAGGAGGGAGGGAATGGAGGAGACAGGTAGTGTGTGTGAAAGGGTGTATGGGTTTGTATTTACCACATTTTGGGGACCAAATGTACCCACATTGTGGTAATACCTCTTTGTTTTTAACTTGTGATGTCAGTTGAGTATGTGGTCCTTCAGTGTAGCCCAGGACACATTCGCTTTCATTCTAGAATGTGGCCATGTGCGGCCCAGACCACCTCCAAATGTGGTTTGAGCGATCGGATCTCAACGCGTCTTCAATGGGTCTTGGGTGCATTCACACCTGTAATTAGCCCCATCCACTTGTGATCAGATCATCCAGGATGTATGTTAATACCAGGTGTGAACAGGGCCATAGTCAGGATTAGGGTTATGCCCATAGAAATGAATGGAGAGTCGCCACAAAGATATGAATACATGGACTGTGTGTGCCTGCGTGTATGTGTGTGCGCCAGCAAGCTTACAGTGTGGATTCCCAGGCCGTGCAGCATGTACACCACATCTTCAGTGGCCACGTTCCCAGAAGCCCCCTGGGCATACGGACAACCTCCCAGTCCCGCCACAGAGGAGTCCACTACGCTCACCCCCATCTGGAGCAGAAGGCCAGCGAGACACACAGTCATGCAGGTACAGGTACAGGTGCAGGTACAGGCTGTCTGCATATTCGGTGAGAATGCCGTTTAATGGCCAACAAGTTTCTTGCACTATTCTGGGCATCTCTCATTTTACATCTTTTTGACTACAAATACACATTTAATATTATTGCTTTCATACATTTCGTTATTTTATGTGCCATTTTATATTTTTAACTTATCAGGTCTTTTTTCTAAGCAGTCATTTCAAGTATTTCTCTACACTCATGCACGTTGCACATTTGTGCATGTGACAAACAAACAGGAAACCTGACACATGCACATGCAGGAGGGGCCTGACCTGCAGGGCAGTGAGGATGTTAGCCAGTGCCTGGCCATACGTGTCGTGGCAGTGCACAGCCAGCGCGCCCAGCGGCACCTGGGAGCTCACGGCATTCAGCATTGCCCGCATGCTGCCTGGAGTTCCCACCCCGATGGTGTCACCCAGAGACACCTCATAGCAGCCCATGCTGTACAGGCGCTTGGCTACCTGCAGGGGGCACTCACAGTCACACACTGGCAGAGTTGGGTCTCACTTATCACTTTCATTCTATGTCAGATTTTTCTTCATCTTCCTCTACATTTCGTGGCCTTAGTTCCTGCTAACAAAGCAAGAGAAGCTTTTATTTAAGAAAGAAAACACAGGACGTTGAGAATTCACCTGAGCCACTTTATCTGGGGACACCTGTCCTTCATATGGGCATCCAAGTACACACGATACATAGCTGTGACATAAGGAAACAGTCAATAGAACAGTCAATAGAAAAATCAGTCTTCATGAGCAGGGACAGATTCATCTCTCTGGGCCCCGTGAGGGATCGGTCTGGTCATTGGCTTAGCCTGCTCTGCTGGGGCCCTGCTTCCTTACCCCCGCACTGTCACGTTGGCTGCTTTTGCTGCTGTAACAACTTCTTCAAAGCGCTGCAGGCTCTCTTCCACTGAGCAGTTGATATTCTTCTTGCTGAATAGCTCAGATGCTGCTCCAAAAACAGCCACCTCCTCAGCACCGGCATTCAGCTGGGGGTAAAGGGGGAGCCAGAGTACTCCAAAGTTTATCATCACATCTATATAAACTACACGTTTTATTGAGTTAATTATAACAGTCTATGTGAAAAATGGGTGCCAAATGCAGATACATTATGAAACAATAATTCCTCCTGACCCCATCAAAGTGTCCTTGAGTAAGACACTGAACCCTAAATTGCTCCCGGTGGGCAGGTTGGCGCTTTGCATGGCAGCCTCTGCCACCAGTGTGTGAATGGGTGAATGTGAAGCATGAAATATAAAGCGCTTTGAGTACTCGTAGGAGTAGAAAAGCGCTATATAAATGCAGTCCATTTACCATTTACCAATAAATATATGTTCATATAAATGCTACATCCATTCACCCATCCATCCATCCATCCTTTGTTCCATACGTGGTATAACTGCCTGGTCAGCATTGTGAGGGCAATGGGAGCCTGTCCTGGGCAGCAGAGCGCAAAAGGTTGGGGTAACACCCTAAACAGGGTGTCGTACATAATCAGAGCAAGAAACAGGTTCTGCATCAAAGTGACAACCATCTGGTTCAACCCTCAAACTGAAAGACCATACAAGGGAAAAAGGCATTGTGGTTATGAAAGCAGAGCTTAAAAAGGAAGCTGACACAAATGATTCACAGCACAGAACTGCCTGTAATTAGGGTAGCTAATAAAGGTCGGCTTTGAACAGGCAGAGGCTAAGACAGGGAACTCACTGCTGCCTGAAATCCCTTCAGGTTAGGAGTGAGCACAGGGTAGCGGACTCCCGGCCGTCTTTGGATTCCTCGCATCACTTCTGCCTGGTCTGCCATCTGTCACACATAAATAACAACAGGGCCACTGGCTGAACTTAGGATAAACACTAACGTTTAATGATGAAGGGTGGACAATAAAACTGATTGTGATTACTTAGGACCAGCCCAGCAACAACACAGTCAATGAGGGAATCAAATGCCCCCAGTAGTACCCACCTGCGGGACCCATTTTGGGGAGACAAAACTTGTGGCTTCAATGACAGGAAGTCCAGCATCTGACAGCAGGTTGATGAGCTCGATTTTCACGTCAGTAGGAACTACAGTCTGTGAGAGACAAACCCAGGAGCAGCATGAAGACCCTGCCTGCCTGGGTCACCGGGTGCGAAGGACCTGCCACCCACAATCATGGGGCACGCGGGGACCCTCCCGCCCATAGCCATGGGGCGTGTGGGACCCACCAGCCCCTGCCACTTCAGTGCTTATCGCTTCCACGATTTACCAAAATGGTGAAAGTCACTGTCACACCACAGCACAACAATGAAATGGGGCCTCTGCATTTAACCCGTATGTGACATTGCAGGCGGAAGCTATTATTTCGTGCTCTTGCTCAGGGTACCTCAGTGGTAACTTGCTGGATGGGGATTCAAACCAGCAACCTTTCAATCACTAGTAAGTTTCCGTAACCATTAGGCCACCACTGTCCCATGTGGCATGAGGCTTGCTCCACTAACCAAATCTAATGAACATAAGGATTTGCCAAATTTACACAGATTACTAACTTTTGGGAGTCACAATCGATATTGAATCAAATCAAATGGAATCAGAAATTGAATTGATTCAGAACCTGTAACTCTGAATTTAAATGATTCAGTAAATCAGTGGAGGTGACACTGCCATGGAAGATTGTGCCGTTACACTCCGCCTTTCACCTTCTCATTCTGCAGACCATCTCTGGGCCCAACCTCAACAATCTTAACTTGTTCGGGTAGAGACTTCACAGTTGGCACTTCCACCTGCAGGGGGCAGATAGAGACACAGAGAGGTGGGTCAGGTTTCCTGCAGACTAAGGATGGGCATTTCGGACAGAATTACTAATCAAATTTGGCCATTCAGTATTTGAATAATATTGGATTAACCCCCCGCCACAGAACCCAGACCATACACACAGAGAAGCATGCATGGAGTTTGGATCAAAATGACACTTACTTATTGCTATACAAAACGAGACATCACTCATTGCTGCAAAAGTCTTTTGAAATTTTATTAAGAACTAATTTCACAGAACATAAATTTTAAGAACATTTTTATTGACAACCACAACAACTTCAATTTGATTTTAAATCAACAGCAGCAGCATTTGCAGATTCTGTTACAATTATTACTACAAGTTGTGCCAACAGACACAAAGTAATGCTGACAAATTAAGTGCTTTGCTCGATTTTCTCTCTGTGGAATCCAAAATATTTCCATACAGAAAAAGACTTTATATTTGACAATACTGAGTCATCCCTGCTCCTGACCTCAGTGGTCACAGGACGTACAGGTGTAATAGATATTAATGTGCTGATGTTCTCCAAACCAGCTGGAAAATGAAACCTAGCTCCACATATACTTCAGCATCACTAATATGCAGTGCAAGCTAATCAAACTCCCTGCATCACTGTGCACCTGGTGAGAAGAAACGTAGAAGACGGACAGGTCCCCAACACAGAGCCGAATAACACAAGGTCTGATTTTACTGTGAATTTCTACTTTATTATGTAGGGGCGGTCAATCCTATAGGCAACCGCCTAGGGCGCCGACTTGTAAGCCTTGGGTTGGTGACGCTCCCTTAGGCTGCCACATCGGGTAGGACTGGTGCTGTAACTGTTTTACTTCATTCACAAATTCGAGGACGTATGGTCCAGCACAAATAACTGATCAAATCCCCACTTAATCTCGGTTTCACTGCGTTCTATTTCAGGAAAAGTTGTAAATTGCGTTTATGTCATGACAGAGTGACTAACACCACCTGGGAAGATGTGGCCTTCGGAAACGAAGACATTGACCGGGCATCAGCGACTCGGACGTGTACCCCATGGGCACTCACACTCTGCGCTGAAGCTGAATTGGCAAAAGCCCACGCTCGCGCACCGAAACTCGGGCTGCAGCGAACACTCCGGGACCAGTGCATCATCAATGCCGCCATCTTCTTCAGCCGCAAACCGGAAGTGGCAGCAAGCTACCGTCAACCAATAAACACGCTGAGCACAGAGTTTCACAACCAATCACGCTGCGCGGACGTACCAATTTGGGAATGTCAGCTGTTTACAGTCCGGAAGGTAAAGGGTGACCAAAAAAAAAACTGACAGTAGTGGGATCCAGATTCACAAGTGGATGTTCAACATAAAAAACGTTATGCCCATTGTAGACAAAAATAAGTCAGAAGGACGTAAATCTAGATTGTAATTTGGATGTCTGGGGGCATTATCCTCATAAACTTTTCCTAAAATATCAATGATCTCATCATTCTTCTACCCAAGCTTCACCATGAATTTGATGTTAGTTTTTGCTTCCGTTTTAGTAGAATTCATGTTGTTCAGTTGGAGGCTTTCTTCAAACTGACGTCTTCTGCCTCCTAATGCCTCCAATAAGTCAGCTCCTGTTGAGAATAGGGTGGGCACCCCTCCTGGGTTTTGCGGGACCACCTCGGTTGGAAAAAAGGAATTTCATACCGGGACTACGCGCGCGCTGCATAGTCCGTGATGACTGCAGCATCGCGTATTGCCTCCATATTCAAAGATAAGATTAGTTTTTTTTTAAAGAAAAACATTGAACATGGGTGGCGATACAGACGATGATAACCTATTACAGATACTGAAATACGTTTCATTTGTGATTTTCCATGCCACGGGCAGGAATCCCACCGAGCCAGCCGCAGGAGCTTCGGGCGTGTGCTGTTCTGTTTAATCTTCATAAAAACGTTTGGTGTCCCCTGCTTTTTACATTTTCAACCCACACTTTTAGAAAGGATCAAAGTGAATTCATTTTAGTTTTATTAATTTGAGCATGCTGCAATACAAAATACATTTTTATTCTTGTCAAGCCATCCTGATCAGGTATATGTTCTCCTACCGGAGGTGCATTTTCCGAAAGCGATCGATCTCAGCGAATAACGATCAACACGACGAATGATGTTGGTAAAGAACAAGTGTTTCCCAAAGTGCTTCGTTATTCCAGAACAAGTAGAAAAAGCAGATTATCGAAAGCAGGAACATCCATCCCACGTATTACGATGATTGCCTCACCAGACACACAAATGCAAAAGATAAACTAATTAGAAAATCACTTAAAAAAAAGCATGCTTACCAAAGCTACCAAAATTAAGTTCAAAGTAAATGAACATATTCGTTGAAAATATAAAATGGGCTTAAAATATAATGTTACTTTCTTGTAAAAAAAAAAGAACAATGACGAACAACAATATGAAAAGGAAGTAATACTTCTCAAATAAGTCTTAAAACAACTTAGTGACCAAAAAATATATTTTAATAAAATAATTACTGCACTGTTGTACAGCATAGTACCCATAACAAGAACAGCACAACAGCATTCAGGTGTAGGCACCAGAATCACTTATTCCCATCATGCCCAAAGTACACTCTACAGCGGTGTGTTCCTTGGTGTGCATTGGAACACGTCTCCTCGGCCACGGTTTAGGGACCGAGTTTCTGCGCAATATGTAACCGGTACGAGTAGCTACAACAGCTGAAAATGAGACTTTTATTTTGATACCCCGAGTGGACTTTTATACTGACATTGGGGCGCTGTATCCCACCATATTTATACCCGTATAGTCTCGCGATTCGAATAGAATTACTGTTTTGTCTCGTTGAAGGTTTATTGGGTGGAGGGAGTGTGGCATTTAAACTTTGGCGGTGTGTAGTATTCCTCTGGATAATGTGGAACGCTAATCGTGAAGTTCTGGTGCATTGATGGTGAGGTATGAAAACGTTTGCGTAAAGGCACAAGTGGGAGAAGCCGTGCACCCAGAATAAGATCGTTCGCAAATACAAGGTATGGGTCTTGTTTTTTTCCCAGAAATGGTTAATTGTTGTTGAGCAGGACGGAGTTTTAACTATTGACGTATGTAATTTTTAGTACATAAAAGACTACCGGATCGGCTGGTGTGAGTTCGGGTTCTATGGAGGTATATAGAGGCTTTTGTTGTGTGAGATACATGTCGTTGTTTTTATTTTTATTACAAGGAATGGAGAGTATGGGTTTTATAAATTCTGTTTTGGTATTTAGAGGAAACTGTAACATTTGGGGGAGTAGCAGTCACTGTTTCTCTTCCCCTCTTTTAGTATGCAATTTATATTCTGCCTTTGTAATTTATCTGTGCAATTTAAACATGTATGACACTGCTAATACCGTTGACTATATCTGACTATCCTTTCAGTACCCTCTATCAGGCTTTCCCTGGGCTTATTAGTTGGAACATTTGGCTAGTGCTCTGGTGACCCCAGTGTGTGTATCTGAGTGGATTTGCTGTGCACTGTTTGTGTTTCTTGTTTTTATTTTGCTAGTAGTGAGGACCATTTCCTTGTTTTGAGTTCATGGTATTATGATTTGCTTAGACTAGGGGTGATAATAGAGCAATAGTGTCCCATCCTGATGTAAGGATATCTCTGGCTGCACAGTGGAACCCGCTGGGGGTTCGGACTACTATATTGAGGGATATACTCCGCCAGGGAAACCGCCTACAGGGGCATCGGGAGTTTTTATTGTGATTGTTAATAAAACCAATAAATACTTTTAAGATCTAGCCCTAATCCTATGGGGCGCCGTTTGTAAACGTAGTAAACATTATTGCACTTGCCACTTTTTCAACATTTAGTGCAATTTTCTGACATTAGCTAGAAGTCAATGGTGTTGTGGATGATTGTTCAAAATTGTTTATCATGTGCAAATATAAATGGTATGTCTATATAAATGTTAAATGTAAATATAAATGTTGAATGTCAAATGTAAAACTTAATGTAGACTCTACATGTTGAAAACCTATGCAAATTAGCCACGCCCGTCTTCATAGAAATGGGCGGCACCGACGAGAGCGCGCTACGTGGTTGCAGGTTAGGGCTGGTGCAGGACAACATGGCGAATTCCACTCACTTAGAGGCACATAGAACGTGCAGTTTTGGCAGGTGTTCGCGCTGCGTTACATGGTATTGCTGCACAGCCGGGAGCAACATCATATACAGCCGCTAGGTTACTACCATCCTACCAAGATTGTCTTTTTGTAAATACATGTAAGGTTATTTGATATTTGTAACACACTCAACAAAAGTTCAGAGACATATTTACCATTGTTTTACATTACCTTTCCTTTTAATTAGACATTTTAATTGCGTTGGAACTGAAAAATAACCTAATTTTAGTAATTTTGCAAATGGAAATTTTGTCCATCCTTGCCTGATGTCGACGTTGTCTGATTCTCCTCTTCATGATTCTCCATACATTTTCAACAGGAAATAGATCTAGACTGGCAGCAGGCCAGTCAAGCACATGCACTCTGTGCCCATCCAGAATGTGGTCTGGCATTATCCTGATGACAAATTGTTTTTATTGCATTTTAGAAAATATCACAACTTTTCTGGAAATGGACTTTATTGAAATCTAAAAACAAACCGTTGTACCACTTTACTTGAGGGGGCACAAATAATGAAGTAGTACATCCATCCATCCATCCATCCATTGTCTAAACCGCTTATCCTACTGGGTCGCGGGAGGTCCGGAGCCTATCCCGGAAGCAATGGACACGAGGCAGCGAACAACCTAGGATGGGGGGGGGGGCAGCCCATCGCAGGGCACACTCACACACCAGTCACTCACACATGCACACCTACGGGCAATTTAGCAACTC
>JAODJX010000010.1:71715-85057 GCA_026776945.1 Isichthys henryi
CGGAGGAAACCCCACGACGACATGGGGAGAACATGCAAACTCCACACACATGTGACCCAGGCGGAGACTCAAACCCGTGTCCCAGAGGTGTGAGGCAACAGTGTTAATCACTGCAACCCCATGCCACCCCGTAGAGTAGTACATTTTTACTTAATCCATTAATTAACCAGTAACTATGTATTATAGTTCCAATCTGTCCGTCTATGTTCTGTACCCTCTTATCCTATTGAAGGTCACACGGATCTGGAGCCAATCCCAGACATTATAGGCACTAGACAGGCAATTGCCCAGGATGGGATATCAAGCTGTCCCAGGCATTTTTGTACCTTGCACAAAAATGTCAAATTTTTGCGATGTCATGGCCTACTCGTTTGACCCTCTCGTGTGCCACGCCCCCTCATTATCCTCGTATGAAATCCCAATTGTGATCAGCTGTTTCGTATTATTTCCATTAAGTCCTGTGTATTTCAGTCCGCGTTTGAGTACGTTTCCCTTGTCCTGTCATTAACGTTACTAGCTGTTGATGTATGTCTTGTGCTCATATCCTATTCATTAAACCCCGAGTTTTTCCCCGTATCCTGCATTGCCTTGCCTTCCTTCTCGTAGGAATACCACGGTCGTTACAAGCAAGTTGTAGTTTTATGAGTTAAAATTTTATCAGCAGTTTTAAGATTTGTAATCGGTTGATTTTAAATAATTGATTTAACATAAGATTAAATGAAATTACCGATGCTTTATGTAATCATTCTGTGAGAGGTTGATTTTCTGTTACTCACTTATAAATAGTGAAAAAGATAATCAGTAGTGCCTAAGCTTGCTTGAAGGGTTCTTCATGGAATCCACCCATTGTCATTAGTGTCAGTGTGCTCTTGCATACCCCCTTTGAGGAGCACGCACCAAGCTACACAATCCCTGTCATTTGCCCCGGGTTTGGCATGGCGCACGGTTCATTATAAAGGTGATGGATACATGCCGCCGCCACCACCCCCCTCCCCCACCCTACTGGAAAAGCAGCTACTTCAGTGTGTGGGGAAGGAAAACATGAAGATACTGGAGGCCCCTAAAACCTCGAGCATGTCCCTCTTAGGACCCCCGAGGAGTCCGTTTTACTCGTACACTTCATCTCTGCAAAGGCTGCTCCAGAAATGGACTGTGAAAGATGAACTGGGTGCTGGTGCAATGACAACTGAACATCTGGATGGTGTCAATTCTCCCATGTTATGTTTCCGCTCTGTACTTCATATATATAACACATTTCAGGTTTCACATAACTTAACTTTACACTACTAAACCAAGAAATAATGTGTATAAAAATATATTTGTGTAGAAAATGAATACAAAAAGTTAAATAAATATGAATAACATACCCCAAAGA
Organism: Isichthys henryi; assembly: GCA_026776945.1. Taxonomy (NCBI): domain Eukaryota; kingdom Metazoa; phylum Chordata; class Actinopteri; order Osteoglossiformes; family Mormyridae; genus Isichthys; species Isichthys henryi. Next base: position 73,091 of record JAODJX010000010.1, read on the forward strand.
AGAAATGCTAATATTTACATACAATCAAAAATAAATTGCACCATGTATAAAGTCCATTAATAACATAGTATGACGTAGTAAAATAAATAAAAGCAGATCCTGTAGTATATAGAACCATCCGGCAATCTTCCATACCTCCCTTTTCTCTCAAAGTTTTCTACACTGTAATAAATAGAAACAGTCAGTGTTGGCTGCTTCCTGTCAGACTGACGGCAGCAATGGACTCCAGTTTTCCCTACCTTTTTGCTGCCTTTCACACCAAGATAAAGGTTTCTTCCTGCTGTCTTTATGCTGAACTATGCAGGCCTTTCAGGTTAGGCGATCACCTGAAATGCAACATGGTAATGCAAAGCGGCCCCAGATGGCCAGGTGCGGGAAGAGCATATATTTGACTGATTAATTACGTGATTTATAATCTAATAAATTCAAAAGCTTTGAAACTGTATACAAGTAAAAGTTACAAACACATTTGGAAATCAAGAAAAAAGGGTTTTCAAATTAACATGTTTACATTTTATGGCATTTGTACCCCTACAGGGGGCGCTGTAGGTAGACAGTTTGTGTTTAATTCTGAAGCTCCTGCTCCTCTTCACTGTCATCTACTTCCTGAATGATGAGGTCAGTCCCAGAATCCACTGCCAGGTCGTCCTCGTCTGTCATCAGCCAGTCTTTCTCCTTGTCATCCTCATCTTCCTCACCCATGCCCATGAGAAGTGCCGAGTCACTGCTGGCTGTGTCAATCAGGAGGCCCTCGCAGCCACTCTCCTGGATGCACTCGTTACAGAGCCTGTAGCGACGTGTGCCCTCACACACTACCCGCCCACTCAGCTCTGTCACGTGACGTTTGCATTTCCGGCACACCAGCTTCCTAGCCTGGTGGATCTGCCATAAATTAGACAAAAAGCATAGGCTTATGATTTAAACACACACACACTTTCACATAGAGGCTTAAACACTCAAGGTGACACCCAATGACATTCACACTTGGCATCACCCTGGCCTTTGAGCCATGCCACTGATTCAGAGAAGCAGAGGGCAGCCCAGTGGCAGCTCTCACCGTCTCGAAGTGGCTTCGCAGGTGCTCCAGGCGGGTGAAGCGCTTGCTGCAGGCTTCGCAAGGATACGGCCGCTCACCCGTGTGGCAGCGCAGGTGTCGCTTCAGATCTGCCTTCCGCTTCACCGTGTGCGTGCAGAAGGGACACTTGAAGCGCATTGAAGGGCTGGAGTCTGGGCAGAGAGACTGGAAACTCAGATAGGACAGGTAACCAGAGGACCTCTAACCTGGTCCAGCTTCCACTTTACTGGTGTAAAGTTAATGTGATGGGGAAGTCCCCACACCCAGTGCCTAAATTTATCATTACACCAATAATGTAATGGGGATGTAACAATCCCCACTACTAAATTAGCTTCACCACCTTAATGTGCATCATCACTTTGGTCACCTTTGTTGAAAACGCCAACAACTCCGACAATCGTGGGTAAAGTGGCATAGAGCTCGTCGGCCTTCTGTGCTTTGCTGGAGGGCGGGGCGGGGCTTGCAATGGATGTGGTCTCCTCCACAGGTAGGCTGCTCCAAGTCCGCCGCCTAGCCGATCCTCTGGCAACACGGTATGCTGTGGAATCCGTCATCTGCTCCACTTTGATGGGCTGGGAAGGTGGAGCCCTCCGCCTTCCTCTTTGGGGAGGTACGCCCAGACCCTGGCTTAAGCTTGATACCTCCGGCTTGGGCTCAGTACATATCTCCACCTGGGCAATGGGGGCGTGATCTACCCCCTCGGGGGTGCTGCTCTCCTCTGGTAGGCTGAGGCACTGATCTGCAGTCTCTTTAGCGCTAATATCCAGAGAAGACCTGATGAAGCCCTTGCAGAACCCAATGACATCATTCATCTGCAAGTAGCTGGCGGCTGACATCACCTCAATGACATTGACACTGGTAAGGTCCAGACGGCCTGAGTAGACAAAATCCAGGATGACAGAGAAGGTATCGGCACTGAAGGCCTCAAATGTGGTGGAGACAGGCCTGCCACACTCTGCTCCGCCCCGCGCCAACAGCATGCGGAAATAGCCACTGCTGCCAAACAGCACGTTGCGGTGCGCCTTGAACAGCTGTCCCTCCACCAACACATGGCAGTCACAGAAGAGTTCCTGTCTCCGCTGTTCATCCAGCTGCTGCAGCAGGCGGCTCTGGTGCTCGGCCATCATATCTGCACCAGATGTTCGTGTCAACTGTCTGGGTGGATGGAGATAAAGGGGCATCAGTAGCAGTGTGTTTCTGCTTTGGGTTGTTGTTTTATAACCCTATTCATCCATCCATCAATTTTCTGTAACCACTTGTCCTTGTGAGGGTTGCCGAGATCCAGAGCCTATCCTAGTAGTTATGGGTGCAAGGCGTAACAGCAACCCATAACAGGGCATACTCACACACCATTTACTGATACGCACACGGGCAGTTTGGCAACTGTAATGAACCTTTGCATGTTTTCCTAGTGGAGTACCTAGAAGAAAACCCCCCGATAACATGGGGAGCCACGGCGGAGACTCGCCCTGGTCCCAGTGGGGTGAGGCAACAGTACTAACCACTGCACCACCATTAATGTAAATAACATCCTTTGTGAGAATTAGATGTCATAGCATGCCTGGCAGTGTGAAACTGTAAGGGCCAGAGAAGGCAGTGAGTTCTGTGGAACTGTGTTGATTGTCAAAAGATAAGACATAAATAAGAGTACCTCTCTTGATATTATTAGGTATTTAAAAATGGATAAGTGCTATGGTATTAACAACTTCATATTTTTCAGAAAGGGTTGGGTTTCATTAGTACTGTCTTCTGTTATTTTGCTGTTATTACCATTAGAAATGCTGTAATATCTTACATTATGGTCACTATGAAGCTCGTGGGCAGTTGCTTCTGTCTCTGGGACGTCTTCGTTGTGTCCACGAATCCTTTGTTCTGTGTCTAATCTTTTTGTGCAGGACAATAAAAAGTGTTTCTCGGAGACCACGCCCCGTAAATGCTCTGCGTCATGATTGGCTGGGCGATCTGTCCGTTAATCCCGTGTGCACACTGAGAGAAGCGACACCCGACTCTGCGGATCGGGCAACGAGGGACACAACGGAAAATCGCCCGACGGAAAACGTACGCGTGCGACCCAGACTGCATCGCAAGCAGGTGGGCAATACACGCCCGTTTCCTAAGATCAGATAATGAATTAAACAGACGTTTCAGATTGGTTTATCATGCAAAACTTATACTCACTGGTAGCAAGTTACAGATAAAAGCAGCCTACCATATGCATATTTGTCCTTTATTGCAATGTGGCTATCACACCCTTAATTGTCTGAGGAAACAACGCCGAAAGCATGGACACCCACGAGCCTGTGGGTGTAAGGCTGGCGGAGTGAGTTCTAGCGCAGCTCTGTGGGTCTTACAGATACGCCCACTTGGGTCGCTTCCACGATTAAAGAAAAAAAAAACACAAGTATGCCAGGAAACAGTCAAGCATGCACTGGAAGCTGCACGATTTACCCCCTTTAAGATGCAAGGGCTCAGTCACACGTACGCCCGCTTTTGACGCCCAACGATACCTCTCGGGTACCATGCTCCGGGGAGGGGGAGTGGGGGTGCGCATTCCTGACATCCGCCGGACCCGCTCGCTGACGCCCTGCAGGCTGCAATGACACCCTCCGCCCTGCCGCAGATCCTCACCCCCCCAACAGTCTCAATAGCTATCAATACTTACTGGTGCCCTGGATCGCCGGGTGTCCCCGAAGATCCCTTTGCTCTAATTTCGGATAGCGTTTCCATTTTTGCGTCGTTTTTTGGGTCTAGGTGCTTCTTGCTCGACTGCACAGGGTACACATTCGCTCAGTTCCTGCTCAGCCCTAAAGACCGAAACCCGGTTGTTGGACAAAAGGAGCTGTGCTGACGTGGGTGTTCAGCCGAGCGCCCGGGGGCCGGGAGCCATTTAAAGCACCAGTGTCCCTTTTTAGCGTGGCCCGCCTTTGGACCCGCCAATGTCTTTTAAACCCTGTATAGAAACGACCCATCTTCGCGGTGACTCCATAGCACAAGGATTGTTGATATTCTCCATCGTATCCGTTTAATCTTAAAATAAACTTCTTCAGGCTTCTTTTGGTAAAAGATAAGTAAAATTCCACAACTCGTAAACAAAAGGTAAACAATTCACGCAAACGTTGAACTTATTAAAGACTAATAATTAGAACATTTTTGGGAAAATGGAAAATTAATTATTGTTAATGCTTAAACGTTGTAAGGTAGAATTAGGGTCACTAACATAAGAGGGAGCGTATGAAATGTGTACAAACGAGACCTGGGATAGAGAGAGAGTGAAGAGAGGATATGACACCGCGGGATAGGCCGCTCTCAACGGCAGGGACTGGCAAGATACATGGTGGAGTCCTAAAATGCTCCGGTCATTAGCAGAAAAAAACATTTCGATAATTAGACCTATGTGACTATTTTGTACTGGGCGTGTAAATCAATTAAAACACATAAAAATGACAAAATACAGTTTTATCTAGGAAGGACTGACACAGGAAACAAAGAAAGAAGTCTATTGTGACTTATAAGACATTGGCAAAGGTAAGAGAGACGCCTAAATAAAACGCATTAGAAATCTGATACAGGAAACTGAGTGCATAGGCTATACCAGAGTGGGCAGAGCACATGACTGTACCTCGTCTGTTGAGCTAAGTTATGCATGGAAAAGAGCACGGATAGTGTTATGACATATACAGACACGCCGGAATGGAATAGCCTTCAACTGGACTGGTTAGGAAGTGAGGAGCAATACCGTCAGCAGAGGGCGCTATATCCCAGGAGGATAAAAGTTTGAATACAAGGGGGTATACTATATCTGGATGATAAGTGTCTGGGATCCAAGTAAATAATCAGTTCAAGTCTCCGCTTTCTTTCAGACAATCATACACTTGTAATGTCTCTGCCACTCAAACGTTTACTGCAGTAGGGGTACAAGTAGCCTACGCATACACGTACTGCATATGCACCTACACACAAGGTACGCGTGCACGCACAGAGGCGTACTATATGTACACCGTGGACTTCGTGTTTTTTGTACGTTACCTTTAATTGAATTTGGGAAGGTACAGGACTAAACTGACAGCACCATGCATGTGGGATGCATTGCGCTATGGGATATACTGTAAGTCTTCGCATAGTTTATTCGAGTGCAGAACAGTTCCAAATCCAAGTGTTATGGTTCTAACATTAATATTACTATTACAAACACTGTTGTTGCTGCTTATCTTACTCCTGGATCCAAAGAGACATACAGTGTGACAGTTTTCGGCTAATTTGTGGATATTAATAAAAGCTACAGCTCCTGGTGACTGTCCAGGAAGACTTCATCCGGGAATTTTAAACGTTGCGTTAAAAGTAGGTGTCATTCACCGTCATGTCGCCAAGTTTACTTACAGATACTCGGTTGACATGCCCCTGGTAATGGCCAAGATGTAATCAATGAACTACATTCACAAACGCACTTGTATTATTTATATTAATTATAATAATTTGACAAATGTGTAAGTATTTAAAAACAACATTTAAAAAAATATTTTTAATTAAATAAAATTCGTATACCAAATATGGCACTGATTAGTTCCTCGTAATAATACAAACTAAGTTCTCCTTTCCAGTCGATGTGCATTAGTGTCTGTAACCACACCCAGATGTCGCTGCGACGCCCTTCCCTTTCCGCCGTACGCTCCTGCTTTTTTTATCCCGAGTTTGACCCGAGTTACTATTTCCTCCGGCCGAGTATAAAGTCCCCATGCGTGTCTCACGCAGTCTCTTTTCCCGGCCACAAACAAACGTGAGTGCTTCACTCACCGCTCTTTTATAACTTAAAAAGGAAAAAAAAAACATAAAAAACACAAAATACGCAAAACCAACATAAAAATTAAGTACTGGAAAACTGAACAGGAAAATCTTTTTTTTTTTTTAAAAAAAAAAAAAGCTCTCAAATATTTTTTCTTTCTTAAAGACAACAGAAGGCCTCGGGCACCGCAAGCCTGACGTTTTATGACGGATAATAACAAATATTTAAAAGAGAAGGAGAGCCGCGGACCTGCGAGGCGACGCAGCATCCCAGTTTCGAAGCTGCGACCTGACTCGGCAGACGATTTTACCCCGGATTGCACCGAGGCACCCGGCGTTCGGCTGTAAGCTGCGTGGTCCGTCGTCCCTTGAGAGTTATGAATACAGCCGCAGCAGGCAGTTACCCCATGGCTTCCCTTTATGTGGGCGACCTGCACCCCGACATCACGGAGGCTATGCTGTACGAGAAATTCAGCCCTGCGGGACCGGTGCTGTCCATCCGAGTGTGTCGCGACATGATCACCCGGCGCTCGCTGGGTTACGCCTATGTGAACTTCCAGCAGCCCGCAGACGGTAAGCGGCGCAGAGGCGAGCCCGGCCGTCCGAACCGAACCGCGCCCGCTTGCCTGCCTGCCTCGCTGTCTTTGGCTCGCGCTCCCAGTTTCCGTCTCCCCACACGTGCAGCACGCATGTCGCAGGCGGTGACCGATCGCAGCCGGACAGGTAGGGGGGGGGTCACAGGCACGTCACGAAGCTTCACGTCACGTTTGTCAAGGATAAAGTAAACGGTCCCGGAATGTGAGCATCGTGCAGAAATAGGCGACGTGTTTTTATTTTGCAGCACGTTGTCATGAGAGTACATCCCCGCATGTTAAGACGTCTTTAAGTTCCTTACAGAAGTTATAGCATTAAATATAGGCAGAGATTTAAGGTAAGCCGTATTCATCAAGGCTGTTGCAATTTTAAACGTGTACCATCACTGTAGGAATGCAACATTTTTTTGTCCAGTTTTCATGAAGAACACCTGGTCTGGGTCTAGTTTTTTTGACTTTAGTTTTTTTTTGAGACTCACCCAGAAGCAAATCTCATTACAGTTCACATAAGTTCAGCAATTTTTTTAATAGCATCCTGCCCAACCCAAGTGCACAAATGTTTAGTATAATGAAAAAGGCAGAATCAATCCTGCCCCATGTGTAATTTAAGTTGGCCCTGCTGCTTCTATGGCACAAGTCAAAACTTGCACATTTATCGGTCCCCCGCTCAGTGACTCTCAGCGCCTCTCTGGACCTGATCTGCAGACACACACGGTTGTAATGGGCTCTGTTCCACATATCTGACTGGTAACCCAAAGTGACCTATTTCTGTGCCTATTTAAAGGACGGCCTGCGAGGACACTTTTAGTTCAGCTTTCTTCTCCGGCCTTCCCAGCTCCAAGCTGCCTGCAAGTGACTGGGGCTCAGCCACAGCCATGGCTGCTTCAGCCTGTGTCCTTTGTCGGCCCACGAGCATGCTGACCTGTGATTGGCTGATGGTTCTGTTACACCGCATCTGCATGTGTGCGCTGCCATGCTCTTGATTTGCTGTGCTACGGCTTGAGGCCAGCTCAAAGCAATATCTCAGAATGGCGTCGCTAACTTGTGTGAACACTGGGTAATGCTTTACATTAACTGCACCCTCACTATGCATTCATCGAACATCCAGTGCACCTTCATAATGCATTTATAATGCATTCATAGAACATTCATAGGCAACATGTAAGTACACCTTATCTTAACATATCTCAACAACTTCAGTATACATTAATGACAAACATTATACAATTATAAAGTTTATTATCATATAATGTCTATTATTAATGCATATTGAAACTCTTGATATGTTAGGATGTTGTAATATATTTACATGCTGCTTATGAATGTTCTATGAATGCATTATAAAGGCATTATGAAGGTGCAGTTAATGTAAAGCTTTACAGTATATTGATGTATATTAAAGCTGTTAAGGTATGTTGGCATGTTGATATACTTACATGTTGCTTATGAATGTTTTAAGAAAAAAATTATAAAGGTATTATGAGGGTGCAGTTAATGTAAAGCGTTACCGAACGTTGTGATCTAAAGCTGCAGAAACCTGCCATTCATTTTGTTTTTCCCATGTTCAAGCCTGCCTTAATCACCCTCTGTTCACTGGATCACAAAAACATAAAGTCTGGTCATAAGATTTGGAACACGGGTGTTTTGAATGAAGAAATACTATACAGAAGGCTTACGTTTAGATATAATCTGAAGTTGTTTTTGTCTATGGCGGCTACCTGTATGAAGTGACTATGATTGGCTGTAATCTCAATGCTTACAAATGTGGGAGGCCTGCCATTGTGACCGCGTCCGCTGCCTCCTGAAGGGTCTGGCCCTAGCAGCCCCAGCCATGTTGGACTGCGGCCTGCAACAGCTGCCCCCCACCCCCATGAACGGAAGAGAAAACTCAAGGCACTGCCCACGGCAGCACATAGCTATGAGGGTCTTCATTGGCTAAATATAGCTGCAGTTTAATGTTGGGCCTGGCCGTGCCTGAATGTGGAAAACAGTTCATTTATGCTATCAGCTTGAGCTTTCAGAGGGGAACAAGGCTGAAATGTAGCAGGAAGTCTTTGGCGAACTGCACTTCTCATAAAACAAGCCCCATTGTTTTAGCTATATTCTCAGACAGCAGAGCAGCCACCAGTGGCGGTTACTGTCGAGCAAACAAATGATTTGTCTTCTGCATTTTTACTCAAAGGCCTTTAATTTCTGGAGCACAAGGTCAATGTTACTTTTTTATTCCTTTCAACAATGTCACATATTCCCAAAATTGCTGTCCTACAATTCCCTTCAGAATGTTCTGGAAAAGAATCCAGGATCACGGCACCTACTGCCAGCTGGATGTGAAGCACAATTGCTGTGGACTCTGCTGATGTCAGCACACACTGGCCATTGGCTCTTGTGTCTCAGCCTTGTTTAGCTGCAGCACCTGTAGTCAGTGCTGAGCCTCAGTTGTAGGGCGTTTTGCTGCAGGCTTGTGCGCTACAGAGAGTCCGGATAACATGCCCTCCATAGCAGAGTTTCATATGGAGAATTCTAAGCAGAGAATATTGCTTGAGTCGTGTAAAGTAAGAAAAAAATACTTTGAAACACGAATCATAGTTTGCTAAAGCTGAACTTTAGAAATAAATGCAGGTATTCTGCCTTAAAATTCATGGAAATTGTATTTCATACTACAGCTGTGTTTGCTGCTTTTAACAAACAGCTGTTGTCTTGTGTTTTCCAGAATAGCACTTGTCGAAGCTCATATTCAAAGCAGGTGGTAATGATGCGTTTCTTTGTGAGGGCTTTAGATAGGCTGACACTGCAGCTGGTGTACAAAACTCCTGTTAGGGACACCTGAAAACAGGTGTTGGAAGACATGAAATGGTTGTAAATGGACATTAAACTTGAGCAACTGTCTTAAGCTTATGAGAGTTTTACTTGCACAATAATGCTATGAGGACAGAATGAAAAATGATTAGTTCAAAGAGATAACCAATCAGATTGGAGGTGGGTCCAAGCAACTAGAGGAGGCGGGACCAACTAGTCAGATGTCTGAGTCCTAGCTCCTCTAGTTGCTTGGACACACCTACCCTACAATCTGGTTATCTCTCTAAACCAACCATTTTTCATTCTGCCCTCAGAGCATTTTGTGTAAGTAAAACTCTCACAAGCACATCGCAAGATCAAGATTAAGATGGATTAAGATTAATTTTATTGATCCCAGAGGGGAATTCTTTAGGGTTAGATTAGGATGACATGGTTTTGGTTGGTTGGCTCGGGTGGGGTTGCTCTGCATGTGCATGATGACATATTTGCCGATGTTTCCTACTTGCGCAGTTGAGTGACATGTTTCTTTTCTACCACTACATTGACTGTGCCCACCCACTCCCCTCCCATAGCTGAACGAGCCCTGGACACCATGAACTTCGATGTGGTCAAAGGGAAACCCATTCGAATCATGTGGTCTCAAAGAGACCCTTCGCTCAGGAAATCTGGGGTGGGAAACGTCTTCATCAAAAACCTGGACAAGTCAATTGACAACAAGGCGCTTTATGACACATTCTCTGCCTTTGGGAACATCCTTTCTTGCAAGGTAGGTCTCTGAGTTGGAGAGCATTTCTGCTAATGTGGACTGGAGAGTAGGCAGTAGAAAGCTAACTTTATTTTCCCCCTGAGGTCCAGATTCCATCAGAGTTCTTAGGGGTATTCAGTAAATTTCACCAACGGAGGGGGTCCCATGGTCCAGACCACAAACTGTATTTCAGTTTGAATGTGGTCTGCCATTTGAGTACCCTTACTGGACCTTCAGAACACCTGCTATAAGTTTAGTATATGAGGGCATATCAGTTAATAATACTGCCGAAAAATTTCTTGGATGTCCATTCTGAAAATGGTGATTCTGGGATTGAAAGTGGAAGTAAAAGCATCGATCTTGTGCTGTGTTGACCGCAAGTGAACAGTGCTGTTGGAGCACCATTGTCTCTGTGGTGTTAGATTGAGGTCTGTAGCTATATGTGCCTTCTGTGACAAGCAGAGGCCACATCAAAATGTGGTCAGACTGTCTGCTTATCTCATTTTGTGTTCCCTGACGGCTCAGTGCCAGAAATTGGGTAATATTAGAACAACACATTAGTGCTGGGTTTGAGACATGATGTCATAGTCAGGTTTTTACTGGAAGACTGGAATAGTGATGAGATGATGACAGAGGGTAGGTTGAGCTCCTCTCTTGTCCCTTAGCAGTGGCGTGTTTGATCTTTTACCACTATTGAGTTGTGCTTGTTCTCGAACACAGAACAGGACTTATTAGTCAACAGATCTCTTTTTTCCTAAAAGGTCGTGTGTGATGAGAATGGATCAAAAGGATATGCATTCGTGCATTTTGAGACACAGGATGCAGCTGACCGCGCCATTGAGAAGATGAACGGCATGCTGCTCAACGACCGCAAGGTGTGAGTGTCCTGCAACTGAGTACTGGGCGGCTCTAAACCTGCACTTACAAGGATCAGCTGAGAACCGGGGGGCTCGAGGCCTGCATTCAGGCTGATCAGCTGAGTACTGGAGGGTTCGAGGCCTGCACTTACGATGATCAGCTGAGTACTGGGGGGCTTGAGGCCTGCACTTACGATGATCAGCTGAGTACTGGGGGGCTTGAGGCCTGAATTTACTCTGATCAGCTGAGTACTGGGTGGCTCGAGGCCTGCATTCAGGCTGGTCAGCTGAGTACTGGAGGGCTCGAGGCCTACACTTACGATGATCAGCTGAGTACTGGGGGGCTTGAGGCCTGCACTTATGTACTTATAATGTGGATCATTCCTTCTATCTCCCAATCAGTAATGTCAAAAACAATTGCAAATGGACAAAAGCCAGTGCATGCAAGTCTGTGAGCCTTAATGATGAGTGTGTGGTACTCAGCATGGTGTCTACATGGTTATGCCATTGTCTCATTTGCACTGCATGGTTTTACATATTGTATGGAGGCAGCAGAAGGTCCTGCTTGTTGAGGTGTCCCTCAGCAATCCTCAAGCTGCCCTTCTGTCTGTCTGTCTGTGTGTAATCCCAGTTGTGTGTTTTAGTGATGGATGGAGTGCAGAAATGCAATGCTGGAGTTACGGAATGGGAAAGGCCTGCATAGCAGGTACAGTCTGACCCCAGCGAGTCTCTCTAGAGAACCTTACTGTGGTCCTAATATCAGATCTTTATGTCTCCCTGTCTCATCACCCCAAGCATCAGAGGAGGATTTTTCTGTGGGCTGCGTTGTCAGTCTGTATGTAGCAGCATGTGGCCTGACATTCCGTTTGCCAGAATCTGCATTGTTTGTGCTCCTGTGATGCTTATGTTCGGCCGCCTTTCCAGTCCTTTCCTGCGTGAATGTGAATCCACTTTAATTAGTCCCACTTAAGACTAAAGTCACTACTGCCGCAGTGCAGCGGCTGCCCTGATGGTTTATTCAGACTTTTTTTCAAAAAAACTATTCCTTTATTCAATTCAATTCAATTCAATTTATTTTTATATAGCGCTTTTCACAACAAGGTTGCCCCAATGCGCTTTACA
>JAODJX010000010.1:108268-124144 GCA_026776945.1 Isichthys henryi
TATATAAGTTATGACGTTATTGGGGAGTTGTTATATTATTACATCACATTAAGAACAATCCCCACTGGTACCAAAATATAAGTTATATAAGTTATGACGTTATTGGGGAGTTGTTATATTATTACATCACATTAAGAACAATCCCACAATCCCACAATAACTTATATAAGTTATGACGTTATTGGGGAGTTGTTATATTATTACATCACATTAAGAACAATCCCCACTGGTACCAAAATGATCCTCAAGGTGTGTGTGTGTGTGTATATATATATGGGATACGTTCTGAACGGCCGTTCGTGATGTTAAATGTTCGTAAGTCGTTATTCAACATCTTTTTAAGGGTATACGCAAGTACTAAGAACTAGGGTGATGGGAGTACGGACGCTACGCTGCTGTGCAGTGGGAGTAGCGGCCAGAAGTTGTACTAGGCAGAATTGGCGTGTAGGAAAACTTATGTAGCGGACAGGAAACATGAACATAATTTGGACTTACAGCCCTCTTCGTTCATATATCTGAAAGTTGAGGAGCCACTGTGTATAATATATATATATATATGCCTAAATACAAACACACACAGTGCAAAATGATGCATAGGAATACCCAGGAAAATGGTTGGCATTTCCAAAAGATGTCCTCTATGTCTTCATGTCTTTGTTTGTGCATTTGATGAGTGGTGAGGTACAGCAGGTGCAGTAGGTTATACTGCTTGAGGGTTGTGGATCATCTGGCACTGTGCATAGTGCTAACAAGGCTGTGATAAAGGAAGGGATGTAAACATGAGAAGGGCTGTTTATGTCATGTACGTAGTCATGCATAGTTATGTAAGGAGTCACTGGTGTTTCTGAATGCTGTCTGGGCATGTGCTATGGCTGGGAGTGAGGGCGGTCACAGCAAGTGGAGGCAGTGCAGCGTCTTGCAGCAGGGCCAGTAGCGGCATGGTGAATAAGAGAGGAGGCCATGGGGGGACAGGGTGCTGCTGTAAATGTAAAGGAGGAGCCTATGGGGGGACAGAGTGTTGCTGTAAATGTAAGGAAGGAGCCCATGGGGGGACAGGGTGCCACTGTAAATGTAAAGGAGGAGCCCATGGGGGGACAGGGTGCCACTGTAAATGTAAAGGAGGAATCTATGGGGGATAGGGTACCACTGTAAATGGAAAGGAGGAGCCCATGGGGGGACAGGGTGCCGCATATAACCTGCGATGCGGCACTCATGCAACTCGTATTCCTGCACCTGCCCAATGTGACCTGTGCTCCTGTACCTGCTGCATGCGACCCCTGCTCCAGCACCTGCTGCATGCAACCCATGCTGCGGCACCTGCTACATGTGACCCGTGCTCCTGCACCTGCTGCATGTGACCCGTGCTCCTGCACCTGCTGCATGCGACCCCTGCTCCAGCACCTGCTGCATGCAACCCATGCTGCGGCACCTGCTGCATGTGACCCGTGCTCCTACACCTGCTACATGTGATCTGTACTGGTCAGCTAATCTGCCCTATGCGGTTGTTCCTACAGGGTCCTTGGTTTGCTGTGTGCAGCTAGAAGATAGAAAAAGGAGGCAGCATACGTCCATATTCTGCAGCTTGCCATGGACTGGAAGACCTTCCAGGCGCTGCTCAGCGGAGTCAATAAGTACTCCACGGCATTTGGCCGCATCTGGCTCTCAGTGGTGTTTGTGTTCCGGGTGCTTGTGTATGTGGTGGCGGCCGAACGCGTTTGGGGTGATGAGCAGAAGGACTTTGACTGCAACACGCGGCAGCCTGGCTGTCCCAACGTCTGCTATGACCAGTTTTTCCCCATTTCCCACGTGCGCCTTTGGGCACTGCAGCTCATCTTCGTCACCTGCCCCTCGCTGCTGGTGGTGATGCATGTGGCATACCGCGAGGAGCGCGAGCGAAAGTACCGTGCTAAGTACGGCAAGGAGGCAAAACTCTATGAGAATACTGGCAAGAAGCATGGTGGTTTGTGGTGGACATACCTGCTCAGCTTGTTCTTCAAGACAGGAATTGAGATTGCCTTTTTGTACCTGCTACACTTCATCTACGACAGCTTCTACTTACCAAGACTGGTCAAATGCAACTCCAAGCCCTGCCCCAACCAGGTGGACTGCTACATTGGGCGCCCCACTGAGAAGAAAGTCTTTACATACTTTATGGTGGGGGCTTCAGCCTTCTGCATTGTGCTCAACATCTGTGAGATCATGTACTTGATCTTCAAGCGCATTGCACGTGTCGCCCGCCAGGTGAAGACACAGACTCGCATTACAGTATCGCATCATAACGACTGCAAGAACAATGCATGCTGCAACTCTCACCTGCCCATGAACCGGCTCGAGATCAAGCCCAGCCTCCGTATCAAGGAGGACCTGAGAGCCTCCGCTCCCAATCTGTCCTGGGCTTCCTAGGAGCTTCAGTAACCTTTGCCACTTGGAGGACTATCAGTATCACAGCGACAGCCCTGACTGATCTGAGAGCAGCACAACCACATGGCAGGAAGTTGTGAGGGCTGGACTAATACGGGGCTGCAGGCTGGGTGGGCTGCACAGTGCAATGGCCATCCGCTCTGAACAGTATGACATTTTTGGGACTTTTAATTAAAAAAAACCTACAATCGAATGGATCAGAAACGCTGCCTGTGCTGGAAAGACATCATTCTCCGGGGAATTTTCATGTGATTGTGACATGGACACCTTTCAAGAACTGTAGTATTGTACAAAAGCATCTGTTTAAGATTTATTTTTTTTACATTAAACTTTTTTCACTATCGTTATTACTTTGCTGTCAGTTTGTTTTTAAAAAACTGAGTTGGGAAATGATTCTGCTGTCCCATATGAGAACTAAAATTCATCAACTACAAAAGGTGACAGAAGGAAAAGTCTCTCCGGTACGGAGACTTGTAGCGATCTCAGAAACTCCAGGGCACAAGGACGACCAGAGGAAGCTGGGGAACCCAGAGCTCATATGAACATGGCGAGTACGTGTAAAATGAAGGTACTAAAGCAGTTTAATGTCAATGTTTCAGAAGCGATGTGAGATGCTCCCTCCAGCGTGCCTAAGTGGCTCTGCCAGTCCTGAACTCCCCAGGTGTGCTGCCTCTGAGACACAGAGGAGGTGTCCACAGCAAAAGCAGAACAGGTGGCACAAACAGCAAAAACTCCTGCCTCTCCCTGAACTCGCCACCTTGATGCACTCCTGCTACTGGAACTCTTACGCAAGGTGCACTGTGACACACACACTGTAGCGGAGGCGTGGAGGGGCTTACTCACTGCCTGATGATCGGTTGCGTCAAGAACCAGGCTGACTGGCCAACCCTGAAGCCACAGAAGACATTTCACATATCAGATAATACAGGACTTTGAAGTTGCAGGTTTATCTCCTTGGGGGGGGGGGGAGGTTCATATATGAGCAATGTGTTCCAATTTGTTTTCACAATAGACAAGGAAATTTAAGGTATTTGGCAGTCGTGCGTCGACAAGCCCTAAAGTAGATTAAATGGCTGAGAACATAGTGAGCACAGCAACAGCCAAGAGGCGGCATGCTGGGACAGACCCTGGAGCTTAAGGACGCTGCCGTCCTGGGCGGCTTAGCGAGTACAATGGGGATCTTTTTGAGGAAGATATCAGAGACAAAAAACCAATACCTCCAACTCTCATTACTTCACGATTAACTTTAAACTGGACCTCGATATATTGTACACTTCTGCATGGAAAATGTCACAGTCAGAGACTCAGCTAGTGAGGACGGATATACCTCACAGAAAACTCGGCAACACATTCAGAAAGTTTCTATGCAGGCAAACTCCCTAAGCAACATGTTTGCAAATATATATGTTTTAAATGTTATAATTGTATCTGAACTCTGACTCTTTGCATAAACTTGTAATTGTCAATAAAAGCCTTTGATATTTATGAAGTGCTTGTAACTATACTTCAATATACCATAGAAACATCTAACAAAACGATGTACAAACACTAAATCGACAAACTACTGGATGAAAAAAAAAATTCTAGTGTCATTCTCAACCTTTGGCCACGACTCTATATCTGCAATTAAGGTAAGTCAGTATCAGTTGCTCAAAACAAAACACAATCACCATATTTTACTATAACATTGTTTTTTCCCCAAAAATTCTCAAGTTCATGAGAATGACCCATATTTTATTACTCGTTTAATGGTTTAACTTTAACTTGTGAAGCCGAGATTATTCATTTACAACAAAGATACTACTTGCAAGTAGCAAGTCTGTGTGTGTATATATCGTGAAGCACAGTTGTGGTTACGTCAAAATGGGGTAGTGAAGGGGTCACCAACCTTTTTGAAACTGAGAGCTACTTCATGGGTGCTGAACCATACGAAGGGCTACCAGTTTGATACACTCTTCTTAAATCATGTATAATAAACATGTATTAAATGCTTTTTTTAGATATTGTCATTTTCAAATCTATATAAATGCAAATGTGATTAAAAAAGACCAGCAACAGGATAAAATAAAATTTTAGACGCTGCTCACTGGTGAGTTGTACTATTTTTAGAACAGATCCGCGGGCGACTCATGTGGTGCTTGGGGGCACCATGTTGGTGACCCCTGGGTTAGAGGAAAAGGGTTGTATATCTCTTTTGACTTTTATTTTGGCACAGCATCCAAGACAGTGAGGAATTTGGAGAAAATCAGTAGGAGTGGCTTCTGGGGGAAGTTTTGGCGTTTTTGGCGCGCCCCCTTTAAGTTCGAGGCTAATCTTTTTTGGGATGGGATGTTACTTCGGCTATTAAGGTTGTGGTAATCTGAACGTGGAGTCCTTCTTCATTTCTGGAAAATGTATCTTCAGTCTCCTGAACCCTCTCGCTTTACATATTTTTTATATGTGTGTGTTTTCCCGATGTCTTAAGGTAGTATTTAGAATGTGTGTATATACAGGGATTGACCTGACTGGTACGCAAGTACGCATTCACCTTTAAATGCAATATGTGCGACAATCGATTGTTGTAACAGCTCGAATGCGTACTTGCGCCGATATGACAAGAAATTATCGTGGATTTTATCCTTTATATGCTCATTCGTACCTCATTTGCGGTATAGAGGTTAGGATGCACGGTAATTTCTTGCCATATCGGCGCAAATGCACATAAAATACGTATTTGCGCTGTTACATTAATCGATTGCCCCACGTATCGCTTTTAAAGGTGAATGCGTACTTGCGTAGCAGTTATGTCAATCCCTGTGTATATGCTACCATAAGAAGTCAGGAAAAAAGAAACCGAATGTGTAGTTACATTATTCCTCCACAACTATGTACACAGATATATAGCTCCAATACGGCTCCTGTAGTAACTGCACCTGTAGCTACTAGGCTACTGCAATAAGAGTCACAAGAACGGTACCCTATCAGTACGTGGATATGATTTAAATAACAAAAGAAACTTAATAACAGTGTCAAGTACTACTTTGAACCCCCCGGGTGAGTTATCTGATGTGATTTGAGCAGGAACAGTTTTAAATGTTGATCCAGTTGAATAAAATGAGCAGTGCTCCCTTAAGAAGGAGAAACGCGAGGCGGGGCTTCCTTGCCGGAGCGTCGGATCCGGGCAGGTACAGCGGGGTGGGGCATCTCTGTGTGGCGGTCGCAGAGCTGACAGGCTTGGGCCATGAGTAAAAAGTTCGTTTTATTAAGTTCTCCTTTTTAGTGACCTGAGCAAGACCACAATCAACATGCCGAACTTGGGTAAGTACAGTTTTTTTTCGCAATAAATGTGATGTATGTAAGGGATTAAAGGGTCTGGTAGCCGGACACGATGGCTGACTGTTATTCTGGGTGGAGCAGGAAGCTGATTCGCCGACAGGTGGCGCGGTGCGTCGGCCAGGCTGGCTAAGTATGGCTGTCCGTAATCATGTTTCCTGAGCACAAACGCAGGGCTCTTATTTTCTTTTGGAAAATAATTATCTTACATTTCCAACGATCAGGCAGATTACATGAAAGGCAGATTATATTGTTCAGAAATAAAACTGCAGGACCTATTGCTGGTACAGGGTCTAATCAGATTTGAATTTAATTTCTTTCATTTGGGATCTAGAGCGACCTCTTTCCTCAGGGTTCCATTGTGTGAAACCCAGGGTGGAATGTTTTGGATCGGGGGAAACTTCCTGAAAATATAAAGGCAGACAAGCTGTAGGCTGTCACAGGCCGATCTGAGTGTCGTTAGACAGACTGGCCGATCTGAGTGTCGTTAGACAGACTGGCCGATCTGAGTGTCGTGGGCTGATCTGAGTGTCACATACCTAACCTTAACCCTAACCCACTCTCTCAATTCCTTTCTCACATGGCTGCAGATAATTGGCGTGACAGTCTGGAAGACTCAAGAGCCCTCATGAAGACAGGGCTGGGCCTGGTGCTGGTGGGGCACATGAACTTCCTGTTAGCGGCGCTTTTGCACGGTGCTGTGCTGCGGCACGTGAGTCTGCATGAGCAGGCTCGGGCCACGGAGTACGCGGTGGCCAATGTCGTGGTCATCATTGCCGGCTTACTGGTGAGCCCTGGTGGCAGGGGGCAGTGGAATGTTCGAGTGCTGCCTTTGCAGCAGAGTGTATACTGCCAGCTGTAACGTTTGGTGGAGGGTAGGCGCTTTCATACCAGAGTTCTGGAACCTGGTCCCTGGTTATGATTTCCTAAGCTGTCTCGAACTGGATATTTTGTAGCTCCTGGCCACTTTCGTGTATCATTTTCACACTGCACAATAGGAACTGGGACCTTTACAAAATGTTCATAGGTTAAACTTCACACATAATTTCATGCAAAACTACACCACCACCTGAAAAAAATAGAGGATGCACAAGTTGTTTTGTTAGTCATATGTTAGTTACTGGGACAATATGCCAATAATAAGCTCTGGCATGTTTCACTGCTGGAACTGGCAATAGACAAGGTATATCGCTTGTCAGTTGAATTTTACATTGCGGAAATATGGAATATGGAATATGGAAAAATATGGAAACATAAACAATGTATTAATTGATGTATTGAATGTAATTGAGACACAAAAATAATCCCACCTGCTCAATTTTTTCTCTACTGCTTATCTCTCTCTTCCCTGCAATTCCACATTATGGAATTAATGTCAGTGTTTGTGATCAACCAGTCAGCAAGTTACCGCTGTCATGACACTGTGTTTGAAGGAAAAGTACCTAGCCTGGAGTATGGATTGAAAAAGGGTTCAAGAACTGCCTCCAAGGAACTATAATTGGGCTGACTTTCTGCAATATGAACACTACCTGCATTATGAACATGTTCTAGGAAAATGTTCTGGTTCCTGCAATGTGACAACGCCGCTTGGTTTAGGGCAGTTTTTGGTGTAGACCCCTTATTTAAACTGTAGGGTAATCTTAATTCATCAGCATCCAAAGACATTTTAGACAATTGTGTTCATCCAACTTGGAGGCAACAGGCTGGGGGAAGGCCTTTTCTGCTCCAGTGAGGTCTAAAATCTAGTGGAAGGCCTTCCCAGAAAAGTAGATGCTGCTAGAGCAGCAAAAGGGGGACCTACTCCATATTAGTATCCATGGTTGTGGAATAGAATGTTCAGCACACACATTATGGTGTGAGGTAGGGTGCGAGGACCATGTGCCAAGCGTTAGTCATGTTCTCAGCCTCCTTCGTCAAATGTAGTCTTGGGGAAACAGTCCAATTGTCTTCTTCATGACTCCTATGTGGGTGTAAAGTAAAACTTTTTGCACTTAACATTTTTCTTTAGTTAACTGTAGGGTTGCAGGGATCTTCTGCTGTTTTATTTCCAACCATTTCAGCAGCAGGTTCTCATCTGCTTTCTGATTGCTCTGCTGTCCCGCTATGCCCCTCTTCCCACGTGTGCTGTGCAGGCTGTCATCGCTGGGATTCTGGCCATTGTCATGTCCAAAAAGAAGAAGAGCGGGCTGTGGGTGAGTGTGGCAAGGGGTGGGTTGTATGAACCAGCATGTGTGCCTGCCGCCAGCAGCAAACTTCCCTAGATATCTTCTTGTCTGAGTAAAGTCGGGGCTGTGCTCCCCCTGCAGATGAGCATCCTGCTGCTCGTCAGCTTGCTGGCCGGACTCTTGGCAATTGCGTCCATGGTGGGCTTCATTGTCAGCTTGGTGACCGCCATCCAGAACAAAGGGCAGAAGCTCTTTACACACTGCACATCTCCGGACACCATTAGCTACTACAGCATCACCACAGAGTGCCCCTTTGACCCAACACGTGTTTATGTGAGTATAATGCTGAAAACAAAGCACCAAAAGGAACTGATCCAGGAACAGTGTTTGACTGTGTCCTTCATCTTGCTCATTTGCCATAAGCTTTGCCTTGAAGCCAGGGAATCTTCTTCTGAGCAGCTTTAACCTGCAACATGGATGTGCAGCACTGACTTGCATTCATGCACGCGCACTGGCACGCGCACTGGCACGCGCACCCACAGTCACGCTCGCACTTACACTCACACTCACGCTGTGCCCCCTTCCAGGGTACCACCGTGGCTCTCTGGCTGTTTCTCATCTTGATATGCATGGTGGAGATTCTCTTCTCCTTCCGCTGCTGCGCAGCCTCTGCCTGCTTCCTATCCTTGTCACCTCCATGTGGGAGGAAGAAGAGGAGGAGGAGGGTTGGCAAAAAACAGGTGAGTGAAGGAGGCTTCTCTCATACTGTCAGTGCTGGACCAATAGGAGAACTTTTTTGTGTGGAATAGGGAAATACTGCTACATGGAGTGATAATAAATGTAACATCATGTATACAAGCTGTTACCACCATTAGCAGGTAGTTAAGGCCAAGGGCGCTGAAAGACCCCCTGCTCGTTTGGGCGGACGATTTGTTCATTTGTTCACTTTTCCTTATCGACCCTCATACCTGCATAACTGCCCTTGTCGATTCCTTTCCTGACCATGTTCTTCTTTAGGTGACTGTGCAGCTCCCACAGGAAATGACATCACTGTCTCAGGACAGGCCATCTACACAGGAGGAGGACTCTGAGGCGCAGGAGTATGACCTGCTCAAGGTGGATTCCACTCTTCTCCAGCTCTGAAGCAGGAACACCTACCTTTGAACTCTGACACTTGGAAGTTTTGGGTGGGGCAGGTGCCTCGGGTTGCCTGCCACTCAGGATATTCGATGCTTCCTGCTTCTCTCTCTTTCCTCATTTTAGCATCAATGCTGCTATGAAAGGTGACAAAAGCCAAGAAGCCGCAGAACCTGATGTTTCTCCTTGTTGGTGAAGGTGGGGTGATGGTGCAGCTCACAGTCACAGATGTGCCTGCACACGGACATCGCACATACACACACTGCGTGGCTGTTCTGTGAATCTTTAAAAAGGAAAATGAGGTAATGCAGCAACAAATTCATTCATTAATTATTCATTAACTGTCACAGTCCTCAGTTAAAACCTCATCGATTCGCCTTCATCTCCACATTCATACAAAAGTCCGACTTTTCCTGTAGAAGTGTGAGTTATATGGCAAGTTAGTGATTGCTCTGTTATGCAATTACTTACCTTTTTCATTACTTGAGTACCTTCAAGAGGCATCAGACTTTCCAGAAAATAGCGAAGCAGGCACAGCTACACACAGGTGCTATACTGGTTTCACATAAGTAAGTAGGCAAAGAAGCATTAATACATCAACAACTTTAACTTGCCTGTTATTTTGTAATGAGATGGTGGATCAATGCATCAATGACCTACAAACAGAAAATGTTAAAGAACTGGAGTGTGCTATGCAGGGTTCATACACTTTGTAATGAGTGGCTTTGCATAACTTTTCCATTTTTTCCACCCCTATTAAATTCTCCACAACCAATTAAATTTTTTCACTTTTCAGAAACTCATTTTTAAAAAAATCTAATTTTAACCATAACTACACACTGCTGTTTCACTGACACTGAAAAATATCTCTTCAGCAATAATAAATCAAAAAATTAAATTTAGAAAATCTTTCAGTAAGTGTCACTTGCTTATTTATAAACTTTTGTAAAGGTATTGCTTACATTTGTGAAGTTTTACTATAGTGTTAGCTTTCTGGTTTCATAACAGACCATAAATGAGAATTTCTATTGGTCATTTCTAGTCAACAATGCAACAATAATACTTGCAGAAGTAACACCTGTGGCTAACAAAGATTCATTTATATCACATAAGCAGCTACTGTTAAATATTTGCCCATGTTTGCTTCCTCTTATACATAATTTATGTATTTGCAAAACTTTTCCAAGCTTGGAAAACCGAATTTTTACTTTTAATACCTAAACAGCACTTGACTTTAAACACAACAACGCAAATTCATTTCTTGTTCCTTACTTCATGTGACAGCCGCTCAGCTCCCTGCAGCGTGCGAAAAGAGTGGGGTGGTCATATAGCTTGTAAAGTTCAATGACCGCTTTGCCCTACCCATTGTCTTTTGAAGCCCAGAGCATGTTCACTAAACGATTATGGACAAGTCAGTGTCTTCCAAAGACTAAAAACTCAAAAGGGCCAACATAAACAGAATATACAACGTTTTTTACCAATGATGATGCTTAAAAAGGCCTTACAAGAACAGAGAAATACTGCTACATAGAGTTAAGACAAGCTAGACAGCAGGTGATGATAAATGTTCAACATATTTTTTGCCAAGTTATTTAATGAGCGCTTATGTATAGATAAAGGATCACCGCAAGGTCACTCATGCATGAGCCGTAGGATGCCCATGGTACTACTCAATAAATAAGATTAATTATCCTCCACGTGACGAGCAAACAGTATATTACAGCTTATATCACAACATATATTACCGTAAATTACAGCTTATATCACAACATTGTGAACAGAAGGCATCCTTTTGTTGTATCCAAGTTTTACTTATTGACCTATTTTAAATTCTCCATCACCTGTTCCTAACTTGTGACCAACAGGTTAGTACAGCAGGTGGGTAACAAACTTTCCAATCCACCTTCATGTAAAGTACGAGCTGGTGGAGTAGGCCAAAGTGGTAACAAGTAACCAACAGGTCAGAAGTAGAAATCTCAGTATGAAACCTTCACAGCTTCTGTATTTTCTTCATGTTTTGTGGTATATTTAATAACAGATGGTCTGCTTGGAGCTGTACTGTCTGTGAAGGGCAGCCACCTGTTGGGTCGCCCACGGAGCTGGGGGTTAAGGGCCTTGTTCAAGGTAAAGGTTAGTATAAAAGGACAGAATGGTTGCTGCAGTGTCCTTTGGAGCGGACACTGTCTTCCCTCCGGAGTTTGTAATGACTATTATCACTGCTTTTTGCTTGTTTTTTTTTTTTTTTAGTTCGATTCGCCATATACTGTCCTGATTTGTCATTATGTTCAAAATGGTTATGCCTGAGTATAAGGAATGCTTTATATAATTTATATGTTATATAAAGGGCAGCATATGGCTCGGTGGGCTGAGCCAGTGTGCCTGTGATCAGCGTTGCTGGTTTGAACCCAGCTGCAGCACATCTGCAGGCCCTTGACCAGGACAGGTGGCAGCCCTTCACAGCCTGCTTACTCTTGCCTATATAGAGCAAGTTGGGGGAGGTGTAAGCAGAATTTCCCCACAGGGATCTACTATTATTATTTAATTTGTATATATCTTTGTATAAGGAATTGGGCTTTTTTATTTATGATGGCATCCAGTTCATATTTTGATTTTAATGAGTTCTTTACAACGGTAATCTGATGGATTTTTGGCTATTGGCAGAGTAAGATTACGAACTCTTCTGTTCTTAATCTTATGCTTTTTTCTCTGGATGGAATATGAGATGATTGAACATACATATACGTATTAATTTTTCATACCCGCTAGTCCTTCAGGGCCATACATTTCAAATCACAAAAATAAAAATAGCAGTAAAATTATACAAAACCTTTAATGCCACTTTCGGCTTATGAAATAATAACAAATGCAACTTAATGTGGTACCATTAAAACGGTATTTATTGAATGCGCCTTTACTAATACCACATGCATTTTGCCGTCGATACTTTATAAACTCATGAACCGCATTGATTCGCCTTTCAGATGTAAACGCATATGTACAGTACAGTAATTAACCTGTTTAACAGATTCTGCGTGGTTTTATACATAGAATAATCCTGGTTAACAGCTTTCCGATTAGGGTTAATTGGGCAGAGGTGCGAAGCCTTTGATCCAGCGCGCAAAGCGGCTCCTTGCACGATCAAATTGCCACCGGATCCACACAGACTTCGGTCCGGTTATGAAATTTAGTTTTTCACGTAATAGACTTCGGATAGTGTAATTCATCCAGATGAACTTTTTCACACTCTATGTATGTGTTACCTACTTAAACTGGGTGTTTGCAGTGCGCAGCCCCGGTATTTCCGTGACCGATAGTGCGGGACGGAGACTCGACCTCAGAGCCCGTCTCTGGCCGAGCTTCAGAATTCCTTCCCCCGTCTCAAAACGCGTACCCCCAGGGCGCTTTGTGTTCCTGCCCGGCGTGCACATAACCTGTTCAAGCAGCGAGGTTATAGTGAAAGTTAAGAAGCGCCTCTCCGTCTCCAGCGATACCAAGCGCCTGAGGCTCGGGCGCTCCTGCGTGAGTAACGGCGCCGACCGGCTCTCCGGTGACCTGCTTTTCCGCTACCCGCTAACGGCGTGCGATGTTGTGCGAGAGGTGAGCTGCAGGGTTTGTTGCTCAGTCATGTTCACACATAGAACGGTGGCTTGTGGAAGGAAATTGTTCTTGTAGTTTGCTAACAAAAGCTACCGTGTGGGCAACGCAGCTGGGACCGGCACACATTCTATATCGATTCGTGCTGCGATACTCTTCCCAGAGAGCTGGCGTCCTCCGTCACCGCCTAGAATGCCGTCTAAATCGGTGAGCTTTCTCACTAGTCTTGGTTGATGTCTAATATGCATAGAAAATATGACGGTGAGCTAGACATCCTGCCCGTACAGATACCATCATGTGCACCAGCTGGCGGTGAAACCGACATGGCGCACAGCTACAAGCAAGGTGCTCAGAAATCAGCTGGGCAGCTATCAGATACAGCAAATGAATGGTAAATGGTTTCAAAATAAGATACCACTTGGATAGATAATGGATCCTTTCTGAATTTGGGTTTGTCTTAGGTTTTAATGGCAGAGTGCAGCTCAGTGCATTAAGGATGCTGAACCTGTGATCAGAAGGTCTTCAGTTCACTTCCCAGGGTCATTTATTGTCAGGCCCCTAAGCAAGGCCTGAGTTACTCCAGGGACTGTCTGTGCTAGAGAGATGCTTTATCAACTAAAAAGGAAATTGCAGGAACAGCAGCTACTTTACTCCCTGGTGGCAGATTCAGACCCCCGTCTGCCACAGGACAGGCGAGAATACGTGCACTAAATTAAAGTTTTTTTTTTTTTTCCCCAGCTTCTCACATGTAGTGGGGACTCGTTTAAGTTAAATGGGTAGTGTGGATTTAATTGGCATAACTCTTTGCGAACGGTACCTTTCAGCTGAAATGTTCTGTTTAGATGCTGACCAGAGCTGTTTGACTTCCAGCTGATTGGACTGCACCCCACACTTCCAGCACATACTTCCTTGGTCAGAAGGTCAATC
Source organism: Isichthys henryi (assembly GCA_026776945.1). NCBI lineage: Eukaryota > Metazoa > Chordata > Actinopteri > Osteoglossiformes > Mormyridae > Isichthys > Isichthys henryi. Next base: position 121,825 of record JAODJX010000010.1, read on the forward strand.
TGCGGGCTTCTGCAGACTTCATACCTGCTGGGGGGAAGCTCTATGTTGATTACTGCTATGCTACAGCCTCTGAGGTCCCCTGGTCCACACCCAGTCATATTGTTGTGGGGAACTTTGGGTACGTGTCCGTGTCTGCAGGAACATGTTAATGGTGCTGGGCATGCAGCGTGTGAGCAGTTACTCAACAAGCTTCTCATTTCGCAAACTTCCAAAGGAATGGCCCGATTTAAGCTGCAGCTGTGTAACATTGACATTGCGGTTGTGGAAGTTGTCGGTTTTGCACAGCGGTATGAGATTTGAGGCCCTTCTGTTTGTTACTGGGCTCCTACTCTAACTTTAGCCCTGGATTTGTTTGTGTCAGGATGAAGAACTAAATCCTTCTGTCTTTATCAGTTGTATGGTAGAAACCCCAGGGAGATTTGAAACCAGAAGTTGTGGGAGTGTCAGCTTTAGTTTCAAAGCTTTCCAGTTGAGTCATGGGCCTTCTGCCCAGGTAAGTCATGCTGTGTGAGCGCTCTGTTCTTCTGGTTGGAACTCCAGATTGGAGACCCCTGCGTCATGATAGGACCTGTTTGGCACCCCCCTAGGTATTTCTGCACTGCAGGCTGTTTGTTATGGCTGGGGGTCCCAGTGCTACTGCTAAGTCCTGTTCCTACAATCAGGAGGAGGGGAGGTATGAGAGCCTGCCTTCAGTTATGACTTGGCAGTTGCCTCTGATCCTCAAGCCCCTTATGACCCTGTAGGTGGCAAGATCTCACAGGTCCTGACTCTGTGTGTGACTGCTGTGACTCCAACTGTAACCCATCCAAGGGCAAGAACCAAATGTTTGAGGGTAAGGGCATTTCTACTCATCTTTTCTACTATCAACATGATTCCAAATGCTGATGGTGCTGTGCAGGCTGGTTGCTTGATTTGTTTCCAATTCACTTTTCTCAGGATTCCATAGCAGTGGGCTGTTTGTGTTGAGCAAAAAATCCAGGTCCCTAGGCACTATTCCAGCATTGAACACGTCCTCTCACCTCACAACATTGGATGTCACTGACAAGAGCAACACATCTAGTGAAGACGACTTGGTGTGGCAGAATAACTATGAAGATAAAGGGAAAGAAAAGGTTGAGATTTTTCTGAACAAGGACCTAAACCCTGCAGAAGTGAGTTGGGAGAGGCAGGAGGCTAGCTTCTTGAAAGCATTGATGCGTCATCAGAAGGTGGAAGGAAGTGTTGATGTGTCTTGTGATCCTGGTTTGAGTTTGGGCAAACCCACATGTCCAATATCATCCTCAGGGTTATTGGACAAGCTGGCACCTTCCTCAGTGAAGGGGGGGGTGGAGGATGACTATAGTAACTATGGCCTTGTGTCTGGGGTGGGAGAGGTCATGTTTCTTGGCGATTACTAGGGTACACTGGGGTGTGGAGGGGTAGAGCCATGGGGAGTGTTGGTGCTGAGACTGGGTAACTGTCTACTCAGTTCTGATGGTAAACCCACCTCACATTTTCTTCATTTACCTACCAGCTTAGTAATAAAACTCATGTATATTTGTGGTTAATGCTGCATTGAAATCATAACTTGTAAATTGGGGAATTTGAACTGGAGCGGTGCCTGAACTTGGAGGAATCGACATAACCCTGAGCTCCAAGTTCAAAATGGTTGTGCTCTTTAGCAACAGAAGTTAAAGCTGTAGTTTTTTTTTACTGTCTATTAGCACTTGCGTCTTATTTGTGGCTCATTAAATCGGTCGTCCGCACACTAACGTCCAAACGCTACCTGTGGATGTGTTGCTGTGCAAAATACCACGTAAGGTGTTATCGACTAATATTGCTGAGAATAACTAGCACGTAAGCGGGCTAGAACTGGGGCCCATTTCAGTAAACACGATTTTCTGCTTAAGTAGACAACTTGTTGGATTTAAGGTAGTCTGGCCTAAATGTAAGTGAACAAAGATAAATGCCATTTAAACTGGGATAAATTAAATCCAAAAAGTTATTCAGGTAAGCAAGAAATCTTGCTTTTTGAAACAGGTCCCTGATACTGCTAAATTGCTTTCCGACTTCTTGTACTGGGACGCTGCTCACATGTGTATGATGTCATTCTGAGTTGTGACCTCCAAGGTAAATGGAACGCAGCATAAGCCACTATCAGAGACTCCTATTGGAAGCATATCAACTCAGAGGGCAGCCTACATAGGAATATAAGAAATTTACAAATGAGAGGAGGCCATTTGGCCCATCAAGCTCATTTGGGAAGAACTTAACTAATAGCTCAGAGTTGTTAAAATCTTATTTAGCACTGATTTAAAGGAACCCAGGGTTTTAGCTTGCA
>JAODJX010000010.1:133386-148394 GCA_026776945.1 Isichthys henryi
AGGCAACGTAGCTCCTGGGATCATTGGAACACGCAAACCCCTCCACCACGATAAGGTCTCGGCTCCAGGAGGGGTATTTTACATTTATATGTACATATTTAGCAGATGGTTTTGTCTAGAGTAACTTACAGTACAAATAGCAAATTACAAACATACAGCTGTTGGGAAGGCAACTAGGCATAAGTGCAGCTAGGTTGAGCTTCCAGTGAAGGCAGATACAGTGTAAACGGTGCTCCACAGCTACACAACAGCTACAAAACTGCTGCACAACCACACATATAAGTATTAACAAAGTAAGAAACTAGTAAGACTATGTAATGTTAATGCTGACTGCTGTCCCAGACTAAAATTTATTCAAGACTAAAAGCAACTGCAATTCCTTTAAAGAAGACTGACAAAGGGTGAGGCCGTCTCAAATGTTTCTTGAGAAAATTCCTTCTGGTTCAGTGCATAGATCCTGTTATGAGGGTGACTCAGCATGAAATGAACCGGTAATGAAGGTGGAGTATCGAGGGCATGGTTTGGGATCCGGCCTTGTTACTTGATAGAATAAAAATTGATGGGTGACTGTATACTTACATGTCTTATGCAATCCTTAAAATCTTATTAACATTTGAACGCAGTTCTTGTGCATGTCTTTATTACTGACATTTGATGTTGGGGCGCCTCCTGCTGGTATTCTAAAAGATAGCTGACTAGATACGTCAAGTAGGCTAGAGGATACTGACTTTCGCGGAACTATGCAAATGTCATAGTTAATTTTCGTTAAAATTTAAGTCACGTGATCCAGTCATTAGCTGGAATAAAGCAAAGACATGGATGTTACACATGGTTTTGCTTAAATCATGACTGGGTACTACATATTTGGGATTTGAGCCCTTTGCGTGTATTTCTTCACAAACAGTGAATGATCTGGCACGACCCTGTATCTAACGTCTAACATGAATAACTCCGCGCAGAGATACAGCGATGTTCAGCACCTGTTGGATGAAAGGGTGATACTGAACCCGTGCCCGTTTACCCTTCACACCACAGATTTCTGGCACCAGTCTGGATTTGACCGTCTTTCGAAGCTCTGTGATAGTTGCTGAGGCAGATGCTGCTGGGATTGCGGCACTGAGAGAGAATGGTGTGCATGCGGTGTACGCTTGGGTTGTGCGCGTGTAGCACTGGTTGTTTGGGACTGTTTGGGAGTGTATTTTTGTGTTTGTGTGATAGTACAGTTTACGTGGGTGGCTGTTTTTTCGGTGTGCGTGAGTGCTTGTCTGTCCTTGTTAATAAACAGCGCGAGTGCCACGGATAGTAAGTTGCAACTGCATGTGTTGAGTGAGCGGCGTTTCTGTCCGCGTGGGCTTTGCATTAAACACCCGTGGGGTAATATTATCTAACATTGGTACGTTATCTAACATTGGTAACGTTAAATCGGAAAAGGGCAGCTTCTCCTGAGCTTTGCTCGGACGCCAGTCGGGGCCGGGAGTACATTTTCCACTTTTTACCGCTCCGACAGTAGCCTGCTGTGAGGTTTTTTGTGGTTTTTCGGCCTCTCTATAGCAACTTCGCTTTACATGGTTCAGTAGGAAATTATTCTCTGGTAAGTAATAGTTAATTTCGCTATTTTAAAAGTTAAATTTTTAAGTTTTTTAAATCTCTCTGACCCTATCGGACAATTAAAAAGTTCCGTTTTAACGTAAGCGTTAACTTAGTGTTTTATTGTCCTCGGACTTTATTGTATTAACTATACCTTAATTAAATCAACTAAAAGTTAAATACTTTATATAAATATACTGGGCTGGGAGTAAGGGAGGGGATCATAGTGAGACAGTTAATTATGGGGCCAGCTCAGTGTTGTCTCTGCAAGATGGTTACCCTTCTGGATGTTTGCGTCCAGTCGGACTTCATCTGTGAGCGATGTAAGTGGACTCACTCATGGTCCAGTTTCGTGATCTTGAGGAGCAACTGGCTCTCATCCGACACAACACGGAGTTAGAGGAGAGAGTTATTGCGCCCTTTTGGAAAACGGTGTGTGCGCCACGAGGGGGGAGAATGAAGAACAAATAGGTCGAGAGAGCCGTAGGTCATAGACATAAGAAAGGGCGTACACAGTTTACAGAGGTGGTATCAACTAAAGTGACTATGTCTCACCATTTTCTGGTGCTTTGGAGCTGGAAGAGACTGGGGAGGCAGGTGGGCCCTTTGGCACTGAGGAGCCCCCTCCCCACAGGAAGAGGAAGGTTGTAGTAGTGGGAGATTCAGTTATTAGAGACGTAGACAGTTGTGTGCACACGTGATGGAGGGTCCCGTACGGTGTGTTACCTGCCTGGTGACCAGGTAGGGGACCTTCCGGATTGTGGGCACAGGCTATTGGCCCCAGCTGGGGTGGATCGAGTGGTCGTGGCGCACCAACGTATTGCAGGAAAAAATCCTATGTCACAGTTAAGCTTAGAAGCACAATGTCCATGGTGGTAGTCTAAGGAATACTTCCTGTGCCATGTGCAAGCTAGGCTAAGCTAGCTGAGAAAAGGAAATTAAATTTGTGGTTAAAAGGCTGGTGTAGAAAAGAGGGGTTCAGATTTATGGGGCATTGGAGGAGCTTCTGGAACAGGTGGGACCTGTTCAAGCTGGACGGGTTGCATTTGAACCAGAGGGTAACCAGTGTATTGGGAAACCGTATGTGTGGAATAGTTGAGGAATGTTTAAACTAGAGACTGGGGGTGCTGGCAGATTAATTAAGAATATAGGTCAGGGGAGATGGAAAGCCCCAAATAATAATGAAAGTGGCCCTGTAAAAGGCGTAGCTGCCCTTTGCGGTCTGTACTTGAACACTAGGAGAACTAGAAACAAAATTCATGATTTAGAGGCTTTTATTTCATCAGACTCTTACAACATTATAGGAATAACAGAAACATGGTTGAGTGATAATGATGGAGAAGAATATAATGTGGATGGTTATATGCTGAGGTGGTGTTGCAGTATACGTAAAAGAAAACTTGCAGGCAAGGGATCTCACTGAAAATAAAAGTACAGAAGCTGTATGTATAAAAGCAGATGCTAAAAATTCAAATGGCCTAATTGTTGGTGTTTGTTACAGAGCATCTAACGTAGTTGTGGAGGAAAGCAGAATGTTATACAACGATACCAGGATTATGAGTAATAAAAATGATGTGGTAGTTATAGGTGATTTTAATTTACCTGGGACACTGTACATAGTCTTTGGCTTTACTGTAAATGAACTTGAAATGGTGGAATTAGTACAGGATTGCTTTTTTACTGCGTTTGTTAAAACCCCGACCAGGGGAGAAGCCCTTCCCGATCTTGTTTTCTGTGATAACCAGGATAGGATTGGAAAATTTGAGGTTTTAGAACCACTGGATAGCAGTGATCATGACATGGTTAAATTTGAGGTTAATTTTAGTGTCCGAAGAACAAAGTCCAAAACAAAAATATACAGTGTTAGGAAGGCGAACTTTAATGGTATGAGACTGAAATTATAAACTGTATGGAGCTAAATAAAACTGTTGAAGAGGCATGGGAATTTTTTTAATGCACATTATTTTAAGCCCAACGGGATTTCATACCTGTTTCCAGCAAAACTAAATGTAGGAAACTGCAGCCAAGGTGGTTTATTAGTGAAATTAAGAATAAAATCAGGAGGAAAAGAGCTCTGTTCCAAAAATGGGAAATAACTAGTGATGTTGGAGTAAAGCAGGAGTATCTAAGTCTACATTTTGAGTTAAATCAAGCGTCTCAAACTGCAGTCCTGGAGGGCTGGAGCCCAGCACATTTTTGGGTTTCCCCCCATTTAACACACCTGATTTAACTCCTTGTGCTAATTACCACACAGCTCTTGAGCTGAATCATTTGTGGTGGAAAAGGGAAAGAACTAAGCTGCACAAGGCTCCGGCCCCCCAGGACTGCAGTTTGAGACCTGTGAGTTAAATAATATTAGACTTAGAGGAATGTCAAAAGGAAGATTGCATTGGAGGCTAAGGATGACATTAAAAGTTTATTTCAATATTTGAACTTCAAAAGAGCTCTAAAAGCTGATATCGCTACTCTGCAGGATAGTAAGGGTCTTGTGATTGAAAATGAAATTGATACAGTTAATGAGTTTAATGACTGTTTTGCATGGGTATTTACTGTAGAGGATACAAGTAACAAACCGACTCGTATTACTAATCCAGCGTCGTGACTAATATATGCATAACTGAAGCTGAGGTGCTACAAATCTTAGCTAAGCTCAAAATAAATAAATCACAGGGCCTTGATGACATCTTACCCATAGTTTTAAAAGCCATGAGGGATATTATTTGCTGACCTTTAACTTTACTATTTCAGAAATCCGTATCTCCTGGTGTGGTACCTTCTGATTGGAAGCCTTCTAATGTAACGTCCATATTCAAAAAAGCAGATAGAAGTAATCCAGCAGACTATAGGTCAATCAGTTTAACTTGTATAACTGGAAAAGTAATGGAAGCTATAATCCAAGCAAAAACAGTAGATTACCTGGATGCAAATAACATTCTGAGGGATAGCCAACATTGATTCAGGAGAGGTGGATCCTGTTTAACTAATCTACTTGAGCTCTTTGAGGAAGCTACAAGAGAAGTGGATCACAAAAAGGCCTACGATGTGATCAAGAAGGCCTTTCCAGAAGGCCTTTGATGTTCTCCCCCACAAACAGCTCCTTCTTAAGGTCAAAGCTGCAGGGATTTTAGGAATTGAAGCAGCTTGGATTGAAAACTGGTTAACAGACCAGCGGGTAGTTATTAGAGGCACAATGTCACAGTGGGCCTGCGTTCATAGTGGGGTACCGCAGAGTTCAATTTTAGGGCCACTGTTATTCGTAATTTACATTAAAGATTTTGGCACCAATATATACAGTACACTGGTTGAATTTGCAGACGACACCAAGGTGGGTGATGTAGCTGATACTGAACTAGCAGTGCAGAGGCTACAGTGGGATCTTGATTTAATTAGTGACTGGGCAATGAAATTTAATGTAGACAAAAGTAATCCATGCAGGGAGAAGAAGTAAAAGTACAGATATTTTATGGTTTCCACTGAAATAAAGGGAGCTGATTATGAGAAAGACCCTGGTGTGTATGTTGATGCTTCCATGTCCCATTCTCGCCAGTGTGGGGAAGCATTTAAAAAGGCCAATAGGATGTTGGGTTACATCTCTAGGTGTGTGGAGTTTAAGTCAAGGGAGGTGATGCTACGATTATACAATTCTTTGATAAGACCCCACCTAGAATATTGTGCGCAGGTTTGGTCACCATACCTTAAAAAGGACATTGCTGTCTTAGAAAGGGTTCAACGCAGAGCTATAAGAATGATTCTTGATCTTAGAGCAATGTCTTATGAGGAGAGGTTAGCTGAGCTGAATCTGTTCAGCCTCGAGCAAAGGAGACTAAGGGGGGGAGGACATAAGAACATAATAAATGTACAAAGGAGAGGAGGCCATTCAGCCCATCAAGCTCATTTGGGGGGAACTTAACTAATAGCTCAGAGTTGTTAAAATCTTATCTAGCTCTGATTTAAAGGAACCCAGGGTTTTAGCTTGCGCTGCACTAGCAGGAAGACTATTCCATACTCTAACTACACGCTGTGTAAAGAAGTGCTTCCTCAAATTCATTTTAAAATGTTTTTAAATATCTTATGTTCTTATTATGAGAGAGCTCAGTGAAGGAGGTGGAATCTACTGGAGGATTTCGCTGAGTGGTGAAAGATCAACATCATGATGTGTAATGTCAGAAGGAGAAATGAGCTAGGGGTGGACTTCAGGAAAAGCAGGGATCTACTGACCACTATCATCTCCCCAGGAGAGAGTATAGACATGCTACACTGCTAAGCCCCTTGGCATCTACATCCAGGACAGAGCAGGGGTGGAGTGGTTCAAAAGCCCTGAATCTTTGAGGCTTTTAAAATAACTTCAACTTTGTGTAATTCCCAGTCAGTCTCTCTGACTGGACTGGAAAATCAATGAAGCGAAAGTTCTATTACTGGGGAAATATTGCCATCTATAGGTCTTCCCTACTATTGTCATGAGGGGGAGTTGTCTTATGTATGTTGTGTCATTCAGTCATCTCACCTCAATAAGCAAGCTTCCTAGCTAACTAACTTCCGGGTTAAAGAAACATGGACATATTTTTGTAAGAGCAGTCAACCTCAGCCACCAGCATCAACAACACAGATGGTGATTCAGGTTTATGAATCTGCAGCTGTAACACTTCGGCCAGTAGCAGTGAGTTGTGAGCTGAGCAGCCTAATGGATTTCTGTTGGCTAGCTAGCTAATGTTAGCTGATTTGACTGTGTTTCAGCAGATTCAGTAGATGCCATAACGTCATGTTTTTCCCAAATGACGCACACATTTTTTTGTCAGCCTTTTATGTGAAATGGCTTGAAAAAGAGTGCATATAGCTGCTGAAAATGGGGAAAAGTCTCCACGGTGGAGCTTGCCCCTGGACTCTGTATTTGGCTGAATGTTTACAGAGTCTGGCTCCGCCCCTGATCTACATCAGTAACAGACATGACGACACACTTATTCAGCAGACACACAAGTAAAGAAAGTTTGGGGTCAGAGAGCAGAGCCAACCTGAGTCGCTGTAGCAGTGTGGTTAGGGCCTCCCTAAAGGGCCCCTCAGTGACATGTGTCAGCTACCAAATTTAAACCCAACAACCCCCCCCCCCACCACCACCACCACACACACAACATTCCAAAATCCAATTAGCACAATTATGTACAGGTGAAAAATTAGCAGTTAATTTCATATAAATAGACAATAAACCAACAAGCCTCATCTGCAAAACCTCATTTTCCACAGAAGGCAGTTCTGCTACACAAAGTGCCTTTTTATTTTTTAACATATTTCATTTGGTTTAGTATGCTGAAGTCCTGTGTCACATACATTATCCTTATTATTATTGTTACCCCATAATACAAAGTGTTTTTCCACTAAAGCCAAGAAAGAAAATGCTGGATGATCGTTTCTTTGTGTTCTTTGGGTCTGCTAATTAAGTTTAATCAACATAAACATTAATATGTACAACTGCTGAAGGGAAAACAATGTAAATAGTCATTTCAGCAACAGCCCAAAAGAAAAGTGCATATTTGTGACAAGAAAAACAGCTTTGTGTTATTTAAAGGACACACAGACAGAGAATATACCTGAAGTGGTTCACAGTCTGACCACTACAGTGACCTAATCAAGCATAAGACCCACATTCGGAGGAACTAGAGTTAAGTTATTATTGAGAACTTGCTCTATACATCTCAGAAAATGCTCCAAAATAAAATTACAGCATGAAAAATGCCACCTGCACTTCTTAGGCCACAGGCAGCCCCAGTTCTCCTTACTCAGGACATGGAGACCGTTTCCTCTACTTGTGCTTGTCCACTGCAATGGCTGCCTGAATCACGGCTGTAGGCGATGCACTGCCTGTGAGCAGACGTCACATTAATGTTCATGGATAATAGTAGATGAAATAACTGCATCTCTTTTGTAAGATGTCGCTTCTTCTCACTTCTAAACCTTTTCAGATGACCATTTCCAAAGAAAAATATCATAAAAATGTGAGGAATTACATTGTCATCCATCCATCCATCCATTTCCTGTACCCGTTTCTCCTATTCAGTGTCACAGGGGGTCCGGAGCCTATCCCGGAAACTACAGGCGCAAGGCAGGGAACAACCCAGGACAGGGCGCCAACCCATCGCAGGGCACACTCACATGCCATTCACTCACACATGCACACCTATGAGCAATTTGGTAACTCCAGTTAACCTGTGCATGTTTTTGGACTGTGGGGGGAAACTGGAGTACCCAGAAGAGACGACATGGGGAGAACATGCAAACTCCGCACACATGGAACCATGGCCCCAGAGGTCTACCACTGTGCCACCCGCAAATAAATTTCTCTTTAGAAAATCTTTCCCAGATTAAGTACTGTAGGCGACACACTGGTCTTCAGCAGACTAGAAAGCTGAATTTTTCCATACTCACTTCCTGCGCTGCCACTCTTTGGTTATTCTTGCAGTTTGACTGTTTTCTCTTGCTCTTCTGCCCTGCTGACCTCAGCACTTGAGGCCAAGTCAGGTTTCATCTTGATCCCCAGCTTGTCTGAGCTGCAGGGCAAGTGTGCTGCTGGTTTCTTGGCAACAGGTGGCGGCACTTTGCTGGTTCCCAGATGCCCCCCAGGGAAGTCAGAGCCCAGCCCCGCTTTATCTACATTTGTCTGCTCCTTAGAGGACGGCGGTGCCTGTATGATGATCTTAGTGGACTTAGAGAAGATGAAATTAGCAGTGGAGGCTGGCGCCTTGTGCAGGTCACTCCCTTCTGGTGAGCGTGGAGATGATGGGGAGGTGGGTATTGGGAGGTTGAGTCGAGCCATAGGCCCATCTCTTGTGGACATGGCCGCCGTCTTCATGCGGATGGCTTCCTGAAGCCGCATTGAGGGGGTATTGGCTGTAGCAGCAGTGGACTTATTTGCAGATACTAAAGTCATCACAGAGCACTGAGTAGGTACCAGCCTTGGCAGGTTAGATTTTATTGAGGACTTTGCAGATGTCCTGGTGGGTGGAGTAGATGTTGGAGGCAAGATAAGTGCAGATGTAGCAGGCATTATGTTGGACTGAACAGGTGTCCCACTAGATGGGGCAGGATTTGTAGCAGAAACAGTTGCTGCAGGCGTCACATTCAAAGAGACAGTCACTTGTGTTGTGGTGGCTGAGGTAAGGATGGGCAGATTTGAAGTCATGGGAGGTATAGCTATTGAAGGTGGGGCGGATGTTACAGCGGGCGGTGTGGGCATATCAGTGGGCATCATAGAGTTTTTGGTGGCTGTTGTAGATGTTATATTTTGCAGAGTAGATACAGTGACAGCAGTTGCTATTGGGGGAGATGAAATTGATGGCAATGGTGATCTTCCAGACAGGAACTTGTAGATTGGCTTCTTTGGCGCACATTGACCATCAGCACTGCTCTGTTCCTGAACAGTTCCATTGACTCCAGAGCCACCTCCTTCTGGGCTGTCTGAAAACTGAATATGGTTCAGTCGAGTCTTCTGGAGGAGAGAGGAAGAGATGGGAAGGCTACAGTCCTCCTTTGGAAGAGGTATGCTCTTGCTGTTTGTTAGGAAGTCTTTGCACTTACAGTCATTCTCTAGAAGCACCGTCTGATCACTAGGACTAGTTTTCACCTCTTCAAGCAAAGGGGTTGCAAGGTGCATGTCAGATAATGGTGCTGATTGGCCTGAATATGGAAAAGTGCTACCTTCTTGGGAAATATTAATGGGTGCTGCTGGCAGGATTGAATCTGGGAGTGAAGGAGGGATATTCTGTTGGGGAACACTAAGGGGAGGTGCTGGCGGGATTATAACTGGGGCTGGAGGAAAGATATCTCCCTGTGGGATTTTAAGGGGGGGTGCCTGAGGTATTGTAAGTGGAGGTGGAGGAGGGATACCCTCATGTAAGACGTTAGGAGGTTGTGCTGGCTGGATTGAAACAGGGGGTGGAGGAGGGATACTCTCTTGTGAAACGTTAAGGGGTAATGAGGGGGGGATTGTATGTGGGGGTGGAAGAGGGGTCCCCGTCTGTGGGATGGTGAGGGCTGGTGCTTGAGGGATTGTAACTGGGAGTAGAGGAGGGATACTATCTTGAGGAACATTGTGGGATGATGCCTGAGAGATTGTAATTGGAGGTGGAGGAGGGATGTTCTCTTGGGGAACATCATGGGGTGGTGCCTGAGGGACTGTAATTGGGGGTGGAGGAGGGATGTCCTCTTGGGTAACATAGTAGGGTGCTGCCAGGGGGATTGTAATCTGTGATCGATGAGCTGTACCCTCCTGTGGAATTTTAAGGGGTGATGCACCAGGGATTGTAATTAGGGGTGGAGGTGGAATACCTTCCTGTGGGATGTTAAGGGGTGGTTCCAGAGGGATTGCAATTGGGGGTAGAGGCAAACCCTCTTGGGGAACATTAAGGGGAGCTGCTAGGGGGATTGTAACTGGGGGCAGAGGGATACCCTCCTGCGTGATGTTTAGGGGTGGTGCCGGAGGGATTTCAACCGGTGGTGGAAGGATATGCTCCTGCGTGATGTTAAGGGGTGGTGCTGGAGGGATTGTAACCGGGGGTGGAGGAATATACTCCTGAGTGATGTTAAGGGGTGGTGCCAAAGGGATTGTAATTGGAGGTGGAGGGATACGCTCCTGCGTGATGTTAAGGGGTGGTGCCGGAGGGATTGTAACTGGGGGTGGAGGGATATGCTCCTGAGTGATGTTAAGGGGTGGTGCCGGAAGGATTGTAACTGGGGGTGGAGGGATACGCTCCTGAGTGATGTTAAGGGGTGGTGTTGGATGCATTGAAACTGGAGGAGGAGGTGGTGCTTGCTTTGGCGGCGGTGGGACATTTTCAGGGAATACAGTAAGAGGATGTGTGGGTGGGATCATAACTGGGGGTGGGGGTGGTGCTTGCTTTGGTGGGGGTGGAATATCCTTCAGAAGAGGTGGGATTGATACGGCATCTTTTCTGGGAGTTAAGCTGTTTGTGAAGATGTCAGGCCCAGACAGCTGTTGCATGGTCTCTGGAGGCAGGGGCACAACTGAGGACACTAGGGTATGTCTAGGAGCAGGAGGTGGAGGGGGCAGATGAGCTGGGGGAGGAGATGGGGGTGGGGAGACTGTGACTGGCCTGGGAACATCAACAGAGAGAGTCTGCATGGACTTTCCATCCTGTAGAGAATCTAAAGTGTCTACATTTGTTAGTGTGACTGAGGACTCCTTTGGTCCTGGAAGTATGTTCATCCCCATCCTATGTCTTGAACCTTCTGTCACCTTCTCTGACTGCCCTCTGAGAGAAGAAGGGCTACCTTTCTTCCTCATCTTCATCGCTGACTCCTTCTTGTGTGACTGTCGATCTACCTTTTCCTTTCTCTCTGCACCCAGGCTGAATATTCCTTTCTTTGGTGTCCTGGGGTGAGCCGGAGCTGCTTCGCGCTCTTTTTCATGTACTTTTAAGCTGCTCTCTTTTGAAACTTGTGGCAGGCTCCCTTTCCGAAGCACTGACTTTTCCTGCTCTGTCTCCTGCATATCTGTACTCTTGGGCTTCTCTTCACAGACACTATTTGAATCTCTAAGTATTAGTGTCAGGTCCCCTTTGATGGAAGAGGAGATGTTGTTTTCTCCTGAAGAAAAAGCTGTCATCCCGTTGTGGAAGAGTACTCCATTTTGGGGGGAGGGAGCATTGCTTTGCTGCTGCCATTCCTCTTGTGCTGATGGCCTCCCGGCAGTAAGACTACACAACAGGCTCACGATGTGACCGTTGTGCAGCCATGTCTCTGGGGGTGGACACAAAGGTGCCTGTACCTGTGGTGGTTGCGGGATGTCAAATAAATCCTTGAGTGCCACAGCAACTGAGGGAGATGAGGCTTTATTTTCTGGCAATGAGATCATATAGGGGCAGCTTGCTATTGTGTCCTGAATGGGTTCTGATATCGCAGACGATAGCTTAACTGGCAGTAGCTTAGCAGGCTGTGACTTTTGGTTTCCAGGGCACCCAGGGTTCGTACCCTTGGTGGGTGTGCCATCTTGGTTGCTGTAACCACTGTAGGGAGACACGGTTTTTGCTAATAAACCTTCCAGGTTCACTGCATATTGATTGTGTGATTTGAACTTTTCCTGGTGCAGTGAGTTAGTTCTTCGTGGTGGGGGTGGCGCCCTTTTTGTTTTGGTCACTGACAGGCTCCTTAGTGAGGAACGGTCCTGCCGCATCTTGCTGGCGATTTCTCTCAGCTCTGGCCTCTTTCCATTGACAACCTGGTTTCCAGAGGTACTGCTGACGCAGCTGATGGAACTGATGATGCTCACCTGATCCATGGCTGGCTTATAGTGCCTCTCTGGCATACTGCTTCCTCTGCTGAGAGCGCGAGGCGTGCTTCCACTGCCCTGGGAGGAGACACTGGAGGAATCAGACACAAGAGTGTCTGAAGAACCAGACTTGCTCCAAGTGGAGCCACGAGAGGACAGCTCATAGCGGTCGTAGCGGTCGTAATGCTCAGATGCGCGCGAGGGGGCAGGGCTGGCTGAAACCAAGCTGCTCTTGCTGAGTGTGCGCAAGCTGCTGCGGCTCCGCGTGCGGCTTATCTCCACCACATCCACGTCAACTGGCAGCACGGCATTGGGGATGATCTTGGACAGATAGGTGGCCTGTGGTGAGATGTACATAACGGGGCTGGGGGGTGTCTGGAGGAGGCCGTCAGTGGTGATTCCGGGGGCAGCCAGTGACTGGGGCCTCAGCATCGCTAACAGGTAGGGGTCCACTTCATGCGTAGGCTGCCCCTCCTCCCCATGCGCTCTCTGTAGGTTGTGGCTTTGCAGCTGGTGCTCCTCTCCTGGCAGATGAACATGTGCCAACGGCTGGCTGCAGGATGTGTCTCCTCCATTTGAGAGCCACCCGTCCACAACGTGCTGTGGCAATGCTGCACGATCCAGACCTTCAGTTTGAAAACGAAAAGGAACGAAAACAAGTATACAGGAAGTAAGTGACAAATGACAAGAACAAGTGGTTCCCTTTCATTAGGTGTTACCACAAGATTGACACATGCATAATGTGTGCTGGGGCCCTGGCTGTGTGAGTGAGTGCTTACCCAGCTCCTGTTGGATGTGTTGGGGAATGACTATGGTCCCCTGGGCTTTTCTCTGAGGGTCTTCTCCTGGGCGTTCTTTCCCCAAGTTGAGTGGTCGGAATGTAGATCCTGTTACAGACACTATGTGTTTCAGTTGTACTACTTATTTCCTATCACATTAAACCATTCAGCCTAAAGGAACAAGAGTGTAAAAATCTGGAATGTTCTGCTCTGATCAATGCTATGCAGGCTCTCCCTACCTTGGGACCGTATCGAGTGTGTTGACCTTATGGATCGCGTGGAGATGGTAGATGCTGTTTCAGCAGCGATGCTCCTGGACTGCAGTGAATCCCTCCTCTGGCTAAAACTGCCATTCTCTGGTTGAAGGGCCACAGATGACTGTTGGATGGGGAACCACAGTCATTTCATTCCTTAAAGAATAGTATCAGCTCTGCCTGCTGCGCTATAATACGCAGTGTAGACGGGAAGAGAGCTAATGCACTTACACTGACACTTTGGTCATCTTGGAAGTCCAGTTCATTCTCTTTCTCTAAGAAGTGCATGAGGAAGAGATGCTTTTAAGACTGACATCACAGTGTAAATATTGACTAAAGGTGAAGAGTATGCAAAGCATTAAGGCTTGACCTTCCTGCTGCTGGATCTTGAGCCCTTCCTGAGCTTCACTATGTAGCTCCTCCAGGTGCTGTGGTCGGACGCCTTCCACAAAGACATTCTCTGGAAAGTGCTGTGTTGCTGTGGGACGAACAGCATCCTCCTTGCCAGGAGATACTGGGGACACAAAGCATACATACAGGTGTTCAAAAAAACTTGAGACAAATCTATATTTTTAAACAAATTTGCATTTTGAAATCCTGGTTTAATTGTGGTTCTGCTAGCAGAGGCTACGCTGAGCAGCAGGTTGCTTCTAGGTTCAAAGTTTCTAAGACAGCAGTAACAAGAACAAGGAGTAGCAGGAGATATAGGGAATGACCAGAATCCAGCCAGGTAAAGGGCAGACGGCACAGTCTAATGCCAGAGACGACCGTTAACTTATCAGATTTTCTCATCAGTTGTAGGATGACATCAAGTGACCTTCAAAAGTAATGGAAAACATTAAGTGCAGGTGTGAGGTGCACTGCTAGGACAGTTGGTATCAGGCTCCTAGAAGCAGGAGTGAAGTCCCATAAAGCAAGGAAGAAGCTCTTCATTAATAAGAAACAGAGAAGAACCTGGATACAGTCTATAAAAAAAATACACACACCCATAAATTGAGAAATGAGTGAAACAAAAAATTGTGCCATGGTCTCTTAATTTTTTCCACGGCTGTAGATGCACACACAGATCCAGTGTCTTTCAGAGTGCATTAGACATCATGTGTGCGATGCTGTAGCTTGTGCAGTGCCAAGGTGACCAACTGAACTATACCTTTCAATGCCTGCAGCAACCAGCAAGTAGGGCCTGCCACATGTGGGCCTTTTGGATGGTGATAAGGATACCTCTCATATTCACTGAGGAGATACAACTTGGACAATCTTTTAAACAGTCCTTTGCTTCTTGGTATGTGTGGCTAAATATTAATTATATTGCTGAGGGCGTAACACTGTTGCCTTGTACTTCCAGGTGTGTACTTACAACAGTGTCTGCACCGGTGTGTGTTTGCAGTCTGCATGTTATCCCGGTGTGTTCTTGCAGTCAGCATGTTATCCCGGTGTGTTCTTGCAGTCTGCATGTTATCCCGGTGTGTGCTTGCAGTCTGCATGTTATCCCGGTGTGTGCTTGCAGTCTGCATGTTATCCCGGTGTGTGCTAGCAGTCTGCATGTTATCCCGGTGTGTGCTAGCAGTCTGCCTGTTATCCCGGTGTTTGTTTGCAGTCTGCATGTTATCCCGGTGTGTGCTTGCAGTCTGCCTGTTATCCCGGTGTGTGCTTGCAGTCTGCCTGTTATCCCGGTGTGTGCTTGCAGTCTGCATGTTATCCCGGTGTTTGTTTGCAGTCTGCCTGTTATCCCGTGTGTGTTTGCAGTCTGCCTGTTATCCCGGTGTGTGTTTGCAGTTTGCCTGTTATCCTGGTGTGTGTTTACATTTTATTCCACTTGCCATCTCAGGAACTACTGCATGCTATTCTGACACACCCTACATTGGTTTGCTGTATGTCACCCTAGAACACAATATTCCTCTCCAACTGATTTTAAGGGGCACACTGGAACTTCATTGGAAAGACCCAAGCTGTTGAATTAGCAGAATTTCCTTTCAGCATGGAACTTGGAGGTTTGCATCTGAGTCACCATACAAGGGCATGGGGGGGGGGGGCGGCCGCGCCCCGGCCCCCCCCCCCCCCCCCCCCCCCCCCACCCACCCACCACACCACCCCCCACCCCCACCCCACCCC
>JAODJX010000010.1:148494-160527 GCA_026776945.1 Isichthys henryi
GCACACAGACATGCATATGCATACACACGGAAAGAAACACAGACATGTACACACACACACACAGACATGCATATGCACACACACACAGACACAGAAAGAAACACAGACATGCACACAGACATGCATATGCACACACACACAGACACAGAAAGAAACACAGACATGCACACACATGCACACAGACATGCATATGCACACACACACAGACACGGAAAGAAACACAGACATGCACACACACACACACGGAAAGAAACAGGCATGCACACACATGCACACAGACATGCATATGCATACACACGGAAAGAAACACAGGCATGCACACACATGCACACAGACATGCATATGCATACACACGGAAAGAAACACAGACATGTACACACACACACACAGACATGCATATGCATACACACGGAAAGAAACACAGGCATGCACACACACACACACACGGAAAGAAACACAGACATGCACACACATGCACACAGACATGCATATGCACACACACACACACATGCAGGCCGCCTTATCCTCACTGAGGGTGGAGGCCCTGCTGTCATGGCAACAGATAAACATTACGTACTATGCGGAAGAGCTGCACACACAGCAAACATCCCAAACCGGTCAAAGCTTCCACTCGTGATTTAATAAAATACACTCTACAGTGGTTGGATCATGGACAGGCAAGTGAAACATGAAACAAAAACTTGCTAAAACCAAAAGGTTTGGGAAGTAGTGATGCTGTTTTTTTTACCTGAGGGTTTTCTGTTACCTGAAAGAGATCGGCAGTGACCCTGACTGCTTAGAGCAGTGGTGGGCAATCATATCTGTACAGAGCCTCTGTGTATGAGGGTTTTCGCCGCAACTCCCTAATTAGATTATAGAGTCCTCACACCTGGGTTTGAACAGCTGACCTAAAGGTTACCCCAAAAAACCTGCATACGCACCGGCCATTTGCGGATAAGGTTGCCCACCCCTGGTTTAGGGGGTAGCTGGCTTTCCCCACCCATGTTAATGTGCCACGCAAATAACTGCCACTGAATGCAGAGCCGCTGGATGTGATACGACATGTTTAAATGTTAAAATAGAACAGCAATAACAGCAGCATCTGAAACCAGGCCAATGGAAGCCAGAGGGCAAATGAGAAAACATCTTAGTGCAATTAACACTGTGATCGTTAAGGCAGAGTGGGCTGGTGCCCAGGGAGGCATCCAGAAGGGGGCGTTACAACAGCACTCATTCAAGTTACTCAACGCAGACCCTCAATGCATACACACAGAGCCTGAGAACCACCACCAAGGTGAAGCAGTTTTAATTGGGTGAGGCGTGGTTCTGGAGGGGGGACTTTGGTATGAACCTAAAGTTCTTTGTTGCTCCCACGAGAGGAAATAAAATTCCAGTGAAGGCCAGCAGGGGCTGACAGTCAGCATGTCAATATGAAGTACAGCACTGTACCAGCAGGGGAAGTTGTGAGCTATTAGGGAGAAATGCTCACGCTCACTGTAACAGCCCAGGTGCTAATGACCACGCTCAGAGCTGGCTTCATAAGAAGCGCTCACTAATTTCGCGAAAACTGTCATTACTACAGGGAGATGCTGAGGAAGAGCAGCACTGAACCAGCAGGGGGAGTCATTAGCAGTTACCAAAAATTGCTCATACTACAATAACAGCCCAGGTTATAACGACCACTCTCAGACCCAGGCAGATAAGAAGTGCTCACTAACTCCACGAAAGCTGTCATTACCACAGGGAGATGCTGGAGAGAAGCAGGGCTGCTGGCAGACACAAACTGCGGTCTGGACATAGTTGTGCTCCTTCTGGAAGGGCCCAGAACCGGAAATGATCCCACTATAGATCGGCAGCACTTCCACTTCCAGCAGATGGTGAGTTTTGCTGCCGTCAGGGCAGCTGTCCATTATTCACATTTCCCGCCCTGTGCATGAATGTGTGGATGTGCCCCCACATTCAGAATAGCCAGACACATTGCAGTCTGCTGCTTTATGGAGGCCAGCTTGGGGGCCAGTGCCATCCCTACACAGCACTAGGGAGCACAGCCATTTCTGTATACTGCAGCACCTGGTGTTGTGGTTCTCTGCTCTCCTGAAGGAGCAAGCAGCTCATTTTCACTTTCCTGTCATTCTGTGAACTGAACGAACAACGAGGTCAGCTTGGATATTTACAGCATTCCTCAAACACTCGTCACGGTAGCCGGAGATTAGTTGCTTACCTGCACCTGACAAACGAGTCCCGCTGAGAAATGTGGAAATGGCCGCCCTTAATTCTTCACTGCGTTCAGTGTTTTGTGGTTTGTTTTTGCACTGCACCACCACCCCCATTAAGAGCATCACTGACACTGCAACAGAACGGCCTGAGACCTCAGCACAGGAGCAGCCTGACAGCTGAAATGTGGACTCTGCAGCCAGCCGAGGTCAGCAGAAGGGCCCCCGAGAGGAGAAACCAAACACTTTTACTTAAAATACCACCATGTCTTACAGTACTTGTAAAGCAGGACCATACTCAGTAGGTTCGGGAATAAAAAAATAACTTTAAAAAGTGAAGTGAAATTCACACAAATTGCGCCAAATCCTGCTTTTGGCAAAGACCAGCAGCAGCTCCACAGCCTGCTACAGACACACATGCCACCGGTTCTGTTTGCTCTGTCAGGCCCTGCCTGCCCGTACCGGGGCGGCGAGGTGGACCGATGGGGGATCTGCCTCTCGGGCCCTGCCTGCCCGTACCGGGGCGGCGAGGTGGACCGATGGGGGATCTGCCTCTCGGGCCCTGCCTGCCCGTACCGGGGCGGCGAGGTGGACCGATGGGGGATCTGCCTCTCGGGCCCTGCCTGCCCGTACGCAGTTCACTTCCATTCACCATCTCAGGAGCTACTGCATGCTATTCTTACACACTCTTCAGCCTGTTGTTTTGCTGTATATCACCCTAGAACACAATATTCTTCTCCACCAGACTTCAGTGGGCACTGCTCTCTGATTCCTTGATGTTTGATGTCCAAACAAGGCTGCTGGGCTTCTGCAGGCAAGGGCACCATCTCCGCATTTATGATCCACTCCGCCTGCCCAGAACTTGCTCTGTTGCCCAAAAGTGCCAAAATGGCACAAGCCACTCCTCACAAGTAAACGGTGATTTTAACATCTTTCACACCTTATGCATGGATAAGAGGTGCCTGATAGTGTCGGTCATTAATCACAGCAGTCAGCTAAGCACACACACATGCACAAGAACCTAAACACTAGGATTTGTCACTTTGTAGAGGATTTCCTGGAAACTGTGCATCATCAACAACCAGTCCTTTCTGTGATGGAGAACATACCAGATCCAACCAAACAAAATTCAAACAATGAGAGGACAGAGTGGAACGAGATGAACCGGAAAGCTCTGTATACAAGTGTGTGTGCGTGTGTGTTTGTGTGAACCTAATGTTCCCCACAATGTAATAAAAACCTGTTATTTTGACGGTGTGGGGACCATTTTTCAGGTCCCCACAAAGATCTGAGAATGCTATCAAAAACTAAAAATACCAAAAGTCTGGTAGTAAGTATGGTTAAGGTTAGGGCTGGGTAGGGTTAAGGTCGTCATGTTGGGATTAGGGTTTTCCTCATAGAAATTAATGGAGTCCCCACAAAGATATAATTACAAACCTCTGTGTGTGTGTGTGTGTGCTCATCCTGTGGTAAAAAGTTGTTGTACACATCGGTTTGCTATGTGACTAAGAACTACAGACAGGGATTAGATATCCCTCAATATCTTAACCTGTAGTCTGTACTGATTAAACCCAGCCTAGTAACGGGTCCATACCAGAATCCCTGGCATCCTGACCCCCTATGTAGGCAGCACAGGGTACATGCCAAAGATTCTTGTGAAGCTTAACCTGCCACAGCTATAAATGTCAGTGACAGAGGAGGAATGAAGGTAGCAGAGTGGCTGAAGGGCTGGCAGGTGCAGCCCACTGGAGGAACACGCTCTGCCGTAATTAATGTGCTAAAAGGCCAGCTTTGATACATGAATAAATAAGGAATGGAGATGAATGTAAGACTGCGCAGGTATACAGTCTATCACATAACGCCATCAACTAACAATCATATAGACTACTAACACCATTATGACCCTGCAAAGCAAACTCGTGAGTAAAATGAGTAACAGCTCTTAACTCAAGCCCCAGACGACGACCCGCAACGAAAACCTAGTAGTAAGCTGCTGTTCACAAACAGCCTCCATTGTTCTCATAAAAATCTTCTGTCACCACAGTCTGACAGAAGAAGGAAAATCCTCCAGTCTCATAACGTGCCCCTACGTGTCTCCCAGTCACACGCAGATGCTTATAAACACTTCCTCTTTTCAAACACACACACACAAAATCCAAAGGAGTTTCAAATGATCCACAGAAGAGGTAGGAATGAGGGAACGTTTTGAATTTTGGAGACAGGTTGGGTGGGGAGAGGGATTTTGTCCATGAGCTGCCTCCTCTCAGTGTCCTCCTCACCCCCAGGAGATCACTCGTTGAATTGCGCCTGGCACAAACATAGGATATGAAGGAACGTGTTGCAGCGGCTCCGAGTCAGGCGGGGGATTACAGGAAGACATGCGCGAACACAAACACACACGTCAGCATGGCACAAGAAGGCCGCGGGCTAGACGGGTCAGGGCTGCAGTGAGAGACACGCCCAGCATGCAAATCACAGGCAGACACAGCTCACCCACACAGCACTTCAGCTGCTGCTGCATTGCCCATTAAACTCCAGGTGGCAAACTGCTGGCAGTTTATCAGTAGAATACAGGGCGTATCCTTGGTATGTGTCCCTTTAAGAAACCTCCAGAGTCAGCATGAACAGGGGAGGTACGGCTTCCCAAGATGGTCTTCATCTTGGCTATCAATGGTCAGAGAAGTGATGTGCAAAGTGACTCTATGGGGATCCAAAGTCCCTGGCAGTCCTGCCCATTTCTCCATAATGAGTGGTCCGGTAACATTACCCAGAACCTTTCTCTCTATTCCTGTCGGTGTGTTTGACATACCCCACAACTATTTCTTGTTGGAAACCACAGAAATTCCAACAGGCAGTGTCACTTTCACTCCTAACCCTGCAGCACTGGTAGTCTTCTCTGTTCTTATTCTGCTCCAGGCTCAAGGTAGAGGGACATAAGGATTGAACTGGTATTTGGTGGCATTTTGAAACATGGGCAAATAACAACTCTGAAGTAAAGAAATGAGAAACGAGGCTTCAAATACCAAAGAAAAAAGGAAGACTGGCAAACGAACGAATGCAGTAGTATATTCCACACATGTCACCTATCACATCTATCACATGCTTGTGTCCACGGATGTAATCTGGTTATTGGTTAACAGGGTGAGTAACTGCACACAACTTGGGCTTGGAAGCCTCACTGTTCTAAAGCCAAGGATCCTCAGAATACCCGAACAAGCAAGACTGAAATACCTGCCAAGGCTATTTGGAAGGTACACGTGGTCTATCAGCTGTGCAGAGCTCAGCCTGGCTCAGCCTGTGACTGCATTTCCATCTAGTGAAGTTCCACCCATACTAGGCGGCTATGAAATATACTGATAAAAAACTGAGCAGTACTCAAACTCTGGAATGGAAATATTAACAACTGGCTTATATTGGAAAATATTTATTAATTATTCATGCATACAAGCCACATGTAACTCATTTCATATCTCCAGGGTATAGCTGGACACCCCCAAGTTGTAGCTTCAGGAAGGTAGCACCATCCCACTGGTGAAGAATAGGACCAAAGCATCTGAATGCCTTTCTGATCACAACCCGAACAAGAACATGCCCAGACCTGGAACCTCAGCCTCGGCACACCTTGCCTGAAGAAGCTCACGTCTGCACATGCCCTGGTCATATGACCCAACTCACAGTACTCACTGTTTCCAAAACTCTCCGGAAAGGAAACAGACATAATTTTTGCATAACTATAACCACTTCTGTGCGAGGGCTAAAGAGTAGTGTGCTGGATCTTCCGATATACACACAATGATCCCAGTTCACAATAATTCACATCCTTCCTTCTGAAAATCTGGAAACAAGTAGCCACTCCTGTATTTCACAGAACAACAGAAGCTGAAACATCGATATACCGTTGGCCATTTATTCCACTCAGTATCGCTGCAGCCTGGGTGCTCTGGTCTCACAGGGAACATCTGTGATGAACAGTTTTCCCACAGCGATGCCTGAATTTGAGCTCAGTGAAACAAACACAGACTAAAGACAACTCAAACACCATCTGTCTAAACGATACAAAGGGGAGGGTCTCTCTGAAAAGTCATAGCAAATAACTGCCATATGTAATTGGAAGGGCTTCACAGCTGTGAAATTTTCCCTAAAGAGATACAGTATTGTCGGGATGTTCAACATGCCTGGTTAAAAGGAAAACAAAGTCAACAAGCATGAGACTCTTTTTGCTGCTGACAGGTGTCACTGACATCCTCTGCTTTGGTCCTTCTGTTGTTAGAGTCACCAAGTAGCTGAGAAAGACCGTGTTTTGACGTCAAACCCGACACGAATGCCAGTAATGGAAAATCCTTCTGTTGATGGTCCCTTATGGAGGCATCATAAAGCTCCCTGCAGGCGTTTGGGGGCTTTGCTACATGCCACATGCAGGCCACAGAACCAGACTTTTCAATGAGGTTGTGATTCTGCTCCCAGACTGAAGCGCCCGTGTGATTAGTGTGACCTAATCAGGGGGTGGGATGCTGTATTACTGCTTGCTCCTCCACTCTTTTCTGTCGTGTAGTTAGAACTGAGATTAAGACATGCAAAGTCGCAGGATGCGGGTAGTTTACCAGAGCAGATTTTAGGTCACATCTCTACCCCAACTGGCAGTGTGTCTGCCAGCCACATGCCTGGGAGGTGTGGGGCAAGGCTAAGGCTAAGGCTAAGGCTTAGGCTTAACTGACTCAATGAGCTGCACTGCATCTTACCTGTAACCCTGGTCACATGAAAGCCCTTGAGGTGCCCTGTTCGCATAATACATAGATCTCATAATGTAATATTTGAAAAGTAAGAGGCTCTGATAAAACACATTTACTGAGCAGTTAAAAATCTCACTACGTGTGAGACATGCTATTGTCTGGTTGAAGACAGGAAAGAGGGCCATTGTTGCTGAAGTTACCGCTTTCCTGTTATCCATGATACAGAGAGGAAAAATGGACTGGACTTCCTCCAGGGTTCAAAACTCACAGACTCAAGGTTTTGTCTGTACTCACACATCCCATACCACAGAGTGACTTTAGCAATTATAAACTTTAATATTCAAAGAACTGATATAAAACATATTTACAATCCAACCCCCACTGTCAGCTGAAACAGGGAGATGGTTGGGCCTTGGTGACTAAAACTTGTTCCCATGCTTCCAGGGCCCCCACCCCACCAAATACTACATCTGTAGAATTTCCAGAGCTCAGGCCTTGCCCACACATACATGAGTATTTTTCAAAACGTAGCTTTTTTCTATGCATTTTTGGCCTTTCATCCATGTGGAAATGATGTTTTAGGTCACCAAAACAGAGCTTTTGCAAAACTTTGAAGATTTTCATAGATTCAGTTTTCAGTGTTGATGTGTAGACAGGGGAAACAGAATTTTTGGCTTATAACGTCAGAGTGCGCACCATTATCTACTTTGTTTGACGTGCGCCGTTCATTGTTTACATTAAGCAAGTATTTTATTATTTTCATGTAGATGAAGATTTTTTAAAAACATTGTTTGTGTGGCTGTGATTTTTTTTTCTAACGGAGGAGGACAAACCCCAATTATAAAAAGAGCCTTGTACGTGTGGACAAGGCCACAGAGACAATCTGTACTTGGTCTGTGTGATTAGGCCCTGCATCTGAGACTATGGCACTGGACAGGCGTCTGATTCTGTACTCTACCTAAACTAAATTAACCCTAAACCACACTACAGCCTGGGCAAGAGCGAGACGTTCTAATCATGGTGAGCTGTGGGATGCTGCTGGTTACCTGACAACATGAGGGCCATCTGAGGTATCTCTCAGGTGTCCCCACATGAATCCAATCAAATGAGAAAGACATGCATCCATCCCCCTAACAGCCAGCGGGACAGACACCCCATTTTTTCACTCCTTGACTTCTTGTTATGAAGAGCACAGTCTCTGCCCATCTAGGGGACTCTTCACCATGAACTTGAGAGCACTTTCCCAACCTGACAGAGGGTGCAAAGGCAAGGATGTCTGACTGAAAACACAGAGTCACTTGGCCATGTGCAGCTGGAATGGGGATGCTGCACAGACTGACTCTATGTGACATGCAAAGAGCATCCTTTTGCCACTGGGCTAGTTAGTGTAGCCCCTTCCGCCCTCTAGCCAGTGACCTGGTACTGCGGCAGATCAGATGGAGAAGCCGAGGTTTACGAGGTTTACAGAATGTGGTAACATTTCACCATCTAACTCCGCATCAGTTTGCACAAACAACACAGCAGTTTTCTCACCGCGGCCCAAACCATTCATAAGCATGCAGACCAAACACTCTAAGCCAAGCAGGACTGTTAGCAAGTCATGGGAATGCACACTGGCAGGGTATGAAGCTGAAATGAAAGTGCAAACTCGTACATTTGGAAATGTCATGACCTTGCTGGTGACCTTCAGCCAGACCCCCGCTACGGTGCTGCAAACTGCTCTTTTTCTTCTTCCTCCTCTTCCTCTTGCCCTTGATCCAGCTGAAGGCCCGGATGATGGAGCCAATACGTGGCTTCCTGCTTCGGTTCGCCTGTTTCACCTGGGCCACCACCTGTGCCACATCCCGGGGGACAAGGTCCCCACCGGTACTTCGGAATGACATCCCACCACGTGCTGGTTTGGCCCTATCCTAGGGCCTGAGGGAAACAACAGGATATGGTGCCTTTAGTGCCATTTGCTCAAGTACAGGTTCGTTTGAATGCTTCTTTTCACACATGCCATCTTGCTCTCTTTTTACACACACACAGAGACACACACATACACACATGCACACATACACACACACTCACACAAACAGACACACACCGAGAGGGTCTGGTCATTCATGGAGCACCCCTGGAGCACTTCAGGGGGCTAAGGACCCAGGGGAGATGTGGCTATTCTCCCATGGCTCATACCAGGTTCATACCAGGTTCATACCAGGCTCATACCAGGCTCATACAATAAACCTGCTGATTAAAGGTACAGAGGCCCAGCTTACTGAGCCACACACTGCCCCCTAAAGACAGAAAAAGGTATAGCTTTTTCAGGGTTTCGCATGTGTACTGCCCCCACACTCCACCCCATCCCCCCAAAGTCCTGCTGCACCTGTCATTAACACTCAGTTTCTCTCCTGAATCCTACTGCAGTGTGAAACTAGCACGGCACCTTTAATTCCTGAATAAACAGTCATAGCACAAATGGTTCCACCCCGGCATGTGAACAAACCAACCTTACCTGGGCTTCACCCTGTATAAAATACTGCCCCATGTCTCTGATGGTACCTGAGTTTTCTCCTGAATTTCACATTATTTGTTTCTGCATCTGCAGATAAACTCTCAGCTCAGAATGCCAACAGTCACTACAGACACTACTGTCACCACAGAGCATATAGGTGAGTGACCTCCAACAGAATTCACAGGTGAGTGACCTCCAGCAGACTGTACAGGGGAGCACCCTCCAGCAGAAATCACAGCTGAGCGACCTCCAGCAGAATAGGCAAGCAACCTCCAGCAGATTGTACAGGTGAGGAGACTTCCAGCAGAATGCATAGGCAAGTGACCTGCAGCAGAATGCACAGGCAAGCGATCTACTGTAGGATACAGAGGCAAGCGACCTCCAGCAGAATGCACAGGCGAGTGACCTCCAGCAGAACCGCCAAGTAACCACCAGCATGGAATTTTTAAGTGATGCTTCTTAATAATTGAGTAATTGAGTTTAATGCAGTAATCATGACAGCTCTAGTTATGACTACAATAGTAACTGAACAATGGACCGCCAAGCCTAATGGAAGTGTGCATCAACATCTTAATAAACTTGCACACTACACACAGTAACTTAACACAATGTTCAGGTGATCGGGACAGCCACCTTCTTGAAGACTCTGTGTACCTACCTCTCAGCGTATGGCATCACTCACGAAGCCCCGAGGAAATAACATCGAATAACAAGGAATGGCAAGATAAACTGGGCAGACAAACCAAGTTTACAAAAAATCTAGTGGACCTCCGGTTTGTCAAGGAGACTGTGGAATGTCAGAAGACACACTGGGGCTTTCAGACCACCCCTGACTTCCCTAAAACTGTTCATTGTCCTGGAAATGCTTCTCCAGCAGTTCTAGATGGGGGACGCAGCTTCCAAAACTGGACAAAAGCTATACATGTCCATTAAGACCCTTTATGAAAAATGTCTCAACTTTACAGCTTATGTGACTGTTTCATTTTTCCAGCACTTGTATGACAGGACAGAATCTACAAACAAGTGGTGTTACTATGGGAACCCTCCTGCTCTATGTGCACACATGCCCAAGGAACCACACCCTTCCCTTCAAACATTCTGTCTAACCACTCCCACGAGGCAGCTAATGTGACATTCTCCTGATCCCTCAGACTCTGGCTTTTCAGTCACAGGAACTCCCTAACACAAGCTCCAAAGCACAGCGTTTGAGTCAGCACCAGTCAGCATGACCAAGTCCTTCAGAGCTACGTCACTCTTCCTCAGGCCTTGTGGCAACCTAAGGAGCGGTCAGCATTCAGATGAGCCTGCACTCATTCTGTTATCCAAAGCCAGTCAGCTTACATTTATAGGCTATGAACCTCCATTTTGCCACAAGACCACCTGCTGCCCTCAATGCTATGCCTCACCCTCCTCGGATACCCTCTGTGACCTGAGGACTCTCTGCACCGCAGGAAACTCAATATACAAACACACCTCAGGATCCGTTGTTTCCCAAGAGGACCTGTCATGCAAAACTGCCTCATGTAGACGCTGTTTTCTTTCACTGAAAGTATAAAACACTGAATTTTGTTACCATTGTTCTGAGAACAAACCAATAAAAAAAGTTAGTTTTCACAAAATGCTCAGCTGGAAGACAAACAGCAGGATGTTGCACGTCGTGACTTTTCTGGGAGTATCTGGAGAAGAATATTACATCAGACACCCCTTTAGGCTTTTGGAGTAAGAACGGTAGTTCCCAGGTTTGACTGGTAATCTTTGTCTTAGGAAACTGTGACTAACATTGGGACTAGAGCTATCAGCCCTCTTCTGCAGTAAAAGCCTGTGGTACTTCTGGGCCAGAGCCTGCTCTCCCCCCACCGAGCTGCCGGCCCATGATAGCCCATGCCACATGGGACCTGAGACTATCAGCATAAAGATGAGGTCATTGTGCAGAAATGTGGAGATTTGATTAATGTACAGACACAAGGAGCAAGGATAGGTGTAGAGATGTGGACATGGTGCAGAAATAAGGAGTAGGGATCAGTGTAGATCTGTGGTCACTATACAGAAATAAGGAGCAGGGATAAGGTGTGGAAATGTGGTCACTACACAGAAATAAGGAGCAGGGGTAAGTGTGGAAATGTGGTCAGGGTGCAGAAATAAGGAGCAGGGGTCAGTGTAGAACTGTGGTCACTATACAGAAATAAGGAGCAGGGATCAGTGTAGAGCTGTGGTCACTATACAGAAATAAGGAGCAGGGGTCAGTGTAGGGCTGTGGTCACTATACAGAAATAAGGAGCAGGGGTCAGTGTGGAAATGTGGTTAGGGTGCAGAAATAAGGAGCAGGGGTCAGTGTAGAGCTGTGGTCACTATACCGAAATAAGAAGCAGGGGTCAGTGTAGAGCTGTGGTAACTATACAGAAATAAGGAGCAGGGGTCAGTGTAGAGCTGTGGTCACTATACAGAAATAAGGAGCAGGGGTAAGTGTGGAAATGTGGTCAAGGTGCAGAAATAAGGAGCAGGGGTCAGTGTAGAGCTGTGGTCACTATACAGAAATAAGGAGCAGGGGTCAGTGTAGAGCTGTGGTCACTATACAGAAATAAGGAGCAGGGGT
>JAODJX010000010.1:166925-177876 GCA_026776945.1 Isichthys henryi
CCACAATCTCATATGTCTCTGCCTCCGCAACGTCCCACAATCTCATATGTCTCTGCCTCCGCAACGTCCCACAATCTCATATGTCTCTGCCTCCGCAACGTCCCACAATCTAATATGTCTCTGCCTCCGCAACGTCCCACAATCTTATATGTCTCTGCCTCCGCAACGTCCCACAATCTTATATGTCTCTGCCTCCGCAACGTCCCACAATCTTATATGTCTTAAACAACAAGCTGAAATGCAGTGCAGTCACGCAAGGTTTTTTTGAGCTGAGCTTGCATAACAGAGGCTAGTTGGAGTGCAGCCTTCGCTAATAATGCAGCCAGAAGATCAATTTTTTATTCTAGGTGACATTTACATGAAGCAGACCTGGTTTGACAACAAAGTACAGTATATAATGTCTTTACTTTTCATGGTTTAAGGTCACTGCCTTTGAGCTTGATTGCATGTGTTTGTGATTACATGTCATGTAACTGCCCTTTGGTGTTCTCACTAAAGGTTGTTAACAGTGCTGCACACCGGTGTCCTGTGCCTGCAGTAAATGCCCATTCTGTATGGGCATTTACTAGAATACTAGAATGTTTTTAAGTAGGCTTA
The DNA here is from genome assembly GCA_026776945.1 of Isichthys henryi. Classification (NCBI taxonomy): domain Eukaryota; kingdom Metazoa; phylum Chordata; class Actinopteri; order Osteoglossiformes; family Mormyridae; genus Isichthys; species Isichthys henryi. The sequence goes on from JAODJX010000010.1 coordinate 167,523, forward strand.
AAGCTGGAACAATCTTTTATATTTGTGTTATACCTGTACGTTGCCCATGTGAAATGCATTCTTATTTGAAATATCTGAAATTTATTTTTCTTCCATCCATCCGTTTTTTGAAACCGTTTGTCCTGTTCTAACTTATATGGAAACAACATCATTTTTTGCTATGAGACAACATAAGTATTTCTGGTTCATTATTCTGGCTAACTTCACAGTACTCAAGCTTTTCGCATGCCTTTGATCTCTGTTTTGTGTACTTCCCAGGCATAAATCAGATTCATACAATTCAGTTTCAAAATGTTTTATTGTCATTCTTATACATCAACACATTGTGCAACGTAAAGGAACAAAGTACAAAGAAATTGAGCAAGACATAAGAAGTTAGAAATGGAACAAAGTAACAGAATAATAAAAATAAAGAATGACAAAGATGCAATATACAGTAAAAACACGGTAAATTTATAAAGAGAAAGTGATCGGAAAGTGACAGCGCAGTCCCAGTGCAATGACGCGCTAAAGGAAGGTGCACAGAGTACACGTATAAATGTCAGGAAAGCCGGTTCCTGGCCACATAGCAATGTCCATGTTTCACTGAACCTTTGGTAAGTTGTCCTACTGCATTCAGTTTACAACAGATAATCGTTTGTTTTTCCGTTCCCCCGACTAAAATAGCCAAGTTGTATCTTGCTCTACCAGTTAATCCTTCGGATGGGAGTGGTTTCCGGCGGGGAAGTGACCGAGAGCACCACACGGTACCTGTTGAGTCACGTGAGCGGAAATAAGGTCGTGCGCTCGGGTTAAACATTCCGGAGGAAACGCGGACTCTGCTGTCAAACATATCAGCTTCATGTTTATTCCCAGTGACCGACTTATGAACTACGTCTCAGCTCGGTCGACTGTGAAACAGACGCTTTTAATCATGAATCACCGAGAACTTGATCTTACTGAGGCACAGAAGGCGATAAAGTCAAAATACCCACCAATCGAAAAGAAATATGAATGTGAGTGGCATCCGCTCGGTGTGTTTTAACGCCGCTCGGATCGGGAGGGCGAAGCACTGGTGTTTCTGGGTTTGTGCACTTCTGGTCTGAAAGTTTTTTACACGATGTTCAGTAGAAGCGCTCGTAATAGGTGTTAAGCGCACCCGTTCTTCTCTTTCCTTACTTTTTTTCAGGCGGGCTGAATTTATCTAAGCTAAATCAAAGTATTTTCCTTAATGATTACACTTAACTATCTTATTTTCAATTATATTTCAGGGCGTTTTAAAGTGTTATTTCTCGTTTGTTGTACTTAACGAATAAGGCCTACCTAAATCTAATGAATTGAAAAAAAACGTTGCGTTTTTGACCGGAAATTATATAATGGGAAGCGATTTATGATTACATGGTACAGTTTAAAATTCGTAATGTATAATGTGACTCAGCGAATCTCTCAATCAATCCTAATAAATCTGAAGTACAGCTAAACCGGGTTGGAGAATCTTTTATCGATTTATGTCGCACAGTCTAAAGAGTTTAAGAAACTATTGAACTTAATACTAGAATTTGTGTATGACCAGGGGCAGTGACACGAACAGAGCAGTTTTTATATTCAGCTAAAGAACACTTTGCAAGAATGTTGTAAAAGCATTTCCTGCTGGGATCAATAAAGTATGTCTTATCTTTCTTACTTGTGTGCTTTGTAGATTTGGACCATACAGCTGATGTACAGTAAGTGTTTGAGTCTTGCACTCATTTGAGGCAGTTTAGTAATTAATAAAAGCCATGGGTGAGAGGAATCACATAGGTAAGCTGCTTATGACAAACTGATAATAAAATGTATGATGTGGAAGGCAGTAGCCATACAAACTGCAATATAATAGTGACATTAAGGAAATAGCCAGGTCCACGACAAACAATGATGGGAAGTGCACCAATGCCATAAACAAGTTTAAGGACACGGATCCAGTATCATAAGCTGCCATAACCCACCGTTACACGCTAGAGGAATGTTAGACGACAGGCAATGAAAGCTTTAACTGTAATGTGGAGTTTAGCGAGAAGAAACATAGAGAAACCTGGCAGTATGATCTGGGTGACCAATTTTGAAAGGTTCCCTGCAGTGGACAAAAAACTGCCTGTTTTCATGATTCAAGGCTCCATGCATGGGGGAATTCACTGGAGGAGGCGTTTGAGCAGTGTGCCATGGCCATGTTTGGGTACATGACAGATACAGAGACGGTGGAGCCCATTGACACCATTGAGGTGGAGTCTGAAGGTGAGGCAAACGGGCATATAAACACACATCATAACAAAAGTGCACATCTATTAAACAGGGCCAAGGAACGGCAGTAGTCTAGGTGCTCAAAGCATGCTAAGTACTGATGTCACTTACAGTCAGAAGAAATACAGGATGCTAGCCTGCCCCCGTCCCTCTCCTCAGTCCCCCTTGGTAACATTTTGCAGTGTGGGGGTGTTCTAAGACAAAATGTTCAGATGGCAAGTGAAATGCTAAGATTGATGATGGTACACAGAGACATGGGCAGCACGGCAGTGTGAGAAATCACAGGCACCGTGCAATTTGCATTCTGCGTAAATTGCAACTGTAAGTGGCCTCCCACATGGGGACTTGTGTGTCACCTCATGTTCACAGGGACTTAAGGGCGTGCAGTGTGTGCAAACAGGGAGTCATTCTCTGTCCATCATGCCACCACACAGGGGACGACATGGAGTCTCTGCTGTTTCATTTCTTGGATGACTGGCTGTTTAAATTCAGTGCTGACGCCTTCTTTGTTCCACGGGTAGGCAACACCGTCTGCAGTGTTCACTGGACACTCACTGGAAACCTTTCTTTTCTGTGCTCAAAATGCCATTATGTGACTATCATGCAGCAAAGGGATTTCATATTTGGAATAGTCCTTATATTAAGGGTGTGCATGAGGACCCAGCACAGCTCTAAACTCAGGCTTGTGCTTAATCCTGTTCTGGCACCGAACACAAGATTCTTGTGATGGAGAAATAAACTCCTCCTTGTTTCTGTGATTTCTTCTATTTTTGGTCCTTATACTGGAATATCTTGCTCATGCAGCAGGTCCAGGAAGGAAAGTAAAATTCTTTATAAACATGCCCACCATTGTACTCACACACATACAGTCCCTGGCGATCTAGTGTAGCCACTGCTCCACAGACTGACTCTTACCAAAAAGCACAGACTTTACATTCCTCTTATTTACCTGGTGTAACAAACTCAGGAGTCAATGGCAGGTAGAGGTGACCATCCATCTGTGTGTTCCAGGAGGTCAAAGTGCTGAACATCGACCGCATGCGGTTCCGGGTCCGGTCCATCGGGTAGGTGACCCATCAACCTTCCCTGCCTGGAGGGATGATGTGTTAGTCTTGTGGTGTGATTGGACTCCACAAACTCCAATCACAGCAACTTGAAACAAGTGACAATTCTGTTTCTACAGGTGGGGTGAGGAGTTCAGTGTGTCCAAGCACCCACAGGTAAGCGCAGGTACCTTCAGGCTTGAGGGTGCTGCACCACCACTTTGAATTTTTTGAAGTCAGTAGTTGTCATGAAAGTCGAGTGGACACCGACTAGGCGCTGGTGTAGTCATTGAAAAAAACGCAGGAAATGCAATGCTTTGCAACGTATATTTTTCGTGGAATGGAAACAAATAGAAACAGGCTGAAACAATTTATGCAACAAGAACATCAGTACACTACAACTCCAATTTAAATGAGAAAGAAGGAAGATTGAAATGTTGGTATAACACTTTGAGAGAAAGACACAACTCACGCCAGATCCAGCTTGTAAGCCTGCTTCTTGTGGTCATAAGGATGGATATAAGTCATATTGTTAGTTATTTGTTGGTTACTGTGGGGGTGGGGGACGGGGTCGACGGGGTCGACGGTCGATCACAATATAAACGGGACACAGCCTTTTATTTATACAACAAGTTTATAATCCCTTTTTTAATCTGGCCAGCAGATCAATCTTTCATTTTCAACAGAATAAAACCAGATGTAACGTTATTCCGCTAATAAGCTTCACCGCCTGTGATTGAATCTTCTGAGGCAGAATTACAGAGACGCTGGTAAAACTTATTCATTAATACATTAAATGAGGTACAAGAATAATGCTTAGTTTTTGCTTCACTATTTCTAGTACTCTTCCACGTACCACCTCGTAAGTGGTATGTTAGTGTCATAATCACATGACCAACGACCAGTTGACGTCAACCATCATCACAGGGCCGTAAAGTCCACTTGTCAACTAGTCGACTTAACCTCTACTCCTAGGTTTGGTGTTCACACAGGCAAGGTCCCAACAGGCAGTTTCGACCGTGAGCATTGCCCTTGAATGCCCCCCACAAACGGTCAGGAGAGGCTGCTTCAGCCAGCAGACGTAGGTTTCACGTCCATATAGCTCTGAAAATATCGGCTTGCTGTCCTCTCTGTTGCAGGGGACAGAGGTGAAGGCGATCACATACTCAGCCATGCAGATCCATGATGAGGACAAGCCAGAAATCTTTGTCATCATCGATATATGATTGGGGGGATGCTGGATCTCAGCCATGGTCGGGCTTCAGTGGAGGGAACTTTGCCATGGATACACATTTTACATTGAAGAATATCACAGTCCAGAATTTACTTTCAATATAAGCATTTTGTTTAGATTAATAGAGCAGAATGTTCCTCAGCAGAGTTGGTAATTAAATGAACTGGACTGTTCTGGCATCTGAGGAGGTGGTGGCAGCTGTATGTGCTCTATTATGGACAGACCATAGTGAGCCTCAGAATGTTCCGGAACCCATCCTGCCTTAACGCGTTAATTCAACATTAGACTAAAACCAAAGTTTACCACTAGAATCTTCTTGTAATATACCTGACTTCGCTTCACTGGCAGGGATTGAATCATACTATTATACTTATTCATAATAAGCACATTGAGAATATGAGCTCTAAGCTGAAAGCCTTGCTTGTTTTGCTCCTGGTCTTTGTCGAACCCAAGTTACAGCTACTTTGTGTTTTCATTGACATTTCTGTGTGGGTCACTAGCTTGCAGGTTTTAAAATGTATTTAAATTTCCAAATATTTGAGAGAGGCAGTGTCTAGCTTAGCCAGGCAGTAAAGGCCTGCATCTGTGTGAATGCAAACCCGAACTGACTAATCTATACTTGTGGGTGTGTCTGCTACAGCAAATCATATCTTTGGAGGTTCACCTGATCTAGCTTGTCTTTATCCATGTTTGCTCAAAGAAAAGAAGTGTCTGGCTACCTTGGCGGAAGCTCATGGTCCTTTGCAGAACCCAGCCCATGGCTGGGTTCTTTAGAGTAAAGATAAAGTCCATATCTAATTTGCTGTTTGGCACCAATGCCTGGGTACACAGCCAGAGCAGCCCCTTGGCCCCAGCCAAACGGAGCAGGGGATCGGCGAGCTGCTGAGCTGGCCATAGCATCTACAGCAGACCTGAGCTTCTGCGTAGCCCGCGCTCTCGTACCAAAGCTGATAGCACCCGGCTGGACTTGTATGTATACCGAGTGGGAACAGCAGTCGCAAGTAGGTCTGTGTCTGGCTTTTTCAGATTTGTTTGCCCTGCGGGAGTTTCGATCAGCCGCCCTGCACAGTGCGCTGTCAGACTGGTAGCTTTAATCTGGTAGTTTAATCTGGTAATTAAACTGAATGAACCACTAATTGAAGAAGTAAGAATCTGGGCTGTGCCGCTCTTTTGTGTGTTCTGACAATTCAAACACGCTACCTAAAGAGAGTAAGTGTCGAGGTATGTGTTCCCTACCCAACTGCCTGTGCTTTTCCTGGAATCATTATGGCTTGTAACACCAGCAACTTTAATAATGTCCGTTGTCATGAAGAATATGGTACTGTATTTGGGAAAGAATTTGTTAATCACTGTCAACAATATTAAATTAACTGATGTCTGAAATACTTAAGTGTAAACTCATTGGTGTCACTGGATGAAATTTGAGTGTCCTCAAATGTCTCATTTTTCTTTTATTGCTTAAACTGCAAAAAATGGTTTGATTTAAACAAGCACTTTAACTTAAAAGTTTAATGCCGTTACTTTTGCTTGAACACTGCTTGCGCTCTCCGTTCATAATCATTTTCATTTTTACAGTTTCAATTATTCCTGGACGACTGTCAAATTTATTTTGATTTTTTGGGGGGATTATAAATATTAGTGTTTACTGTAACAAAATCACATCGAGATATTTTAAAATTTGCCAACATTGTGCAGGCCTAGTAGCAAATACTTTTTTAGTTCTTGTCATGCCATCCGCTTATTGAATCTGTTATTCCGACCAGATTGCAATTAAAACTTTGGTGTCCTCATTTGTCTCCGCAACCGTTATTATTTATTTTTTTAAAAAAACATCGTTTGTAATTATTTCCTGAGTTCGTAACTAATCACGTTTGTACTTCAGGTACTGGTACCTGCCCGAAAATCAGTGGAAAAGGTAAAGCCAAAACTCTGGTACCGAGTGCAGCGGAAAGCTAGTGAGCATGGTTCCAAGTGCCCCGAAAAAAGCGAAGACCCACAACGTCACTTCCGCTTCAGGCCGTTTCCCCAGGTGAATGGTTTTCATTGGCTGAGGAGAAGGAAGCCATTACGAACACTTGGGCAGTAGGACCGTCTCCTTCGGCTTGTGAAGTCTGATGCGGGGACGACTGTTCGGAGTGTATTCGTCAGAAATCAAGCTCTTTTTAGATCTCTTACCTGACATTAACTAACCTGGCAGTGTGTTATAGTAATTCATAAAAATGGAAAACGAAAGCAAATATTTACCGGAGCTTCTAGCAGAGAAGGACAGTCTGGACGCCTCCTTTACTCACGCTACGAATCTTATATCCGCAGGTAAAGGCTGGTTCGCGAGATGCGGCGAAAGGCGCGCTCCGCTCGGCCCGCTGTCCCTCCACCTGTTAGTTCGGCTTTTGGTTCCGCGGATTCCACGGAAGCGTTTAATCGCCTATATGCGTCTTGTTTAACCCACTTGTTAGCTGCGTTTTCTCTGGCTGTCGGTCCTGGTGTCGCGCTGTTTGCTCACGTGCCGGCGTTTAGTAGGCGGCTTTGATGTGCGCTGTGATCTGTACTCTTCGTGTAGCGGGATGGTTCGGCTTGCGCTGTGTGTAGCCGGCTGCTGTTGTAGGATAAAACTGCCCGTGGATGCTGCTGGATCGACGCATCCCGCATATGGTCCTCCGTAGCGTTGGGACTGGACTGACCTGGCTGTCGGTGGTTTCATCGGTCTAGGAAGGTCCGTAATGTAATGTGGTTGTCTGTCCCCGCTCTCTCATCCTGTGCCCCGTGCTGCCCGTCTCTGTCGTTTGCAGCTTTTTGATGATGCTGTGTGAAATGATCATATTCACAGCCTTTGTTCAGTCCAGCATCGTTGAGGCTGACTTTTGGTGCTGCGCTTTACATGCGGACTGCATCCTTCTCTAAGATGCAAACCCACTAGTTGTGTGATTCAAAACGGGCCTCCCTCAGTTACTGGCACAATCTTCCAATCCTGAGATGGAAAGCAAGTCCTCTCGACCATTGTCAGGTGGGTTAGGGTTAGGGTGTTGTGGGGTGCTGTGTGGCTCTGGGTTGGGGCTTGTGATTGCAGGTCACTGGCGCAGTCATTTCACCCACTGGCTCAAGGACTGCTGGCCCTGCTCAAGTGCAGCCATCTCCTCTCCAGGGGTGGCTGATATGTACTCATACTGGCAGCTGTTTCTTGGCGTGTCATACAACAGAATGGAATTACTGAAGACCCACACACACAAACAATGGATTTTTCTGTTTTTAATCAGAGATCGACAGGATTCAGAAAGGTGAGTCAAAGCAAGGGGACAATGCCTACCTAGACCTGTTTGCCACCAAGAACGTGAAGCTGAAGGAGCGAGTCCTCATTCCAGTCAAGCAGCATCCCAAGGTGAGTGGTGTGAGGCCGTGCGGCCGGTCTGGAGTGGTGTGAGGCCGTGCGGCCGGTCTGGAGTGGTGTGAGGCCGTGCGGCCGGTCTGGAGTGGTGTGAGGCCGGGCGGCCGGTCTGGAGTGGTGTGAGGCCGGGCAGCCTGAGATTCCAGGGATGATGGGGGCAAAGTCAGTTTGGAGTGGTGTGAGGGGGTGGGCCTGTGATTTTCAGGGGTGACAGGAGCAGCACCTGACGCAGACACTCTACCCTCAGTCTAACTTTGTGGGGAAGATCCTCGGTCCTCAGGGAAATACCATTAAGCGCCTGCAGGAGGAGACAGGGGCCAAGATCTCCATCCTGGGGAAGGGCTCCATGCGGGACAAATCCAAGGTGAGCCTTCCCTCTCCTGTCCAGCTCTACGTCACAATGGCACTCGCTTGAAGTACTTCCTCTTCCTGCAGGAGGAACAGTTGCGCAAAAGTGGTGAAGCCAAATACGCACACCTCTCCATGGAGCTCCATGTGTTCGTCGAGGTGTCTGCACCTGTACCTGAGGCCTACCTTCGCATGGCCCGTGCCTTGGAGCAGGTCAAGAAGTTCCTCATACCCGTGAGTAGCTCAGCCCCTATCCCCTAGCATGCTCTGCAGCACGCTGGTGTCTGGAAAGTGGCATTTAAGTTCCGTTTGCTTGCTTCTCTCTCTTAAGCAGGACACAAAGGGTGACCTTTGCCAGGAGCAGTTAGTTCAAAGGGGCTTCCTGAATGGGGCTCAGGAGCCTGTGACTAGGGTTCGAGGGACCCCCCTTGTCCGTGGCAGAGGAGCCCTTTTGCCGTTATCTAGGTGAGCCCCCCCCATGAGCTCTGCCTGAAAAAGAAGGTTGCCGTGGTGGCTGACCAGCTGTGGTCTGCTCTTCTCCCAGGGGCTGCGGTTTGCTTGCTCGCAGTGGAACCCAACGGGGGGGTGCATCTAGAGGACCAGCAGCCAGGCCCAGTCCAGCAGCCAGGCCCAGTCCAGCAGCCAGGCCCAGTCCAGCAGCCAGGCCCAGTCCAGCAGCCAGAGGGGTGGTGGCTGTAAGAAGTCGGCCTCCCGGGCCGGCCCAGCGGATGCTGCCCCCTCCTGTGCACACGGCCCCCCCAGAGCTGGAGACTTACGAGGGCTATGTGAGTTTGGCGTGGCATAGGTGAAATCCATTACCAGTAACACCTCAGACTGCTAGGGCCTAAGCGATGATGCAACATGCTGCCTGGGTGTCATTGGGGTTTTTGGGTTCGTTTCAGTTTTCCTTCGCTGTGTCTTGCTCCCTGATTCCATGTTGTCCGTGTGTGTGTGGAGCTCTCAGCTGCTCCTTGCCTTAATGCCTGTGATGTTGCTTGCAGGCCTATGAGGAAAGCTATGCAGACCCCAGCTATGACAGCTGTGACCACTACTACAGCCAGTCGGCTCCGGGGTAAGTGTGCTCTCCCTCCAACGTGTCTGTCGCCTTGTTTATATGCTCTGAAGGCTTTGATTGGCTCCATACAGAGATGGGTACTGATTGAACGGGGGGGGGGAGTGGTTTATGAGCCTGTGGCGTTTCAGGTTGCCTGACAGGCCTGGTCTCTGTCTGTTACCAGGGAAATGGAGTACTTTGATTATGGTCACGGAGAGACACAGGAGCCATATGAGACTTACGGTGAGATGGCCCCATGACCGGCCCCGTGCCCATGACTGGCCCCTTGCCTGTGCCCGGCCCCATGCCCCGTGCCCGTGACTATGCCCGAGACTGTAACTCTGACAATGTCTGTGCTCTTCAACACCCCCAGATCTCTCTGCAGCCCAGGACGACTGGAATGGAACATGGGCGGCGGTGCCCCCTGGCAAATCGGCCCCAGCTCGTCCTGCCAAGGGCTCCTACAGGCAACATCCGTATGGCCGATACTGACACACCGCGTCGCCCTGGCAACCGCACCCCACGACAGCTCTTGCTTTTATCAACAGCTTTAAAGTAATTGTCCATGTCCCCCCCCCCATGCTGGACACTCTTAAACAGAGTTAAACATTTAATCTGTGAAAAACAAAAATCTTCACTGTGTAGTTCAGCATACTGTTGGACAAAATGTTGCTTTACAAAAATTATTTACTAAATTACAGATTCCCACTTATGCTACATCTTAAAATTTCAAAAGTAAATCTTAATTTCTTACATATTGGTCAAATCAAACTGACTGAAGAACAATGTGGGGGAAGCTTAGTCTTAAACTAAGTGCTACTGCTGGTATAAAAGACTCTTCGTAAGTTTTGCTTTGTGTTGGATTTTGAAGTTTATCCCTGTAGAGGCTGGAGACGTTTTGGCTCAAAGGGCCCTGGCAGCGCTCCTCTCTCTGCCTGGCCACTGCAGAGGGGACGTTTTGGCTCAAAGGGCCCTGGCAGCGCTCCTCTCTCTGCCTGGCCACTGCAGAGGGGACGTTTTGGCTCAAAGGGCCCTGG
>JAODJX010000010.1:184219-194856 GCA_026776945.1 Isichthys henryi
GTGATAGATTATGAACTGAAGCTGAGGAATGTGTAATCTAGCACTCAGAAAGGTAGTAAAGCTTCTTTAGAAATGTGGCAATTTCATCACTGAAATATGCTTAAAATCACTAAATAGACTGGGACACCCCCTTCAAAGCACCCCCCTGCTTGGCAGACTTTCCTATTTTTGGTCTAGGATTTGTTCCCATGCCTGATCATTAATTAAGGTTACAAATATGCTACAATGAAATTTAATGGAAGCTTCATTAATGTCTTTGCTGACACATGTACTTGCCATACTACTGAAAAGGCTCACATAGTAAATATGGCTAATAAATGCCCTGCATTCATCAGAGGTGAGTGAGGTGTGCAAATCCGTCCAGTGTAAGTGGACACTTAGGGAACCACTCGCAAGCATCAAAGGTTATGTTGTGGCTGCATATGATGATAATTGGTGGCTAAGCTGTGTTGAAGAAACTATGCCTAACACTGGAGAGGCGAGACTGAACTTTCTACATCCTCATGGACCTCATCTCCATCCTATTCATTCCCATGCCATCCTGATAGACTTGTTATGGATCATCAGGATGTGCTTTTAGTAGTTGACAGCAGGGTGGACCTGTGGAATCTCAAGCAAAGATACAATAGCAGCATCAAAGGCTCTGCTAGACTATAAATTGAGCGTATAGCAATTGTTTATGTTCTTACATTCCCACCTTCCCTTTAAACAGTATTGCTTGTATGCAACTTATGCATTATTACACCAATGTTGAAATTCTTTCCCTGCCCAAGTAGCCTAAAAGTCTGTCTAGTTTGTTTATTTTTGTTAGTTTTTCAGCTTTTTGACAAATGAAGGCCCTTTATTAGGCCAATGTCTAGTCAAAAGTGTAAACTAAAGAGGAAAATAAACTTCTGATTGTACCATTAATTCTCTCTTCAGTTACTTTGGTTTGGCAATATTGTCTTATTTATTCTTAATAGTATTTTTTAAATTCAATTTAAATTAATTTCCACAGCTAGTTCTGGCAATAGTAGTCGTCATGAAAAATAACCCTGTACCATGCATTGATCACTAACTGCTATTCTGCTACTGCTAACAGCATTGTGAAAAATTGTGGTTTTGATTACACACTTCAGATAAGTTATATCTCAGCAGCAACTCAAACACCAAAGACCAAAATTTCTGGAGATGTTCATGACATTATGATCTAATTTTTGTAAAAAAAAATTATCAATTTTGAAATATAGGTTTTTTTTGTTATTGAATTTTTATATTTTAATATTGTAATCAGCTTGTTCAATCTACAGAGCTGGACAATAGTTAACAATATATGGGCCACTTCTGTGCAGCTTACATTAAGGTAAATATAGCCAGTTAAAGTAATAGCCCCCCCCCCAAGTTAAAACTTTGTTTGCTTAAATCTCCCTCAATGTTGATCCAAGACTCGCTCGATTTCAATTCCGTGAGTTACTCATGTGACCAAATCAGCTGCCAAGTTTCGTTAAAAGCCGTAACAATGAGGTCCGAAAGTGTGATGATTTGACATGGAAGGAGCCTTCTGTCAGTCTCCGGTGATGCCTCGCTGACCATCACAGTGGACAGTGTCAGGTGTCTTTGATTTACGCGGTATCAGGTACCGAGCTCCTATTGGACATGCAGGTTTTGTGTTTAGGAGCAGCACTGGCACTGGCATGAGCAGTCCCCCACTGGCGGCCCAGACCGTGGTGCCTCTCAAGCACTATAAGATCCCGGATCTGTCAGTGGAGCGCCACCTGCTGTTTGAACTGCACCTACTACTGTGCCACCTGATCGCCCTCTTCGTCCACTACATCAATATCTACCGGACGGTGTGGTGGTATCCGCCCTCGCACCCACCCTCACACACCTCGCTGGTGAGTATTGTGCTGCCAGGCCGCAGAGTGTATCTTGACTGTGTGACCAACATTTGCCTGCTGCTCTTCAGAACTTCCATCTCATCGATTACAACATGCTGGTCTTCACCGTCATCGTGCTGGCGCGTCGCCTCATCGCTGCTGTGGTGAAAGAGGTCAGTGTTTGAGGAGGCTCTGTGGCCAACAAGCACTGGGACACATAAGGAAAGCGTGACCTTAAACCCCCACCTCCTCCATCAGGCCTCTCAGAGCGGCAAGTTATCCTTCCCCCACTCCGTGGTGCTGGTGACGGGCCGCTTTGCCGTTCTCACGCTCACGGGCTGGAGTCTCTGCCGCTGCTTCATCCATCTTTTCAGGACGTACTCCGCCCTAAGCCTGCTCTTCCTCTGCTACCCGTAAGTGGGGCTCATCCGGGGCCATTCCTGCTTAACATCAGCAGCTGTTCCGGCCAATGTCAGAGCTTTAGCTGTAGAGGTGAGGGACAGGCCACAGTTTCAGGCTGACTACAGCTCCTCTGTGCGGATGGCTGTTCTTGCACTGAACTCTGAAGTGTAAGTGCAGCACTGTAATGTGTGTGCGTGCGAATGAGCCATACACACGCCCTCAGGGTGTGGCTACTATGGGCCCTCGCTGACTCTGCGCCCAATGCCCATCATCTCGGCAGCTTCGGCATGTACATCCCATTCTTCCGGCTGAGCTGCGACATGCGCCGAGGTGGGGGCGGCTCACTGGCGTCGGGCACTGGCGTCGGGGGGCGAGACTACCTGAGCATCCTGAAAGACACCTGGAAGCAGCACACAAGCCAGCTGTATGGGGTGCAGGCCACACCCACGCACGCCTGCTGCCTGTCCCCAGACCTGGTCCGCAAGGAGGTCGAGTACCTGAAGATGGACTTCAACTGGAGGATGAAGGACGTGCTGCTCAGCTCCATGCTCAGTGCCTACTATGTGGCCTTTGTGCCCGTCTGGTTCCTTAAGGTACGTGCCCCCCCCCTTGCCCGTCTGGTTCCTTGAGGTGTGTGGGCCCGCCCATCCGCTTCCTTTAGGTGCGTGGCCCCCGCGTACCGGTCCTGTTCCTTGAGGTGCATGGGCAGGGCTCACTGAGTGGGGTGGCTGTGTGACTCGTCCTCTATCCTGCCCCACAGAGCACGCAGTATGTGGACAAGCGCTGGTCCTGTGAGCTGTTTCTTCTGGTGGCCATCAGCACGTCCGTCATCCTCATGCGACACCTGCTGCCCCCCCGCTACTGTGACCTACTGCACAAGGCGGCCGCCCACCTGGGCTGCTGGCAGAGGGTGGACCCCGCGCTCTGCTCCAACGTCCTGCAGCACGTGTAGGTAGTGAACCTGTTACACTGCAGTCAGCCTTGTATGCTCATGGTCATGATGGTGTCCTCCCCCCCTGCTTTGCTGATTCCTGCTGTCTTTCTCCTCCTCCTGGCGAGCCTCTTGTGGCCACCTTTATGTACTCCTGCCCACTTGCTCCCTTTTGTCATTCTTAAGAGTCCCTCCCTACCTCTCTGTCCCCCCCCCATAGGTGGACAGAGGAATACATGTGGCCACAGGGTGTGCTGGTGAAACACAACAAGAACGTGTACAAGGCCATGGGCCACTACAATGTGGCTGTGCCTTCGGACGTGTCACACTACCGCTTCTATGTGAGTGCTGCCAGGGCGGGGAGGGGAGGGGCTCACCTGATCGGGTGTGGGGGGGCTAATGCCTGTTTGCCTCCTAAGCCATGCACCATTCAGTCCGGCAGTGTAACCTGTAACATGCTTGGCGGTGGCTTCTCCTGGAGGCAGCTAATTAAGTCTATCGCTTATTCTTTTCCTTCCCCAGTTTTTCTTCAACAAGCCTCTGAGGATTTTGAACATCCTCATCATCCTGGAGGGGGCCATGATCTTCTACCAGCTGTACTCCCTGATCTGCTCAGAGAAATGGCACCAGACCATATCGCTGGCATTGATCCTCTTTAGTAACTACTATGCTTTCTTCAAGCTGCTGAGGGACAGACTCGTCCTGGGCAGAGCTTACTCATACTCACACAGCTCGGCGGATCCCAAGGCCACTTAAGCTGCTCCTCTCGGCCTCGGCCAGCCAATCGGCATAGGAGCTTTCTCGTTTTTTTTTTTTTTTTTTTTTACACTTGCATTTTTGTTTTTGTTTTGGATCTTATAAAGAATCATATTTTTGTATTCTTTAATGTTGTCCTCCTTTTCTCCATGTCACTAGTTCCGGTGGTTTGACCTCAGCTTACAGTCAGTCTCACTCTCACTGAACAAGAGGGGATATTGAGCAAATGTCTTATGTTGCAGTACTTAAAAACACATCACCCCAGTCATGTGTATGAAATGTAACCACCATCCTTATTAACCTAAATATTGTTGGCGAAGTCCCCTGATGTGATACTCGTGCTTTTACTCGGAAAACTCGTAAGCATTTGAATACGTATTACCGGTAAGGGGTGATAGATGCAAAGGGTAAGAGGTACAGGGAAGGAATTTCTGTTTAAATTACCAAAAAACAATCAGAAGGGTGAGTATTCTAACTTGCTGCGGTTAGAAAGAATTCAAACTAACACTTTTAAGTGCACAAGCAACGAAATGAAAACATATGGAAGGTATTCTAGTGCGGGTTTCAGTCCTTTGCCGTTTCAACGAGCATTTGGCGACTCAGGCGAAACACTCTGAATGGCAACGGCATGAAGTTTGATCTCCTGCGGCTGCCGTTGTTTTGCGCTGTATCGCTTCCGGGGTGATGTCTTCCCGAAGGGGGAGAGAGGTCACGGGGTGATATGCGTGACGTTACGAAACAAGTTTGCAACGCGGTGCGGAACGTACTTGTAATGCCTACATTTAGACGTGAAGCGGTATAATCGCGGTTTGGTTCAGATCGGGACATGCTCGGAAGCGGTGCTCTGATTTAAAAGGCTACAAATGGCGGTTATATTAGGGCCATTTTGGGTTTATGATGCGCTTTGGCTCACAAGGACACCAGACATCACGGTTTGAGGCTGTGAGACCAATGAAATAACAAATATAACATGTCCCCGTTTTAACACACTGCCCATGTAAATAAAGGTTTGATGTCCGACAACATAACTCTGTCTCCACACCTCCAGTTGAAGTCGGAAGATTACATACAGTTTGATTGGAGTCATTAAAACAAATTTTTAACCACTCCACAGATTTCATGTCAGCACGTTATAGTTTAGGCAAGTCGGTTAGGACATGTACTTTGTGTATGACACAGGCCTTTTCCCAACAATTGTTTAAGAACAGATTATTTACCTATTAATTGACTATCACAATTCCAGTGGGTCTGGAATTTCAATACACTTTGTAAGTATTTGGTAGCATTGCCTTTAAACAATATAACTTGGGATAAACATTTTGGGTGGCCTTTCACAAGTGTCTTACAATAAAGTGCTGGGATTTTGCCCCATTCCTCTTAACGGGTAATGTAACTGCATTAGGTTTGCAGGCCCCTTTATTTCAATAAAACAGGCAGTGTGGACATGTTGGATAATGCTGCGAAGCAGAGCAGGTGAGGAGGGATCTGGGCTTTGAGTGCCCCCATGTGGCTGCTCTGCAGCTCTGCTGGGCAGTGGGAAGGAGAGCTCCTCCACTGTGCATATTATGAAATGCTGAAGTGGGGGATGGAGCAGTTACATAATGAGGTGTGGTACGCAGGTGTGGTGCTGTAAGTCAGTCTGATAACCAGAGTGACCCTAGATGAGAATGTGGATTTTGGTGGCTCTCCTGCTCCCTCATGGACCATTATTTCCTGCAGATACCTGCTGGAGTTGGGCTGCATCAAGCCTCTGTGTCACCTGCTCACAGTCAGAGATGCCCAGAAAGGGCTGGAGAGATCCTGTCAGAGCAGGCAGGAAGCCTTGGGGAGACAGGGCAGGAGGGGAGGCCAGGGGGAATCATAAGGGTTGGCAGGAGGCCAGGGGGAGTCATCAGGGCTGGCAGGAGGCCAGGGGGAGTCATCAGGACTGGTAGGAGGCCAGGGGGAGTCATCAGGGCTGGCAGGAGGCCAAGGTGGAGTCATCAGGGCTGGCAGGAGGTCAAGGGGGAGTCATCAGGGCTGGCTGGAGGCCAGGGGGAGTCATCAGTACTGGCTGGAGGCCAGGGGGAGTCATCAGGGCTGGCTGGAGGCCAGGGGGGAGTCGTCAGTGCTGGCAGGAGTTTTCTTTCTGTATAATTAATGCAACTGTGCATAATGTCTATTTCACTTAAATTTCTGTTAGACTATGCTAAATCTTAACGTAAAGGGTTATGATAAACAAGCACCGCTCTGATGTCGATCGTGTTCATTGCAGTTATTCCGTGTTATTGACACAGTACTTTTAGAGCTACCAGGATTACTGGTTTACTGTTGCTCGTTTGCGATTAGTGTTCACTTGCATTTATTTTTTATACCGCTTATAATGTATCAACAGTCATGCACTTGTATCTGTAGCTGAAATATAGCCTTGCAGTGCACCTTAAGTTCATTACAACCATTTGACCACGTTGGTTTGTTTCCCTTCGTATTTATGTGGCTTTAGCATCTTTTTTAAAGCATCTTTCTGTTCAATACATTTATGTATGTTTCCGTTGTTAACCAAATGTCAGCCTCACTGTAGGTAATAAAACATTTTACACTCCCACACAGACCAAAAACAAGGGGTTGTAATTGCTGAGTTCACCATGTGACACCTACACGGTTATGACCGGCTAAGATGTTTCTGTGACTAATGCAAACACCTTGTATAGGGCGAGAACTTTATATATATAAAATTCATCTCATCGTTGTAGATGGGGTTTGTAACCACAGAGAGGCTTTCAGCAGATCACATATTCTGAAAAATGTTATGATGATTGCTGCAGACATGTACATGATAGAGATCCGATTGCATAGATCTTTATTGGGATAAATATCTGTTCATGAAATACATTACCGAGGAAACTGTGGTCACTTTATACTCCTATTACAACACACACATTACAATGAACAGAAACTTTTTATATAATAATTAATAGCGTACTGTAAAAATAGACTGATAAAATATAAACTTAAAAATAATATAGTACAGAAATATCAGAGAAGACATAAAGGGTGGTGACCCAGAGACCAGGAAACATTTTTTTTTTATTATTTCTTTGTTGTCTTCCAAATCTCATACATACACTTCAAAAAGATCTTATTTCCTCACACATTTTCAGAATGATGTTCTGGTCAAAATCCTCCTGCTCACTGAAGAACAACACACCACCATTTTACGTTCTAGCTTTGTCATTCTGTATGAATGTGCTTACATGTAACACACACCCACACATTTTACCTTTTGTGGTAAGATGGTCCACGCAAGTAGGCTATTCTGTCCACACGCCTTCTTCTGTAAAACACGTATTAATGACCGTCAAGGCTGCAATCAGGGCTGTACCTATTTATTATGAATTCATTTGCAATATTTAAATATTTACATGAATTCAATATTTTGTCATTTTTATGGAAAAAACATCTTACGAAGAGGTTGTACTAGATTAGGTTCAGGATTGTGCCGAGTCTCCGTCTCTCCGAACATTCAACCCGCATCTTTTCGAGCGATGTAATTTGACAGTAGAAAGCTTTCACTCTTTATTGAAGCCTTACTGTCCCGCTTTTCAGTGCGGATTCATAATGGAGGGAGCAGCTGCCAGAATCGCTGCTCTGTCTCTTTAAAAACAGCGGCCGCTGTCCGGCCCACCGGCCATCACTGAACGCCGAGGGAGAGCGGGGCGACACTACGGGGTCCGAAAGCAGCGCTGGGACAACGGACGGCGCTAAAAGACGTTACCGCAAGGGTAAGGACACGGACACGGACACCAGAGCGCTCACCGCCGCGCATCACCCTTCTCAGTAGTTATCGAGAAGCTTTGTGTGCTGCAGACAAACACACAGTTTATCGTTAACGCTGCTAACCAGCGCGGGCATCAGCGTGTGGCGAGTCGCAGGATCTTACCGACACACGTTTGATTTGTCAGGTATGATTTGTGTATAATATTAATGTAATAATAATAATGGCATAATAAAACAGCAAACATCTCCACCGTGCAGATACCGGGGGGATTATCGACTGGACTTGGGGGACGGGGGCTCGGTAAAATCCGAAAAGGGACACTCGGAACTCAGAACAGAGACACGTCTGTGTGAAAGAGGCAGGAGCTCAGAGCCCCCCGCCGCTGCTTTTGTTCGTCCCTGCTTTGGATATGTGAGCAGCGATGACTCAATAACGCTCGATTTTAACTGTTATTTCGTTACATACATTTTATTGATAAATACGAATCCGCAAATTTTATTAATAAATATGCATAGGCTCTGTGCATTTAATGCAACATGTCCCGGGATATCTGAGCTCTGCATACTGAATCTTTTTCGTGGTTCTAACACTTGTTTCATTTCACTGCTTGGACAGGATGGGGTGGGTGCGCGCGCTTGGCCAGAGGAGGGCAGCCTCGGGGTATCCTTCTTTTCCGTGGGGTTGTTAAAAATGCACATGGTGTGAGGAGGAGTCGAGTTTGGCAACTTGAAATGCATGTCTATTACAGAGCTGTGTCTGACTTCCTCTGTCCCTTGTTGTTGTTTTCCAGACCAGCAGGAGGCACCCCTCCTTCCTTCTTTCACTCACCACTTTGTGGACAGACTGACTCATGGAAGACAAGCGGAAGAAGAGGAGCCCCAAAGTGTCATTGCCACAGCCACCCCCACCCCCCGTCAACCCCCGCAAGCTCTCTGTGCTCCCGGCCAGTAAGAGCACAAGCTTCTCCCTTGGCCTGCCCCAGCCGCCCTCCCCCAAGCCCCGGGGCAAGGTCAAGAGATCGGTGGCAGCTTCTGGACAGTCTAAAGAAGGGCTCAGTGCGACCGTCCCCCCCCCAAAGACCACCAGGTAGGCTCTAAGCTGGTGTGGACAGTCTGGGCCATGCTTACGTTGTGAATTTTCTATTTAATGTCGCGTATATCTGCTGTATTTAGTTTTCTATCTACCTCTGCTTGTAAAACCAGTCAGACAGGCAGCGGCTTGTGCTGGCAGTAACCCCGCCTCCTTACACTTGACCTCTTGCAGGCCGCACAAGGAGAGGCCCAGGGTGCCATTCCCTGCTGGCCCCAGCAGGGCGGCGCAGTCGTCCCCCCTGCAGCACTCGTTCCTCACAGATGTGTCCGATGTGCGCGAGATGGAGGGGGGGCTCCTCAACCTCCTCAACGACTTCCACTCCGGGAAGCTGCAGGCCTTTGGTGAGGGGGGCGGATCTTCAATGCTAAGACCTTCAGTAGGGGGTAGGGGGTTGGGAGGGGGACTGCAGTGTTCAGACTTTCGGTTTGGGGGGTGGGTCTCACCCGGTACTGATGAGATCCTGCTGGAGACGTCAGTCAGAGAGAGACACAAATAAATGGCAAACCTGAACAGCTGAGAGTCTGTCATACTACATGACCTTTGTGACTTTGTCACACTTAAGACGGCACCATCACAGCCCTGAGGGTCTCGGCTTGATAGGGACATTAGGAAGGAGCATGTAGCATGTGTGAGTCTTGATGAAGCGGGTGTCTTTGTAGCCTTCTGTAGCCATTGCTGTTTATCTGCCCCCCCAGGTAAAGTGTGCTCCTTTGAGCAGCTAGAGCATGTGCGGGAGATGCAGGAGAAGCTAGCCAGGCTGCACTTCAGCCTCGACAGTCACGTGGAGGAGCTGTCTGAAGACCAGAGGAAGTCTGTCTCCGATCACAACTTGGAACACCTGCTGTCCAATGTAAGATCACATGTAAGATCACAATGTAAGACTCACCTTCAGCCACCACGTGCTGTTCCTGTAGCAAGTAGAGCATTGTGCCAATAATGCAAAAGTTGTGGGTTCGCCTAGTCCCCATAGCAACATGAGTGTCACCATGTTAGCAGCAGACCAGCACAGCTGATGGTAGCTGCAGGGTTTTTCCGCGGTGAATGCTCAAGCGTTCCCTCAGTGACTTGCTCCTCTTGGTGTTCTATCCACAGCTGGAAGAGCTCAGCAACTCCATGTATCCTTGGCAGTGAGAAATGCGAGTTTACATCAGAAGACTCACTAATAACTACCAAGCCCTGAGTGGGCTGGTGCATTTTCTTCATCTGTCATTCAGATTATGTCTTTCTTGGGTTTGCTATTACTTAACCTTAACGTGGACATTTCCAGACAGAAGTTACACTTGGCTGAGAACCAGGACCTGCCAAAGACCTCCAACCCATGAGGAAGCATGCAGCTGATGGGAAGGAGCAGTCTCACGAGGAAGGCTGTTGGCTAAAGACAGTCATGTGACTGTCCAGGCGATGAAATGACTGCAGCTGTGATTGGCTGCTTTGGGAATACAGCCAGATACAGGACCAATGCGATGAGCTCCTTTTCTCCCCATGTGTAGAATTCCGTGTTGTGTAAGTACGCAGCTCTGACCTTTACAGTAACATGGTTAAATGTGGAAGTACATGTAGAAAACTGGGAAAGTCTTCAGCTTAGCAGACTGCACAGCCCAGTGCAGAGAGGAACCTGGACATCTGAGAGGAACCCGGGCGTCCAAGAGGAACCCGGACGTCCGAGCCAGCCCTCCGCCGTGGACCAGTCCGCACACATTGTAAGCAGATCTGTCCTGGTTTTTTCTTAGTGTCTCCTGAAACCAGTGGAGACGGGGGGGGGGGGGGGGGTCCCGGTCCCATAGCCAACCCGCCAAACACCAGGAATAAAGTACATAGTACAGCATAGTCAAAAAAAACCAAA
>JAODJX010000010.1:194956-267863 GCA_026776945.1 Isichthys henryi
CCCCCCCCCGCCCCCCCCCCCCCCCCCCCCCCCCCCCCCCCCCCCCCCCCCCCGCCCCCCCCCCCCCCCCCGCTGTCCATTAGCATCGCAGCAACACAGCAGGATGACTGTCATGAGTCCAGCATCTGCTATACTCTCCAAAAGCAACGCAGTGGCAAGGTGCTCTGAGGCCTTGTTGGCTGGGGGGTGTTGTGATTTCTTTTTCTGCCTCCCCTCCTTCTTTTCCCATCTTCTGTCCCCTACTTTGTATCTCCTCCATCCTTCTCTCATTCCTTCCATCCCACCATCAGTTTAAGAGGGATCAGCTTTCAGTCAGTGAGCACACATATTGCCATGATGCTGCTAATGTGCCCTAGATCTTTTCTGAGAAACTCTCATGAGATCACTTGAGCGTCTTGAAACGGAAGATGCTTCTCACAGCGGGTCTGCCAGGGCTGCATACTGCATTAACCACCAAAGCACCCTTGGTTTTTATAGACAGGAAATAGATAAGCTGCTTCTGATCAGGTTCATCATCCTGGTCAAAAAGCACAAGCAATTTCCAGAGGCACAGCGACACGTTACGTTCATCGGATGCTGTTACTAGGATTTAGCTGCATTTCAGAGTTTTGTGACGCAGTGCAGCACAGCATCTCTGCTGAAGTGACTCTGCTTATATTCCTTCCTAGAGGTAAAGGCCTGTTTCTGGGACTTGGGCTTGCTGTGTCGTTACGCTGTTTTCTCAGCAGTGCTAATGCTGGAAACAGCATATTATTAACATGCTATTTCACGGAACAAACGACAAACCTCCAGCAACAGCAAGAAAACTAAGTCTTCAGTAATTCCCTTCTGTTCTGATGCCTTTTCACAGCAGTGTTCATGCTTTGAAATTGTTGGGGGGGGGGTCTTACATCCTTGATTTATAATCTGCCCAAATATTTGCTGTGATAACAGAACCTTCCATGACTGTCATATTGCATGTTGGGTAGGAGCATTTAGATTCCACTAAAAGCTGATATTATCTTTATAGACAGCATAAGACAACTGCATGACAAGCATAACAGACTTTGGAGCCCTGTATGCTTCTGGCGCCAGGCCTCAGTTTTGTGGTGCCGGACTGCGGTATTGGTGGAGGTCCACAAAGTGGAAGTGGCCTGTCAGGAAGTGATGACCACTTGTCGCCTGATAGGTGTCGTTTAGGGGTCTCTGACTGCTGTGGGATTTCTTCTTACTGTCTGCTGTCAACATTTATGTCTATTTAACAAGTTTTTTTTTTTTTTAAAATAAAATTTACTTACAAGTTTATGTGTTTCCTTAACTAACTAAATGAACTAAAAAGTACATTGAGACACGCCTTTCTAAAGTGGCCAGCATGTCCTGTTCAGGGTGTTTGGCTCTTTGATACACAGATTGACCACCTATCCTGTTATCGTCGCAGTCGCAGCTCCGGTATCTGTGGGGTTACGGTGAGGACCAAGGTGCAGCAACTTATGCACGGCGGTTGTTTAGGGCAGAAGGAAAGCACCTCTCTGTTCTCACATTCCGCACGACCACAACACAGATGGCGACACGCACGAGAAGAAGCGTTCACGTGACAATCGTTGCTTAGGAAGCACGAAGGGGCGCTTCCGGTTCGCGGATCTGGGGACGCGGCCAGATGAGCACGCGGGACTTCGAGCGGCGGATAACGGCGTTTCAGGTGAGCGGGGCTAGTCGCACTGTCGCATTTTTATGCGCGTATCTCGCTATTTTATTCTGTGACGTAATACTTAAGTAACCGGTTGTAGCCACTGGTTGATACAATAAACAGCCAGTTGCATCGCTGGCCGTAGTAATCATACGGACCCGAATGGGTGCCGTTTTCCGCTTTAAAGTCCTGCAAACACACCCGCGGTGTGTAAAAGTCTGTTCGTGCTAAGCGGGAACCGTGCCGTGGCAGGCCAGCAGCCGAGGGTGGCTGGTCCGGCGGGAGCTCGGCCTGGCGCGCCGGGATTATGAGGACATCGTCAGGGAGATCGAGGGGGAGCGGAGCGGCCTGCTGTGGAGGGGAGCTGTCATGCCGACCCCGCACTTCCCTGCACCGGTGAGCCGGCAGAGTGTGATGTGCACTTACGGCTTTGGGCTGCATTGCAGGACGACTGCTGAATTTAACATAAAACACTGAAGGAGAAGTCCAAGCACTCACTGCCCTGCTTATGTCTTTCTTTGTTATTGTGAATTGTGCCCATCGCCAGAGTAGTGCGGGCAGTGCTGGGGAATTGAGTGCCAGTTGCCCAGGAAGATGGTGTGGAGATTCACGGCAGGAAACCCACACGCCAGAGAAAGACCATGGCCCAGGTGCACCATCCCAGCTCTTCTCCAGAGTGGAGGACGATGGGCCTGCAGGGAGCGAGAGCGAAGTAGTGCCCTGCCTCCATGAATCAGATGGCAGGGACAAGACTGTGTCACACAACATGGCTGTGGACTGCAATTGTACCACCCACCTGCGGCAGACGGGTAAGGGCAGCTGCTCAAAGCACCGCAGTGCCAGGCATCGGCTGTGTGGCCTCTCACCACAGGGCTGCTGTGTTCTCAGGGATGCAGCGGCAGAGATGGGCTCAGGAGCTGCCTGGAACATGGGAAGAGCTGCGCCTACAACGGAGCAGCCTGGCCATGGAGCTGCTGTGGGTTCAACAAGCCATCGGCAGCCGCAAGAAGGTGCCCCCCCACGGGCCGTGCATTTTGCTCTGCTGTTAGCTTTCGAGTAGGTTGAGGCTAATCTGTACTGTCACTGCTCTCCTTGCAGTACCTCATGCTGAAGCAGGGGCTGGCTGCTCCTGTACAGTGACAGGGACCCCAGCCTGGATTGTTCTACACTGAACACACCACGCTGGACAGTGTGGGAGCAGTTCTGTCGTGTAGCTGTCCAGGCGCACACGGACCTCCTCCCGACCCCCTCCCGGCCTCCTCCCAGGCCTCCTATGTGAAGAACATGAACTTGATAAGCTACCCTAGTGTTTGTGATTCTATAAAGGTCTGGCCTGATGCATTGCCACTATCTGCTAAATTTGTAAATGTGACATGGGTCTGTTTTGTTTCTGTGTGTAATTAATAGATACCATTAATAAAGACATATTTCTGTAGCATGTTTCCTCCTGTTTTATTAATCTGCAGTCATGTTATTGCTCTATATATGCGCTGTTCAGTGTTCATTTTGAAAGGTCAGGAATTTACAGTGATTTTGAATTTTGGGTTTCATTTTACTATATCTCTGCAAGATCAGATCTGTAAGTAAAGAGTGACATGTAACCCACGTACCTAAACCTGCTCGAATGCGTAGCTTCAGTCAGCTGCTGCAGAAGTGTGCCCCCTGGTGGGTGCTGTGTGCCTCTGCTTCCCCTCTTCCCAAGGCACTATGGATTATTTTTGTTCTCTTCCTGCTAATGTTTGTTCTCCTTAGCCTCCTGTTGCTTTGATGTCATGAGGGGCCGGCCTTGCATGTGATTGGGGGACCAGGTGTCAGGTTATTCTCTCTCTCTGTCTCTCTGGCCCATGCAGCCAATTGTGCCTGGCTCTGCTGCCATAGCAACCAGCAACAGTGACGCTGAAGGCAGTTGTGCGAGCAAGACCAAGCACTGGGAGCAGTGCGCTTGGCGGTGTTGAGACTCTGCTGGGCGATCGAGCTCCACAGAGACATGGCCACCAGCTGGATGTCAGTGCCGGCGGCCAAGAGTATGCTGGTGTTCAGGAATGGTGACCCCTTCCATACAGGCCAGCGGCTGCTGCTGCGACCAAGGGCTGGTGCCACGCTGGAGGCCTTCCTCAACGAGGTGACGCAGAGCATCGGGGCGGCGGTGGCAGTCAGGGCCCTGCGCACCCCCCGGCACGGCCACCGTGTGCGGGACCTGCAGGAGCTGCGGCCCGGGGGGGCCTACGTGGCCACTGGCGTGGAGAAGTTCAAGAAGCTGGAGTGAGTGCCATTGGTGGGCAGCTTGTCGACTGGGGGTGTGGGTATGTGCAAGTGGCAGAACAGAACAGAGAGGGAGGGCCACCGAGCCTGGGCTTTCCAGAATGTTCCGCATGCGAGTTAATAGTTAAATGGGAGGGGGAAGGGTTCAGGAAGACCCCCTGCGGTGTGATCGTCCGGGTCTGTCATGGCGTCTGATCAGTGTTCTCTTCCTCTCAGTTACTTGAACACAGGAGCCAGGAGGCCGGAAGCGGGCCGAGGTGCTGCTGGACCGCAGGTGGGTCCACTCTGGCTCAGTCCAGACCCGTTACTCATTAACCCGGAATGCTGTGGTAACCTCCTACCCCCAGACTGTCAGTCATGTCATCGCCATGGAAACCAGGAGTTCATTCACCTGTGACAATCTGTGTCCTGCCCTGTAACGTAGTGTGTGAGTCAGAAATTTGGGGAATGCCAGCCACTCTCAGGCCATTGTTCAGTAAGAGCGACTGGAATGTCACACCACTGGGCAGGTGGATGGCTGGTGGGTGTGGCCGCGAATCACAGCTGTAAATCAAATCGAGCCGCACGGTTGAGGCTGAAACGTCGTTGGCTGATGGGCAGCGGACGCCAGGTCTTAGTATTCCCTGGGCCAGGCTTGTGTTAGGTCTAACCTCGCTGATCCTTTGGCTAGTGGGAAGGGGTCCATGCTCTGGGCCTCATGCTGTATCTTAGAGCATGGCACACTGACATACCCCGCCTGTAGGCGTTGGCTGTGCACCACTTTCCCCGTCCTGTTCCTCTCACGTCGTCTGTGTTAGCTGTGCTGGACCCTTTGCAGGCCCTGTGGAATCCATGGGTGACTCCTGGTTCTCTCTCAGGTACAGCCCCCCCAGAGGCCCAGTGTGTCTGCCAGGTGGAGAAAGGCTGTGCACCTTCCCCGTGTTGTGCAGTGGGTAACAGCCTGTGCACCCTCACACACGCATATTAGCCTGTGCACCCTCACACACACACGCATATTAGCCTGTGCACCCTCACACACACGCATATTAGCCTGTGCACCCTCACACACAAGCATATTAGCCTGTGCATCCTCACACACGCATATTAGCCTGTGCACCCTCACACACACGCATATTAGCCTGTGCACCCTCACACACACGCATATTAGCCTGTGCACCCTCACACACGCATATTCATACCATGTGTGCTCATAGCTGTGTAACCCCGCCCCCCCCGGTGTCTCTGTGTAGTGTGTTCCGTAATGGCGACGTTCTGGCCCCCCCACTGCGCCTCCTCATCCCCCGGAGCCTTCAGCGGGACCTGGAGCAGGTGCTGGGCCTGCTCACTGAGAAGGCTGACCTCCGCACCGGAGCTGTGCGCAGGTGGGGGGGCGGGGGGCCTGAACAGAGGCCTTGGAGAAATAAAGCACGTCTGGGGGCCCTTCACATCATCATGTTTGACCCCCCCAGGCTGTGCACTCTGGAAGGTGGGACTGTGTCATCTGTGGACGAGCTGGTGAGCGGCCAGTATTACGTTGCTGTGGGGACAGAGAAGTTTAAGAAGTTGCCGTATGTTGAGATGCTTGTCTCGAAAGCACCCGGCGCAGGCCTCAGGTACAGGGGGGTGGGCGAGGTACAGGAGGGGTTGTGCAGCCTGGGCACTGACTCTCAGGTCTTTTAGGAACCACAACAGAAGCCGGAAGCTTCCACAGCATCGGCAGGTAGGAACTCAATGGAGGAACAGAAATCCACTGCTTTCCTGACTCACAACGCTGATGTAATTTCCTATCCATTTCTCCAGCAGACCAGGAAGCCCGTCAGTGTCCCACAGGATAGGTACAGCGACTCGGCACTGCTGGTGTCCCCAGAGGTAGGAGCGCCTCCTGCTGGCAGCCCGCCTGTGCTGCAGCTCCCTCGTCAGGAGGGAATTAATATCCTGGACCCATGCAGGGCGACAGCCGGCGAGTCAGATCCACTGGGGATGAGGCAGAGGGCGGAGGGCCCAGGGAGGGTAGGAGCCCCAAAAAGGAAGAATCTCTTTTCTATGCCAAACCCATGAGGGTCCACAAGAACCGAGCTGGACCCAGAGTCCCAGCAGCGAAGGGGGGACAGGGTGAGTGGAGCCCCCACATGTCCAGGTACGGAATCACACACATGCTGAGGCTCTGACTCATGCTCACTACATTTCAGCACAGTCCAGTGTGTTCAATGGTGCTGTGAGGAAGAGGAGGGAGGAGACGCAGGGCGCTCAGCAAGTGGCCGAGAATGAAGACACTGCTGTAGAACTTCCTCTTGATCAGGTGACCTCTGGTTTGGGTATGACGATGGTGTGTAAGCTTGAGAGAAAGCACTGATCCTGCCGCTTTGCTGCCTCTGGTGGGGGGGGACTTCATCTTTTGTTCTGAATGTCTAAGAGGGTGGCAGAGACGGTGGAGGATGAAGCTCTTGGTGAAGATGATGGCAGGGCTTCCCCCAAGGATCACAGACCGCAGGTAGGCATGTGAAAGAGTCTGACTGCACCCCTGCATTCTCCTGTTTGTCACCCTCCAAACATCCAGCGGTGTTTAGATGAGGCACCCTGGACGAGGTGAGAGCTGTGACCCACACTGGCATTGAACACTGTCCCAGAGCGCACTTGAGCCTCTGTCCCTGAGTGCACCCGTGCATGAGCACTCCTGCCTCCGTGCCTGAACACTCCTGTCACCGAGCACACCTGTGCCTGAACACTCCTGTCACTGAGTGCACTTCTGCCTGAATCTGCCCATCCCATCACTGTTTTCACCTGTGTTTAAGCAGCTGGCCACTCAGAACTGGAGAGCTCGGTCCTCAAGGTCAGATCTACAAACTGATCACATCGGAGGAGCCAACAGGCCAGACCTGCAGACCACCCGGCAAGAAGTGAGTGAAGGACCAGTGAGCCAGTGGAGAGCTGCTCTGATTCTATTTAAATTTTCCGATTAATGCACAGGACCTTCTTGATCGGTAATCTTTTTCAGGAAACAAATTTCCATGGATCCAGACCAACATCTAGGACATCAGGGAATTCTCTGACCCACCAAGAAGTCAAGTATAACTGAGAGACCAACTACCTGGTGGCATAATTACTGTGTGAGACAAGCATAATACACATAACGGTGATTGGGTGTTCAGTTCAGGCAGCACAGGACAGAACTGCAGCCCAGGCCTGGAGGAGGTGAAATTTCCAGCCAGTCTTTCTAAACTTTAGGGTTTATAATCAGTAATATGTAAACTTACACAACAGCCTGAAAGTAATATAACATATTTTACCCACTATGGGTGTCACGTGACCTAATTCACCAAGTACAGTGCAGTGTGAAAGACCAGAAAACCTGGAGTCAATTGCAGAAATTATCTTTCATCAATTCAGCTATTGAATAAGCCTCAATGCTCTTAGATGCCCTGTTCCAAAGGAGCAACATCAAATGTGACAATCATTCGAGTACATTTAACTGCTTAATTAAGATTATACATTAACACATCTAAGAAATGTACAGCTAAAAATCCTTTCACATAAAAAATGGAATTTTTAATAACTTGTAGCCATGTTTTCTTATTTTACTTGGAATAATAAAAAGAAAACTGAAAAATTTCATACATTTGGAAGGATTTACTGTAAACACGGAATCGGAGTTCCATCTGAGGTTAAGACAAAGGGATCCATTTAAGAGCTTGCAATATTCAGTGAACCCCACAATAGCTAAATGAACCATAAGCACAGAGCTGACCTGTAAAGCACCTATTCTCTGTGCACCATATAGGTGCACTTGAAGGTCTTTCCCTACTTATGGCTACACTCTGGAAATTCACATGAGCTCAGCTGTATGTTTTTTTTTTTTTTTACTGTGGGTGAGACTCATTTTCTGGCTAAATTCACTGAACTCCAGTATAAGCAGTTTCCTGTCCCAGGCTGAGCTCTGTGAAGAATACAGAGGCTTCATTCCAGTCAGTGGTGTAGAAGGACCCTCGCACGCAGGCTTCTGTGTCGAGGTTCACTTCTATCCTGCAGTGTTGCTCTCCCTGATCGAGCTGGTGACACACAGCGTGACCCCCAGCATGGTCAGGAACATCCCCAGCAGCGCTCCTGAGGGCACAAGGAAGCTGCTCTAAGTTACGGCGCCATTTCTCTCAGGGTGCACATAGCAGTACTCAAAGACCCAGAAGACACTTGCCTTTCCCACAAACCTCCTCTCCCAGGAGCTTCCCTGCTAGCAGCGTAAAGAGGAAGGTGAGGGAATTCGTCACAGGCACAGCCAGGGACAGGTCTGAGTAAGATCACAGAGCACCAGAGCATCTAATCACTGATCTTGATCTAGTACAGCATCAGGACATAAGATGGAGACTCTGAAATGGCAAGCCAAGGCTGACATGACAGGATGGCTAGCTCACCTGTGGTGGCAAGAGTGAGGTAGTACACAAGAGAGCCACTCTGGTTCAGCAGGAAGGGCACAAGGTACTGTGAAGTGAAGATCAGGTAAGAGAAATTTCAACCTCTGCAGAGCTCCATAATGCTCAGTGATGACTGTGAAATTTGTGCGTAATCCTGTGTACATTTGGCATCACTGTAAATGGGGCAAATGTGTGCGACAGCATTCACCAAGTTTACTGCACAAACGATATTGCAGATAAATGCATTAGGTCACCATATATCCAAAATCAATCTCTAAACCGAAGTACTAATACTACAGATCTTTTGCTGCTCTCATCACCTGCACTGTGCTCTATACTCACCCTGATGTTGATGAAGAGGAACTTGACCTCAGCTATAAGCTGAAAGACCATTCTGCCCCCTCTGACATCCTCTATCCCCTCTGCTCCTTTCTTCAGGAAAGGGTTAGTAGCCCCCCAAAGTAGAGCCACCAGCAGCAGGCTCAGGACCTCTGCTGCGAGGAGAGGACAGAGGGCAAATTTCTTTTCAAATGAAGGACTTCTATGCCTTAACCCACCAAACCTATTTGCCTTAGCTGTCGCTATAATGTTCTGAAGCCATTCACTTGTGACAATCATTCTTGTCAGTCTTCTTGAACTTAATTTTCGCAGTTTTAACTAGAAATGAGGAAAGGTAATCATTTAAGTATTTTTCTCGTTCAAATGGCTTCCCGGTGTTCGGCTTAGCGGGTGAAGCCGACGTGCCCAGGATCATGACATTGCCGATTTAAATCTCCGTTGGGCGCTTGAATAACGTATGTAACCCCCAATCACTCCAGACCTGCTTCCTCAAAATGTACATCGCTTTGGATAAAAACGTCTGCTAAAGAAATGTAAAATAAAAAACAATAAATAGTCTGAAAGGCATTTCGTTTCATACAGCTCAAAACGGGGAGAGGTGCATTTCCAACATTTAAACCGTAACAATCCGTTTGTTAATCAAACAGCCTTTACCATACTTACTCAAAGACACCATAACAGACGTTGCATGTCACATGACCAAAACAATCACTTTGACCCGGCAGTAATACTTAATACCAACGATAGAGGGCGCTATACTGTATGTAGTTTGTTAAAGGAAAAAGTCGCGTTTTCTTAATGCTTTGACCCGGAAGCGGTTGTTCTTTTTACGCTCGTACTTATCTGCATGCTGTAGCCAGGCCTACTCGTTTCGGTTTTATAGACAAATAATCCTAAAAGTTGAAGAGATTTACTTTCTGTATTACAGTGTCGTGGTGTTATGGTGAGTGTTAAACACAAGATCATAAAAATTTCAATTTAATCACTGTCCTTATCTTTCAGGATTCCGTTATGATGGAGTGTTCCTCGTTAGTAATTAAGCATGCTGTTAAACGCGTGTGTAACCGGCGGAGGAACCCGGCTTCTGTCTCTGAAGTTTCTCATCGTGCCGCCGCGGCTGGACTGCTGATGCATCTTTAAACGCTCATTTTCAATGGCTTAAATAGACATAAAGCTGTCCAGTTTATCACATCTGTTTAGTCTTAGATCCAAGTCTTTTTCCTTTGGTCATTATTTAATGTCGAGTGGCAACTTTTAGTCAGAGTTCCGTTCTTTTTGTATAACGTATATTGTACGTTTTTAGCATAGAAACCGTGCCTTAATGTTTGTCGAGGATTTGAGCTGCCTTGTCCCCTCTAACCCTGTCCTCCGCGTACCCAGAGACCCATCCTCCTGCAGGGCCATGAACGGTCCATCACCCAGATCAAGTACAACCGGGAAGGCGACTTGCTCTTCTCTGTGGCTAAGGACACGGTAGGGACGTTTGACTCTCTTGTAAATGTTGGTTTTAAAAAAAAAAAGAAGCTGTGATTGTGATACAACTGTCATGGACGCAGGTGGCGAATGTGTGGTACTCGGTGAACGGCGAGAGGCTGGGCACCTACAACGGCCACACGGGCGCCGTCTGGTGTGTCGATGTTGACTGTATCCTTATGCTGCATACCGTCACACGCTGGTCTGTTATCCTGGAAACCGCTGCTTTTTTGACCTGCCTGGGGTGTTCTCAAATGTGTTATCTGCCCTTTTTGATGGAATATGGAATTAATTTGTTTCTTCTGGTGATTCTTACCATATTAAAGTTTTATGTTGATTGCCACAAACACCAAGAAAAAATCTCTTTGCTAATATCTCCTGGCATTCCAAGCTTCTGGTTTCCTTAATGGTTGGTTCAGGGGATACCAAACATGTTCTAACAGGGTCAGCTGACAACACATGCCGTCTTTGGGACTGCCAGACGGGTGAGTGGCACCTGTGTGGGGGTCTGGGTTGGGGACCACCGGCTTCTCGCCTTCCAGCTGACATGTGCCTCTGCTCTCAGGCCGACAGCTGGCCCAGCTGAAGACCAGTTCTGCTGTGAGGACCTGTGGCTTTGACTTTAGCGGGAACATCATCATGTTTTCCACAGACAAGCAGATGGGTTACCAGTGCTACCTGAACTATTTTGACCTTCGGGACCCCCAGCAGATCGGTAGGCATATGCCAGACTGACCCCCTCCCCCCGCTGGTTAACCCTTGCCAGAGCTGTAATGGTGATCCAGAAGTAACTTAATGTACCATTGGCTGATTTCCCTGTAAATGTAAATCCAAAGGTTTGCTGTGTTCAGGGAACGTGGCAGCATACGATCCTCTCTCATGGCCCCTCCCATTACACCCCTCCCCCACTTGGTTGTAGCTGAACCCCAAAGCTGCAGCACTGATGTTAAAGTTGGGATGTGGCTGTAGTGATGATTGTAGATGCAGGATTGAATTCATCTCCTTGTGGAAATGATCATGTCTCTTAATGTTTGCGTCCCTCCCCAGAGGAGAACCAGCCCTACGTGTCAGTACCGTGCAGCGAATCTAAAGTCACCAGTGCCGTGTGGGGGCCACTGGGGGAGTTTGTCATCGCTGGCCATGAGAATGGAGAGATCAATCAGTTCAGTGCTAAGGTACTGATCCCGTCCTATGATGGGTGATGTTCACAAAGTCTGCCTTCTGTGGCTCTGTTTATCTGATGTGCCTTAAAATGGTACCATTCCAAGTTCAGGTAGCGCTCGCAGTGAGCTAAGCCATTTCCTGTATGCTCTCTCATCACAGTCTGGAGAGGTACTGAGGAAGGTCAAAGAGCACACCAAGCAAATCAACGACATCCAGTCCTCCGTGGATCTCACCATGGTTATCACCGCCTCCAAGGACAACACTGCCAAGGTATGCAGCACAGTGTTGGGCTTAAGGGTGACTCTGGGGGTCTGCAGGATCAGTGACCATCCATCGAAGAGCAGGAGCGTTTTTTCATTCTCACAGATAGAGGTTTGTTTGCCCAGAACATTAATTGGAGCTGATTGGCTGCCACTTTCTGCAGCTGTTTGACTCGACTTCGTTGGAGCACATCAAGACCTTCAAGACAGAGAGACCGGTGAACTCTGCTGCCATCTCCCCGATCATGGATCATGTAAGGCCTGACTCCCCGAGTCTGCTATGTGCCCCTGCCCCGTGGGCTGGACTCATGTCACACACGCATTGCATATATGTTTCATCAGTGGACCCTGGTGTGAGTGTCATTCTGTTCCTGTTCAGGTGGTCATGGGAGGTGGACAGGAGGCCATGGAGGTCACCACCACCTCTACGAGAATTGGCAAATTCGAGGCCAGGTAGGTGTACAGCTGGGGTGGGGTGGGGGTCAGTATCGGGTTTGGGGTGTCAGAACCGTGCTTGTGACCTAATGGTGTCTCCTTACCCAGGTTCTTTCATGCTGCATATGAGGAAGAGTTTGGAAGGGTGAAAGGTCATTTCGGGCCCATCAATTGCGTTGCATTCCATCCAGATGGAAAGAGGTTTGCCCCTCCCCTTCGCTGACTGAAGTATGCAGCGGCCGCGAGGAGCGCCTGTGTGCGTGAGGCGGCCGCGAGGAGCGCCTGAGGCGGCCGCGAGGAGCGCGTGTGTGACATGGTCTTCTCTCATCTCTCCTGCAGCTACAGCAGCGGAGGGGAAGATGGCTACGTCAGGATACATTACTTTGACCCACACTACTTTGAGTTTGAATTTGAGGGGTGAAGAAGGACCCCCTGCCACCTTCAGTGATGCCCTGCAGCTCTGTTCCTCACGTGTCAGGACAGCCGTTCTCAGCTGCAGCACTAGCCTGCTGAGGGTCTGGACTGTCTGGTTCTGTGGATAACTGATAACTGAGTGCTAACCCCACTGCCCCCCCCCCCAAATGCTGAGAAGTGATTCATGCAGTTCTCACAATAAAGGGAATCTCAGCTTAATGTGCTGTTGGTTGCAATCTTGTTCATGTCTCATGTTCTGGGGAGACGCAGTAAGACGTACTGGAATGGAATCTCTCTGGCAGCTGCTGTTACTCTGTGTGTACAGTAGAGCTTCAGGGCAGGCGGCTTTTCCCAGCTGAAATGGGCACTGTTTTGCTTAAGTTTCTGCCCTGTGTTGCCTGCTCACTTGGTGCATCGTGTCACTTGAGTGGGTTTGTAGTGTGAGATAATGTGACCGATTACAAAGGGGGTGGGGATGTTGGGGGTACAGGCTTTAAATATCCAGTTTTAGATGGCTAATCTTTGAAAAGTTTATTCTCATTGTTCTAAAGTACATCATGACATTACTTTACAGGAACGCTGCCGCTATATGTAACTGACCAGCTGTTCTAAGGGGACTGTGGCATGTTTACAATGATCAGTTCAGTTTGCTTAATGGGCGCTTCACAGTTAAACACGTGTCCAGATGGATAATGAGGCTTGTATCCATCTCCTCATTTCTCACAGCAGGCCTGACCTAGGTGCCTACCAAGCCCCCAGTGTCACCGTTAGCTAGTCATAGCTACCTATAAGCATAGTGTCCGCATATTCTTCATGTTACACAGAGCTTCTCACTGTCCTCCGTGTGCAAGTTGAGGTGCCGCAGAGTCGCTGTGGAGATGCTGCTGCTGTCATGTCCAGTCTCTCGTCAGTCAGCCACAGGGGTGGGGGCCAAGCACCTTTCTGCCTCCAGCTCTGTCGAATCTGGTCTGCAGCCTTGGCTTGTGCTCCTGGCCAGCAGGCTCTGCATCTCCTCCATGGCCTCCTGCAGGTACTTGGTGCTGTAAGTCCACCTGAAAAACAGCCCTGAAAAAGCATGAAGAGGCCATGCAGGTCAGACACAGGGTTCAGCTGTCCAAAGGCACCTTCTCGTGCATCTCCTAAGCAAGGCGCACAAGAGAGCGTAACCACACCCTATACTGCAGGGTTCCCTGATAAGCAGCCTGTCAGAATGTTTTGTGCAAAACACGTTGCGTGTATCAGTGCATTCTGACAAAGGTGCCATTACCATCTGGCAAAACTAGAGGTAACGATTGTCTTGGCTTTTTGTTGCTGATATATTTCCCCAAGAGCCAAATTTTATCTGGATAACCTTCCTGTACATCATACAAGTTCTTCCCAGTGAAATGAAACACTAATGCCACTTATTAGCCAAAAACAAACTATCGGATGTGGAAATTGCCTCTCTACTACGGTAAATGCATATTTAGCGCACATTGTGGATGCTGTTAATGCACGCTGGATCAGAGTGTAATGTAAGGTTACTAATGCTGAGGTGTTTATTCAATGACATCTGTTATGCTCTTTCAGGTTACTGCATATGACTAAGGTGAAAGTGGAAGCTTCCTGGTTTGTCTTCTGATGTCACTGCTCTCCTTTGATACACCATCACATTCTCTTTGACTTTGTAGAAATAATTCTACAGTTACTAATATTTAATAGCCTTATAGTTAATTCTGTGGTTTTGGGGAGTGTGGCAGAAAAAGGGGCCCGTCGCTTGTTAATCTATCACTGCCGCCTACCATGCCACAGCTGTATACACGGTGGGTACACAGATGGCCAAATGGCCAGCTCTGTGGGCTGGTACAGGGGGTTAGTGAACCGCTCCCTCTCCTTAGGCCTCAGCAGGAACTGGAACAGGCAGTGTGTCTTCTCCTTTACTGCCTGATAGCACCTGCATGAGAGGAGAGGACCAAATTTGTGAGGGCTGTAGGATCTGGCTCTCTGCTGCCACCCAGTATTTAAACAAGGGAGCTGCACACCATTTAGGGTGTTTTTGGGTGTATAAGTGATACGTTCAAATGTAGGACAGGACACTGCTGTGGGACCTTTGCTACAGGTAATCTCAGCAATCCAAGCCACTGCAGTGTGCGGCCGGTGTGTCTGTTGGGCTGGGGCATGGTGGCTGTCTCCCCCCACCTCTCGGCGTCACTGTTGCAGAGGAAGGTGCCGAAGTTGGAAGCGTAGGCTTCCTGGGCCAGACGAAGCAGCAGTGGCTCGCCAAAGGCCATGGCTAGTGGGAACTGGCGCTGAAGCTGCCACACGCAGTCGAGGAGCAGCAGGAACACGGGAGCCTCCTGCCTGGGCCGGGCATGCGAGTAAGCCGAATGGGCGTAGCGTTGCTGGAAAGGGTGTCCACCCTGGGGGGGGGGGGGGGAACTGCCTGTAAATAGACCACAGCAGATGGCGCGTAGATAAGGTCTGGGGGACTCACCAGCACCCACTCCCTCTCCAGCAGAGCCAGGAATCCAGGTAGGGTGCGGCACCGAGGGTCGAGGATGAGCTGGGCCAGGGTGGTGAGAAGCAGAGTGGTGTCGGTGCCCTCTGAGCCGTGTACCAGCACCGGACAGCCCTCCCTGGGGCAAAGGAAGTGACAAAACCAAGAGCACGGCTCAGTAGTGCAAATGTATGTTAGGCTCATGGTGACACGCTAGAAAGGTATCACCCAGAAAGGTGCAAAAGACAAGTCTACTCTCTATAGTGTGCCTTTACACTATACCATACTATACCCTGCCTGCAACAGCTTCATTATCTCCAGTGTCTCTCTTAGGGTGACCACTAGCATGAGGAGGACTAAGGCTTATAAAGGACACCCATGAGAAGTTTTTGAGTGGGTGGGCTGGCTATATTATGCATATACTACAGAGGCTAAGAACGGCATATCGTTCAAGGTAATTATCTCATTATCATGAGAGAAAGGCATAAAAACGTAATTGCTAAGCACAGTTATTCTCGACTTCTGTAGTTTGTCTGTTCATGTGTTTCACGTTTTCATGCAACCGAGGGTGGAGGAGAGTGGTGCTAGTTGTTGACAGGGAGCAGGTAGGGGGAAGAGAAAAGGAGGATAAGGGGACTACAAAGCAGAAACCCATCAACAGTCTGGAGAGAGAGCTGGAAAAGCAGAGTGTCCTGATGAAATCCGGACATAGTGGTTACCCAGGCCTCACCTCTCGACACACTCAGCCAGCAGTCCTGCAGCAGACAGTGTGTTCTGCACGTGGGACAGCCAGCGGGAGCTCTCCAGACGACTCAGCCAGCGCTCCACACCCTGCCACTGATCACTGCAAGCTTCTACCAGTTTGACAAAGGCCTCCAGTAGCGGCTTCCCTCTGCAGAGGGCAAACAGAAAGTGGATGAGGAACGCCTCTCTGATGCAGCCTTACTCCTCTGGGTGGGGGTGGAGCCTCGTGACTGGGCCAGACCTCTCCAGATTACGATGGAGCCTCTTCCAATGGCTATAGTTGGCCTTGGATTCAAACCCTCCACCGATGACTCGACCCTGCTGAGCCAGCTGTGCCGAACGAGTGTCAATGATGTATCCTTGGGGTAAGCCGTCAATCACAGCCTGGAGCAGGGACTCATCCTCTCTGCAGCGCTTCCTATTGGCCCCTTGCAGAGGCTGACTGCTGCGCATGATCACCTAGGAGACAACGTGCCATCCCAAAGACCTGTAAGGTTGTTGTGGATTTAGGTGAGCATACGGTCCTGCAGTTAGCGATGTGGCAGGCTGAGGAAAGACAGGCCTGTAGGGGCGCCTATGCCTGCACCGTGCTTGTGATTGGTTTTTATACTGCAAACTGTGTGCTTTAGTGTCCTTGACTGTGCCAGTGGGGGTGTGATTGCTCACACCAACATATCCGTCTGATTCAAGGTGTGTGTGTGTGTGTGTGGTGGGGCAGTCAGATATGTGATACATTGTGGAGACCAAATGTCCGAGCAGTGTGATAAAAACCTTTTATTTTGACGTAGTGGGGACCATTTTTTCGGTCCCCACAAGGGAAAATTCTATTTTATAAAAATCTGTGACTACATTCAAAAAATGACAAATGCTGAAAGAGTTGCATTTTGTTTGGTTACTTATGGTTAAGGTTGTCATTGTTAGGATGAGGGTTTTGCACTTAGAAATGAATGGATGGTCCTCACAAAGATATGAGTACAGGTCTGTGTGTGTGTGTGTGTATGTGTCTCACCATGTTGTTCGGTCTGTGGTAATAACAGAGGATGGGAAATCTGCCCCCCTGCCGAAACCTGGCAACCTTCCTCAAGGTATTGTCATCAACAGTGTGTGGCACGATGACAGCGGGGGGGTAGGAGAGGCAGACTGAATAATCCCTGTTCACCTCTGACAGCCGCCACCTTCCAGTCTGGGGAGGACAAGCACAGCTGCCATCAAAGTCCTGCTGCTGTCTTCATGGGTAAGCAAAGAAGAAACTGATACAAACTAGTTAATAAATTTATATTTCACTTTATTACACATTCTACAAACAGCATGTCTGCCCTCCTCTGTCTGCAGCTGACTCCAGGTCAGTGAAGTCTGGCAGAGGGTGGCTCCTGCCTGTACTGCTGTCCTCTCCTCCCAGTCTAAAAGAGGCACACACAGCACTTCCTCTTCCTCCTCTGCCACTTCCTGTCTCATGCTGCAGGGTGGCTGTACTGGAAATACATCTACCTTTTCACGTGTTCATCTTGATTCCAAAAGGGCTGTTTGCCAGCGTGTCTGGGGGCTCACCTGTGCGCTGAGCTCAGCAAAGTCTTGTATTGGCAAAGACAGTCCCCAGGGGTCTTTCAGACTGAGGTAGGAGGGTCTGTAGTAGAATGGGTATAGATCCGTCACAGTGTCCAGAGAAGAAAGGGCCTGTAGAAACAGGGGGTCCCTTAGAGATGGGGGATCCCTTAAGCTGAGTTCATACTTCATTTTTCCCCGTGCGCTTTCTGGTTGCGGACGGTCATCTGCATGGCAGCTTGTGTTCATACTACATTCGCCTGTGGAATCGGATGGTTGCAGTCTGTGCTGCATAGAGCAGAGATATTCCACCAGACCAGGAGAGGGCAGATACAAGTACAGGCAGTATCGTAATACGAGTAAACTTTTATGAATAGGGTTAGAGTTGTTAGTCAAGGCCTTGGTGGTATTATGGTAATATGGCATGCCTCAGTACTTTGAAATCCTTACGACAAAATTAGCCGGGACCCCAACCCCCCTCATCAGCTATTAGATGGGCGGGTACCTCCAACCCCCCCTCCATAAAGCTGCAACTACTATCCTTCCTCTACTCCTTCACCACTGACTGCTAATCTGTCATAATCCTTGCTGCCGCCTACTGGATATTGGCTAATGATTTATCTTTCACATGTGCAATGGTTTCAGCTTCCACATAAAAACCTGGGCACCGATAGCAGCCGTCTACAGCCAACCCCAGATGACAAATTTTATGTCAGTTTCCCTTGTCCGCTACCAAAAGCAGAAAAATGATGTGTGAAATTGGCCTTTAGAAACATGGCCTCCCTTTGAAGCAGGGCCTTCCTTGGAGGATGGCTACATGGGTTCAAGCTGGGGGCCATACCTCAATGGAGCTGGCAACATTCAGGCACTCCTCCATGCCTGGGATGTCCAGCTGCAGAATCCGCAAGTCCTTGCACTTAACAGTGATGGTTCCAGAGGACTCGATGGCCCTTTACATAAAGCAGACACAACGGTCAGTGGTACCCACAGTGCACTGGGCCACCTCTAACACAGTTCCCCTACAACGCATCATGGCGAGAGCAAGCATGAGAGTGCCTCACGTGGGTGCTCCTGTCTGCCACCTTTTGCATGCACGGGAACAGTCAGCCTGTCCTGCTCGGTAGGTGAAACATGTGTTTGCAACCTCCGGCTACCTTCTTTCGGACAAACGTTCCACGTTTGAGCACTCCACTGTCCTTGTCCTCGGATTCTCTCGAGCACACAGGCCAAAGCAAAGCAAAGCAAAGTGTCCCTGCATGGCACATAGCAAGCTTGCCCGGGAGGACCACACGCACAGCCCCATGTGCCAAACCTGTCACTCTGGCTCCATGTACTTAAGCGCAGGCCCGAGAACTCCATCAGGTTCTCCACACTGCTAAGAGGAGAAACAGCAGGACAGTCAGGGTGGGCACCCAGGCAATGTCATGGCATCTCCGTGCAGTCTGAGGCCATTGGGACAGCTCTCAATCTCCTTCAGGAGTGCGGGAGATGCAGGTGCAGATCAAGTCGAGTGTCTTTGTGATTTAGACAGGATCCCCCTTATGTCACAGCTCTCTAACTACGATAAATCACCAATTAAGGTGATCAGACTCTGCTTATAGGATTTGTGATTCCGAACGGCTGCGCTTTATTAAGAAATACCAATAACAGGCTATTTATCTTACTATGGGGGTACTGCGACCTTGCACGAGAAAAGCGGGTTGGTCAAATGACGGAGCCGGAGCAGAAACGACTCTACTCGCCTTTTCTCGACGGCGTCGATGTTCCGGAGCAAAAGCAGAAGCTGTGCGGCGCTGTCGCCGTCCCTGCCGAACAGCAGCAGGTGGTGGCCGGTAACACACAGCGTCCCCTTCAGCGGCGCTCCGAGCTGCTGTGTGAGAACCACGTTTTCTACGTTGGCGGTCTTGATATGCTCGGCGAACTCCATCACACTGTCGCCGGAGCTATGGGTGCCAGGGGCTTATGGTGCCCGAGCGTCGGCCGTGGCGGGGCGCCGCCTTGCGGCGCTCTGAGGCGACACTCGCACCGTCAGCCGGATGCAGCCAAACTCTCGGCGGTTCTCGCTTTCGCTTTCATGTGCAGGATGTTAAGTTGAGTAAGACGCAGCAAGCGCTTCTCCTGTTTCACAAATGACCGTTTCCGTTTGCTCACCAGTTAAAGCTTCGCCAATCAGCTTTATGCGTTTTAAGCTAATTATGGGTGTGAAGTGATGCGTATATAAGTGCACGGTCTGTGACCGTTAACTTCATTACAGCGTATTCATCTGACCAAAATGAATATAAAAACCCACACCTATCTGAACAAGCACTTATTCTGTTTATGGACTCATGTTGTATGGGATTTTATGCCAGAAACTTCGGTAAATTTGTTAGCTTAGTCTCATAAAACGCGGTTATAAGGATAATTTTGAACGAACAGGTATTTGCCATCACCTAGGGCGTGCCAGAAGTTAAACATGAGGTATTTCTGTATAAGTTTATTCAGAAGGTTCAAAAATACTAGGCCAAAATAAAAGTAATAATAATTTAAGACTATGTAATGTTTGGAGAAGCTCCCCGACAGGCCTGCAGGTGGTGTTATATACCAAAATGCCAATATTTCCACATGGAATGCTTAGCTTTATAACTGACGCTGTGATGGGAGCGAAGGGTTTTCCTGCCATCCTGGTGATGATTATAGGAGCATTGTGTGTGTTCAGGAGGGTGGGGGTCAGACGTCTTTTTGTCTTATCTGCAGTATCTCCCCTTTTAAAACGTGTTGTGGCCGTTGAGCTGTGGCTTTCTTCAGTGCTACTTCAGTGATTATCGCTTTCAAACTTACTAAAACAGTAGCATGTGGTGTGCTCCACTGACCGAATCTAATACACATTAGGATACGTGGAATTTCGCACTAACTGACATGCTGGAGGTGGATTTGTAACATTCTAATCTTTAACCTTTAAACCTGGCATGCACCCATGCACTAGACTGGCGTGGGCAGGGCAGTTTCCAGGGCACCGCCTGAGGGGCATAAGCGCTGACTCTCCCTGAGTAGCAACTGAAGGCCCGACGTCCGAGGGGAGGCAGAGTCTCCTGAAATCAGTCTGAGCATGAGTAGCATGAATAAATGTGAAATCATCACTATCACAGCTTGGTGTGACGTCGGCAAGGGTTTTCCAGGTTGCTCTTCCTACCCTGCTGGTGAATCACCTCTCTCCACTCCAGGTACCGGCAATGACGCTGATTTTCCACCAGCACAGGAAAGCAGAGCGTAGCAGAATGTGCTCAGGGAGGGGGTGTCTTTTGCCTTGGCCTGCTTTCCATCCAGTACCTTCAGGTGGTGTGAGAAACATGCACTCAGCATACCAGAGAATCACCACGGAGGGGAGCGGCAGGCAGCTGCAATCCTGCCCAGGACCCTCTCTGCCTTCTCCCGTGCTGTGTGTGCAGTTTCTCACTTCCTGTGTGCTCTGTGACTCACTTCCTGTGTGAGAACTAGGCCCCACTTCCTGCCATCGCTCCTCTCTGCCACCACAACAAAAACCTGCGGCATTTGCAGCTACAATGGGACAACCGCCCCCTTGAACAAAAGCAGCATTAAAAGAAGAAACATGAGCCACCATTTTCATGGCCTCTCTAGGCCCCATGCCAGATGAACAACTTGACTGGTCAAGGCAGACCCTAGCTGGCTCTGTAGGAGACCTCATCTCTCTATCTGAGCAGAAGGTCCCACTTGACTGCTGTTGGCAGGTTTGGGGTGGAGACAACAGAGCTGTGTTTTCAAAGGACCTACATTTGTCAGAAGGAATGGGTGGTGAAGCTAAAGTGACAAAGTGAGACAGAGATGCATGACACCAGCAGCCGGTCCCCCTTGGCCCCCCAGCCCTGTGTGTTCCGTGTTCATGGCCTTCTTTTCTGCACTAGCTTATCATGATCTTATCATGAAGAACACCT
The DNA here is from genome assembly GCA_026776945.1 of Isichthys henryi. Classification (NCBI taxonomy): domain Eukaryota; kingdom Metazoa; phylum Chordata; class Actinopteri; order Osteoglossiformes; family Mormyridae; genus Isichthys; species Isichthys henryi. The sequence continues at coordinate 216,049 of JAODJX010000010.1, forward strand.
GTTCCCCACCACGGAAAGTTCTGCAGGGTCTCCCTGTCAGTGTGAGGGGCACCAGGTCTGAGGCTTGCCTTCACTGACGCTGCCACCGTATCCCAAAACTGTGACTGTGCTCCATGTGACAGGCGTCAGAAATCCTGAGCCTGTAAGCAACCCTGCAGACGTGGTTCTGAGACCCTGCGCCAGGCCTGACATTTTCTGGGACCCAGTGGCACAGGTGACACCTGTGAGGACTCCCGGCACCTCTAACGACAGGAAGCCCCGGCACTGCCGTGGTGCGGCTGCGCAGTGGTGGCAGGCAGGGGAGGAGCCGATGCGATTCTTCTGAACGGCTAGGAAGCCTCATGACCAGAGGTACTCTCGCACCTTCAGAACTTCACGGCCATATACTCTGCCGCTTTAGCGTTTTTTTGTTTTGGTGATTTTTTTTTTTTTTTTCTTTCTAATTAAGGACCAGCATTCCCCGCCATGGGCGTGTCCACCTGGACCGGGAATCAGTAGAATTTCGAACCGCCACCCGGACAGCGCTGAGGGCCACCAGGTAGGTGCGGGGGTCTATCCCTGACTGGCTGGGGCTCTGTGGTTTTCAGCAGAGGAAAGATTTTTGTGGCCAAAAGGCCGATTGGACCCAAAAAATCAACACAGCAGGAATTCAATAGGGATGTCTGGCGTGGGAAGGGGGGAAACCCTTGGGATTTTGTGCCCAGCCTAAGCAGCCCACTGGCCTGGATACTGAGGGCATCAGCAGAACACAGAGAACCTTCTCCATTCTGGGTCTCTCACTTACCCCACATGTTACCTGCTAATATCAGGCAGACTAGCAATGCTAAACATCCAGCTGGTGAAATGGAATTTATTTCCCAAAGGTCTAGAATTCAACCTCTCATTTTGTTCTTTTACTTACTTATTATTGATGTAGTAACTCTTGAGAATTGCCACGGTGCTGATCTGTAGTCTGCTAATTTGTGCGTTCTGGCCCTCGTCCATTGTACCTTTTCTTATGAGTTTTGCTGCTTTGCACCAGGCTGCTGTGATCTGGAAGTGAGTCCATGTATTCTTTAGATCCCACAAAAATGGCATTTCTGCTCTGTTTACTGTGCTGAGTTACACGATGGTTACATGAGAAGTGACACCCAAGTTGGGAGGAAGGGTGTGAGACGCGCGTGGGGCTGCCTTTTGGCATTCAGCCTGGAAAACTGCTGACATGTTTAGTGACATTTGCAAGGGTCTTCAGAGAAACAGCCACAGATGGATTTAAGATTAGAGAAAGCTAAATTAATTATATTTCGTTTTAAAATCACATTTTGAAATCATCTATCTGTCTATCTATCGTTTCCTTGGCATCGTTCCCTGTTGTTCGCCAGTGTTCGCTTTTGTCTCTGTCTCCGCTTCCTACAGTTCTGCCATTTTTTTTTTTTCTTATTTCATTCTCTGCTTTCACTCCTCCTTGTCCTTAATGCTGTTCTTCAGTCATCCCTCACTGTCATCTCAGTGTCCCTTGTGACTTCCTGATCACCCACTGCCCTGTCCGTCCTGCATAGTGACGTAAGTTGGTGTTTGATGCTGCTCTTTCTGCTGGATCATTCATCCATCATTCATCTGCTGGATCATTCATGGACCGTAGACCTGGCTTGCCTGAAAATCCAGCACTGGAGGTCTTTGCTGTCTGGATGATCTGATCTTTCATTCCAGTGCTTTTTCTTTAATAAAATTTGATCACAAAAAAATATGAAAAAAATAAGTGCTGTTTTGGGATGCGGTGGCAGCGCAAGCAAAGGCAAAAAGATAATCTATATTTCCAGGAGTGGATGCTTTTCTCTGGGGGCCCTAGATCGACATAAGTACGGACAGTCAGGTGTTGTTGAGCTGTTTCATTTTTCCCAAGGCGACCGGTGGTCAGGGGGTGTTTGCTGTAGCCTGAGGCCATAGTCTGGGATCACCAAAACATGAATGTACCCTGGACACTGCAGGCACCAGGTCTGAAAGGACCATACAAATCACTAAGCACCAAGTTACACTGGGCAGGGTTAGGGGTCGCTTGGGGTATTTAAGGGGGCAGCCAGACCTGTATCTGAGAGTGGATTCAACAACACAGAGAGAGGAGTCAGACTGTAGAGAGCAGTGAGCGATGTCTCACCCCAGCACTGATGGGGACATGGCCTCTCTCTGCAGTGACACATAGCCAAAGCTGCAGACAACCAAGGGGCGTGGACGGCCCCATGAGGCCTGGGTATTGTTCTCCGAGCGCTGGGACATTTTCCTTCTGCCTGTGTCTCAAAATGGCCTCCCTCAGAGCTTTCGGTTTCACTGACGCAGAGGGCACATGAATGAATTATGCAGATTATGTCAGCATCAGTAACCGAGTGCAGAAAACAAAATACAGCACTTTTTATCATCTGCATGCTTGGTCGAGGAGCCGCACACTGCGGTACACAGTCACCGTGAATGAATGCGCTATTTCACTGCACTGTGATTGTACAGTGTGCTGCGTCTCATCCTGCCACTCGGCTGGAACATGCCCCAGAGTCACGCATCCATAGCCGGGAGTGTTGGTCTCCTCAGCTGTTGATCTCAGTTCCTCAGGATGTGTCCCTGCCTACGTCACAGAGAACCGGCTGCACCCAGAACCATGTCAATCACTGCATATAACTGAAATGTCCTGTTAGGGTCTGAACCACATTTTAAATAAAACAACATAACACAGGAATTACAGACATGTGCTTAACACGCATGAAACGTGTAGATCTGCACATGCTCAAAAACAACGGTGAGTATGAATAAGTTCTGGGTGCGTACACAGAGATGAAGAAGGCTAGGGTGCGTAGACGGAGTATGAAGAAGGAGTATGAAGAAGGCTAGGGTGCGTAGACGGAGATGGCGCGTATGAAGAAGGCTAGGGTGCGTACACAGAGATGGTGTGTATAAAAAGGGTTAGGGTGCGTAGACGGAGATGGCGCGTATAGAAAGGGTTAGGGTGCGTAGACATAGATGGCGCGTATGAAGAAACCTAGGGTGCGTAGACGGAGATGGCGCGTATGAAGAAGGCTAGGGTGCGTAGACGGAGATGGCGCGTATGAAGAAGGGTTAGGGTGCGTAGACGGAGATGGCGCGTATGAAGAATGGTTAGGGTGCGTAGACGGAGATGGCGCGTATGAAGAAGGGTTAGGGTGCGTAGACGGAGATGGTGCATATGAAGAAAGTTAGGGTGCGTAGACGGAGATGGCGCGTATGAGGAAGGTCAGGGTGCGTAGACAGAGATGGTGCGTATGAACAGGGTTAGGGTGCGTACACATTGCATACACAGAGAACCATGATAAATTCTCACTCATAATGTCGTTCTTAACTCACTGGAGGAGCTTAATCATTACGAAGTGCTCTGTGTTTCTCTAAACAAGGAGAGTATCTCAGTCTTTGGTGTGGTTTCTCTGTTTAACATGATATACTCTCCCCGCAGGCAGGATGGGGTGCACCTGCAGCTCCGATTACAATGATGACTGGATCGAGAACCTGGACGAAGTCTGTGAGCATTGCAACTGCCCGCTGCCACCCCAGACAGCAAACCAGGTGAGGTAAGGGTGGGGGTATTGAATTGATTGCTGCTGATGTGCCCTTCAGGTGCCAGCCACAGTCAGTTGGCCGATGGCCCTCAGACCTCATGCCCTCAATAAGGATGCTATTTAAAATAGTACTGCAACAGTTAGAATAATGTCTGCTGTATGGAATTATTTTAATATTAACGAAAGCTACATTAGCAATGCATTTTGCAAATTGATCTGCTAAATTTTCATATGGAGGATCTACTAATAAACATCTAATTTAACTGCTCACCTTAAGGTGAGACAATGAAGAGTATGAAGAGTTTCTGACAAACAAATCCTTTCCAGTACAGAAGGCTGCATTCCTGCCGATTAATGCGAGTCCGTCAGTAATGCAGCACTTTGTGATAGCAAAAGGAAAATCAATGTAGACAGTGCGAAATCAAAACAATCGCTTTAAGTATTTTTTAAATAATCAGCAGTCGTTATCAGCCAGAATTTTCCTTATCGCTGCATTACTGATATATAGGGCAGATGCTGTTATGAGTGGCGGCATGGAGACGCTGCAGCACATCTGTCTGGGCTACAAGAGACACAGTCAGTGGCTCAGGGGGTTAAGCCTCTATATGTGTGATCAGGTTTTTAGTTCAGCCCCCCTGAAAGGCAGGAGATTGTTCCTGCTCCTTCTCCGTGCTTCCTGACGGTTCAGTGGGAACAGCAACCAGAGTCCAACCTGAAACATCCCATAATAATCGTGCGGGACAATAGGGTCAAACCCAGAATTGTTGCCAAACCTCCTCATTTGGTGATGCTTCTCTGAAGTCCTTTCAGGAACAGCGTACTAGGTTTAGATGTTCTCATGAATCATTATGTGTTAGAGGACTCTGGTCCGTTTCCAGTTTAGAGTGATTTTGTGGTGGCGTGTGTTGGTTCTCCCACTGACATGCATGTTATTTCAGTACACGGACACCAGGATCCCCTACCCCTCCCAGCAAACGCCGCCGTGTTCTCCAGCGCCTGGTAAGTCTGTGCCTGCAGTCTGCTTGTCTTTTTCTGCAGTCCCCCCCCCCTCCCTCCCCAACGCTAAACCAATAAACCACTAATAAATTTAGCAGAAGATAACCATAACTGCTAACCTCTAACTTTTATTATATGAATTTAGCTTCCATTTGGTTTTTGGCTCTCACACCCTGAAAAAGAAAATTTGAAAAAGAAAATTTTAATCTGTTCAACACTGAAGGTCCATTTGTCAGACTGGAGTGATTACCAGGGGATATTTAGGACTTAACCAGTTGGGTATCATTGAATTCTCTGGAATAAACCTGCATTGATATTTTTTTTCTAAGATACTCCATTTGCAAGACATGCGTTTTTGTTGGAGAAGCCATGGTTTGCAACTGGCCCATGCTGCAATTTTGCCCTCAGTGAAGCCCATTAGGGACTACAAACATGGCACTGTTTACCTGGAACTTGAAAGGAGGGTTTCAGCTCTTTGTTGGTCTATAACTCTGTCAATCAGAATGCAGAAAATACAACTGGGAGCCTGTATCAGGAAGCTGGATTTCTTCAGAGGATTTCTTGCTTAGCCAGATAACTTGTCGGATTAAAGGCAGTCCACGCTATATGTAAGTGAACAAAGATAAATTGAATTCAAACTAGGGTACCTTCAATCCAAAAAGTTATCCAGCTAAGCAAGAAATACAGTCCCTTCTTCTCTGCTTAGTTCAGGGTATCCCAGTTTAAATGGATGTTATTTTCGTTCACTTACATTTAGCTCAGACTGTCTTAAATGCGACAAGTTATGGACCAATCACATCTTGTGTTTACACATAGTCAGCTAACAGCATGTCAGACAGCCTGCTGCTGACATGCTAACAACAGGTAGGGTCAAATGTGTATGTTTTTAAGGTGTACAAATGTTTTAAACCATTAAACTTTATTCACTTTACCTGCAAAAAATGTTAGGAGATCTACAGTTAGCGAAACTAAATTTAGCAGAAGATATTAGAAGAAATGCTAATCTGCTAACAAAAAAGTTAGCTTGATTAATTAGCAGTTAGCGGATTAGCAGAGGCTTGCCTGCCACAGGTCTGTGGATCCTCACGGCTGGTTCTCCACAGGTCTAAAGTCAAAGTATGTTGCGAGACTGAGAGTGATGTGTGTCTTCCATCTAGAATGTTCTGCCCAGTGTATGACTTACTGTCCATGTACCCTGAGCCAACTCAATTCCTACATTCCAGACAATCTGGTCATTGCCCTGTATAGCTATGAACCCGACCACAACGATGACCTGGGCTTCCACAAGGGGGACAAGCTGAAAGTCCTTAACAGGTGAGATGGTCATCAGCAGGGAGGAGTCCTTATTTACACATCGCTAGGTGAGATAGTCACCAGCAGGCGGGAGTCCTTATTTACACATCGCTAGGTGAGATGGTCACCAGCAGGGGGGAGTCCTTATTTACACATCACTAGGTGAGATGGTCATCAGCAGGGGGGAGTCCTTATTTACACATCGCTAGGTGAGATGGTCATCAGCAGGAATCAGTCCTTACGGCTGGAGCGCAGAGCCTCAGGCCAGGGCGCCCGATCAGGCAGCTTACGGCTGGAGTGCAGAGCCTCAGGCCAAGGCGCCCGATCGGGCAGCTGCTCCCATTCAAAATGTTCTGCACACACTGAAATTTTCTACATTTGCATGTCACTTAACCCATCCATCCATCCATCCATCCATCCATCCATCCATCATTGTAACCACTTAATCCCCACTGGGGTTGCAGGGGGCCTATGCCGGGAAGATCGGGCGCAGGCGGGAACCAACCCTGGGAGGGCGCCAACACACCACAGTACTCGCTTAACATTTACTACAAGTACACTAAATCTTTGCTAACTAATACCTTAACAGTATGTTCACCATTCGAGGACCTTTATTAGCAAGAAAAGATCATCAAAGTAACCTCCTCTAGCAGTTATAACAGCAGAGAAAATTCAGGGCATTCTTTCTACAAGAGACGTTAAATAATGCTCTGTTTCAGTTAACTAGTGCATTTGAAGTTAAAGGACAGCCTAAAACCTGATTATGCCATCACCACACAACCAGATAACAGGATGTCAGACATGCACTGTTATAGACTCTTTCCATGTTATAAAGGAACATACATTTTATTTGATGTATATTTTCATTTGTAGTTGTTCGCTCAACCTTCCAGTGCTTAACAAGAATAAAAAAAAGAAAAATATTTATTTAAAAAATCTGTAGCTTATGAAATAAATGGAAAAATGTCAAAAACTTGTGATGTGCAAAAACTTTTGACTGTTAGTTTTTATTTACACTCATGTGTAAACTCGCATGTGGCTCAGGGGGCTAAGTCTGTGTGCCTATAATCAGAAGGTCACCAGTTCATACCCCACACCTGCAGGCCTTTAACCTCCAACTTGTGTGCAACTATAGGTGGTTGCCCTTCACAGGCAACTTACTCTACAAAAAAAGAGGTAGTTGTGGGAGGCATAAAGACATTTTCCCCACAGGGATCAATGAAGTATTGATTATTATTAATATTTATATGCACTTTAAATCGCTTGCAACCAGTTTTTCTTACTGGTAGTGAATGTTTGTTTAGGACTGTGGTGCTGTTCACGGGACTTAGGGAATGAAATTAGGTACCGAACATGCTGTCCCCATGTTCTCAGAATGACAATAAATCATCTTGATTCTGGAACTTTCTCTCCCAGGGATGACCCGGAATGGTACTGGGCTGAGTCCCTGACCACCGGCCAGAAGGGCTTCATTCCTTTCAACTTTGTGGCCAAGATGGACACCATGGAAACCGAATCGTGAGTCAGATGAGTGCTGAGGACCAACTCAAGAATGTGTACACAAGCAGACATTGATGTGTCCCTCAGACAGTGTGCAGGAGACACTGTCCAGTCCCACAGTGACATACTCAAACACCAGTTTAGGAATTTGTACACAAGCAGACATTGATGTGTTCCTCAGACATTGAGCAGGGGACACTGGCCAGTCCCACAGTGACATACTGAAACATCCGTTTAGGAATTTGTACACAAGCAGACATTGATGTGTCCCTCAGACATTGAGCAGGGGACACTGGCCAGTCCCACAGTGACATACTGAAACACCCGTTTAGGAATTTGTACACAAGCAGACATTGATGTGTCCCTCAAATATTGAGCAGGGGACACTGGCCAGTCCCACAGTGACATACTGAAACACCCGTTTAGGAATTTGTACACAAGCAGACATTGATGTGTCCCTCAGACATTGAGCAGGGGACACTGGCTAGTCCCACAGTGACATACTGAAACACCAACTTATTTTACAGACAGAGCACTGCCAATTCCTCTGTATGCTCATCACTAGAAATTACAAAAGAAAACTGTGGAAGGTTTCAAAAAGGTTCACAGTGGTCTGTTGACATCCTAGCAGGTTTTTAGTAACCTCTTCTGTCACTTAGGTGGTTCTTCAAAGATCTTTCCAGAAACGATGCCATGAGGCTGCTGCTGGCCCCAGGAAACACCCAGGGTTCCTTCCTCATCCGGGAGAGTGAGACCAGCAAAGGTGCTCTGCACTCTGTGCTGCTTAAAGCCCTGCTGTGATTGTATCTTAGCAAAGTGTGATTGCTCTGTGTTTGGCTGCTATACGTCTGGTTGGTCTATATTGACTTCTGACCTCTTCAACCCCAAGGGTCATACTCCTTGTCTGTGCGGGACCTGGATCCTGAATGTGGCGACACCGTCAAGCACTACAAGATCCGGAACCTAGACAACGGCGGCTTTTACATCACGCCCCGGATCTCATTCAACTGCCTCTCGGACCTGGTGCAGCATTACTCCTGTTGGTATTCTCTGAGCCCACGTTCACATTTACTTGCTGACTCTTTATCTGCCGTGTGGCTCTGCGGGTCCAGATGCTATGGCAGCTGGGCGCCTGGATGCTGTGCTACTACTTCTCTTGGCTCCGGCAAGGGTGCGGTGGGCTGCACAGGCTGCTCACTGAGGCCACATCCTGCGCGGGCTGCAATGCAGCGAGTGTGATGTCAGAGCCGTGTGCTGGCGCTGTGGCGACTGAGCTGCAGCCTCGCCTCTATGTGGGGAGGATGTCGCACTTTGTTCTTCCTCTGAAATGCAGGTTCTTCCATATTCTCCTCCTCCAGCATCACCTCCGTCCTTGTGAGGTTCTGTTCCTCCCTTCTACAGATGATGCATCATGGAAATGAAGAGGGAGCCGTCCTGCTGCAGCTCTACCCCCCTGGATTTGAAGGGGGGGGGGGGGTGGGGCTGTAGAGTACTGAAAGGGGCATGATCCCCTTCCTCCAGCCCCTCACCATTAGGGGTGGACATGCAGCTATTTGGAGGCTCTCACTCTCCTTCTTTCTGAGTGTTTCTTAGTCTATCTGCTTGTTGCCCCCGTAGGTGAAGCGGATGGCCTCTGTTTCCGCCTCCTCAAACCGTGCCAGACTCGGGCCCCACAGAAGCCCTGGTGGCAGGATGAGTGGGAGATCCCCCGAGAATCACTGAAGCTGGAGCGCCGCCTTGGGGCAGGGCAGTTTGGGGAGGTCTGGATGGGTGAGTGAGGGGCAGTTTGGGGAGGTCTGGATGAGTGAGTGAGGGGCAGTTTGGGGAGGTCTGGTTGAGTGAGTGAGGGGCAGTTTGGGGAGGTGGACTTCAACTTCAGAGACTGCGAGGATCCCGTTGATTTGGGGTTTGTAGTGAGACAGCGTATTCATACCATCCCCAATGGATACCTGTAATCCCTCTGTTCCACAGGCACGTATAACCAGCGCAAAGTGGCCATCAAGAACCTGAAAGCGGGGACCATGTCGCCCGGGGCCTTCCTGGCGGAGGCCAACCTCATGAAGCACCTGCAGCATCCACGCCTGGTGCGGCTCTATGCTGTGGTGACGCAGGAGCCCATCTACATCATCACAGAGTACATGGAGAATGGTGAGCCTGCCCCGCTCCAAGACCACCCAAGGAGAACAGTCTAGACAAGTAGACGTCTTTAAGATGATGTTGTGGTCTCCGTTAGTACCTCTGCAAAGATTGAGTTCAGTGCAAAACGGCTTTTTTGACTGACAGTCCAGTAGCCATAAGATGCCATAATCGTGGGTTCCTGTGATCCTCAGAAGTACAAACACTGAAAATGTTTCACAGTAAAGATGAAGAGGGAAGATCAACCTAATCCAGCTGCGTATCTGATTAACCTTGATAAACTTGTAGTCTAACTTGTGTGCTGTTCCTTTTTGCAGGAAGCCTGGTGGATTTTCTCAAGACGAATGCAGGAATGAATTTAACCATTAATATCCTGATTGATATGGCCTCCCAGGTGAGTTTGCTCATACCTGTGTTTCTTTGTCCTTGCCCCTAGGTCCTTCTCATTTTCTGTTCCTGTCCTTTTGTCTGGTTCTGATACTGTGTCTGTCTCTGTCTCAGTGTCGATCTCTGTTTTGTTTCTGCCCCTGTTTGTGCCTCTGTCCCTCTCTGTCCCTGTGTCTGTTTCTGTAACTGTCTCTGTCTGTTGCTGTCCATGTCTCTGTCTGTCCATGTGTCTGTCTCTGTAACTGTCTCTGTCTGTTGCTGTCCATGTCTCTATCTGTAACTGTCTCTGTCTGTTGCTGTCCATGTCTCTGTCTGTCCCTGTAACTGTCTCTGTCTGTTGCTGTCCATGTCTCTGTCTGTCCCTGTGTCTGTCTCTGTAACTGTCTCTGTCTGTTACTGTCCATGTCTCTGTCTGTCCCTGTCCCTGTAACTGTCTCTGTCTGTTGCTGTCCATGTCTCTGTCTGTCCCTGTGTCTGTCTCAGCTAATCCTCCTGGCTCATCCCGCCAGCTCGGCATCCTGCTGTCTGCTGTCACAGTGACTCTGCCCCTCCTGAAAATTGCTCAGAATTTTCAGTCAGTTCGCCCCACCAGCTCATCCCCACCAGCTCGTTCCCCTGGCTTGTCCCACCAGCTCATCCCCACCAGCTCGTTCCCCTGGCTCGTCCCACCAGCTCGTTCCCCTGGCTTGTCCCACCAGCTCGTCCCTCCAGTTCACCCCACCAGCTCACCTATGCCAGCTCATTCCGCCGGCTCACCTCGCCAGCTCGCCCCACCAACTTGCCCCGCCAGCTCATCCCACCAACATTCCCTGCCAGCTCGGTATCCACCCGGGCTTAGTGCTCCTGGTCCCCTGACTCTGTCTGCTGTCACAGTGACTGTGACAGAGACTGAGCACAATGCTGTAAGAGGTTTTGTGATGGTGACGGTCCATGACAGACCCGCAGCCCAGCACCACGTGTGTAGACAGCCGTTCCTTAAACGGAGGCTCGGATGCCAGCTAAAAGCCAAACAAAGTGGCACCTAACAGACAGCAGCCTGATCTGTCAATAATGACCCTGATCACCTACGGAGGCTCACCCATTCAGCCCCCAAACAGCACGGAGATGCCATTCCCTGGGTCACAAGACCTTAAATTTCAGTCAAGCCCGTCGGAGGGACTCCACTGATTCTCCCCCCGCCTGATCTACAATGGGCATCATGTGACTCGTATTGGAACAACTCAAAGCAACAGGTGACTCCAAGACGTACATAAGACGACAAGAAATTTACAAATGTGAGAAGAGATGAAGCAGATTAGCTCAGGCTAGTTGACATCCTTCAGATGTTTAACTCAGTTTAAAATTGCATTGCAGGAGCATGTGTCTGACCCAGGGGCACTTCCCCTCTACCAGTGGGGCTTGGTGGAGCAGAGCAACATAGGATGCAAGAGAGCTTCTTTGGGCAAGTGCCCCACCCAGCTGAGTGCTGCCTCTGAGATTTGTCTCCCCCTGCAGGTGGCTGAGGGCATGGCATTCATTGAGCAGCGGAATTACATCCACAGGGACCTGAGAGCCGCTAACATCTTGGTCTCTGAGGAGCTCATCTGCAAGATCGCCGACTTCGGACTCGCCCGCCTCATCGAGGACAATGAGTACACAGCCAGAGAGGGTACCTGGGCCATGCTGGACCTTTTGGAATCATTTTTCTCTTTTGTTGACCAAAAATATAACCTGCGAAACTCAGAACAGCCTCTGTTTTGTGGTGGTGGTGTGATTGACCCACGAATCAATGCGATTTATTCAGAAAGATCCGGAAATTTGTTTTTCTGGTTACAATGATACGTGTTTCTTTGATAAGATGAGTGAAAAGTCAGATAATCCAGGCAAGAACAAGAAGCAAGTATTCAGGGAATTCATTTGAAAATCCTGTGCATGTAAACTACCAGTCACTGCACACACTTAGATATTCTACATTTGTATGTTACTTAACATTTACTAAAAATCAGGGGTCTCAGAAGCATTTTGAATGTGGGGGGACACACTGGCATAAAACTAATATTTTACGTCCAAACAAACACGTCCCCCTCAGATTTAATGGTCGTGATGCCCATGCTAAAAATACACTCAATATTCTTTGCTAACAAATAAATTTACCGTATGTTCACCATTTAAGTGCCTTTATTAGCAAGAAAATGTCATCTTTCAAAAAAATCTTTTATTCATCAAAGTTACCTCCTCTAGTAGTTAGAATAGCTTAGAAGATTCAAGGCATTCTTTCTACAAGAGACATTAAATGCTGCTCTGTTTCTTGTGATGAAACAGTTAACTCGTGCATTTAAAGTTAAAGGACAGCCTAAAAACTGACTATGCCATCACCACACAACCTGTTAATAGGATGTCAGACATGCACAGTTACATACTCTTTCCATGTTATAAATGAAACTTGTTTTATTTGACTTGCATTTATACTTTTGCACTCAACTTTGTTACATCCCTCTGACTGTGACAGCCGACTTTATGTCTCTCTGACTGTGACAGGTGGCTTTGTCACGTCCCTTTGATTATGACAGAATTAAGAGCCTTTCTGCTCTCCTGTGAATCCATGGCCTTGGTGTAGCACCACCTAGTGTTTATTTGAGCTCTCAGCACCAAAATGCTGTTTTCCTAGGTGGATTTGTTTATATATCAGAGGCTTTGGATTAAAAAATTCAGAAAGCACTGCTGAAGGGCACGGTTGGGATGGGGGGTTTGCATACTGTAGCTTCGAGATGCTACATGTCGGCATTGGAAAGGGTCTTTGCAGCATCATGGCAAATCACAGTGAATCACCTGTTGCTTTCAAGTCAAGTCAAGTAGGTTTTATTGTCATTTCAACCATACACACAGTATATAGAAAAATGAGATAACGTTCCTCCAGGACCATGGTGCAACACAGAGCAGGACAAAGACAGAGCAACATCATAAGTGCAGACAGGACACAAGCATAACAGTACAAATTGACTAGACAAGACAACATACAGTGCAAATTAACAGTGGTAACAGTCTGGATACAGTATTTAAGTTACTGTATGGTAGCAGCGAGGGTTATTTGTGCAAAAATGCTGTGCAAAAATGCCGTGGTATAGAAGAGTAAGGAGTTGAAAGGCAATAAATAACAATAAATAGTATATACAGATGTACAGATGTTTCCTTCCCCTTTTCAGGTGCCAAGTTCCCCATCAAATGGACCGCCCCTGAAGCCATAAACTACGGAACCTTCTCCATCAAGTCGGACGTGTGGTCTTTTGGGATTCTGCTGACGGAGATTGTGACGTACGGCCGCATCCCGTACCCAGGTACCCATGCCGACCTGCCAGTCCAGAACATTCCAGAACAATGCTTCAATGAGGTGAGGCACTGATGGCTGAGGGTGTCCCATGTGCCATCTTCCCCCCATCAGGCATGACCAACTCTGAGGTGATCCAGAACCTGGAGCGGGGGTACCGCATGCCCCAGCCTGACAACTGCCCACAGGAGCTGTACAGCATCATGAATATGTGCTGGCAGGAGACCCCAGAGAACCGGCCCACATTTGAGTATCTGCGGAGTGTTCTGGAGGACTTCTTTACTGCCACAGAGCAACAGTACCAGAGCCAGCCCGGCTGAGATCCAGACAAATGAGGGAAATGACAGACTTACTGACAGAGGAAGACAGACAGACAGATTTAATGACAGACTGAGGGAGACAAACGGACATAGAGAGACAAACTGAGATACAGACAGACTGACAGAGACAGATTTAGTGACAGACAGAGGGAAAGACAGACACAGAGAGACAAGCTTAGATGCAGACAGACAGACTGAAGGAGACTGATAGACAGACTTACTGACAGACAGAAGGAGTGACAGACAGATGGAGACAGACAGACTGAGATACAGAGAGACAGGCTGAAGGAGACTGACAGACAGACTGAGATACAGAGAGACAGACTGAAGGAGGCTGATAGACTTACTGAAAGAGGGAGAGACAGACAGACAGAGAGAACAATCAGGTGGTGCAATCACTGTGATAGATATCGAGATGAAAAGCCACAGAGACAGAGCGAACTATTCAGAGGTCACACACACACGCAGGTTTGTAATTATATCTTTGTGGGGACTCTCCATTGATTTCTATGGGGAAAACTGTAACCCCAACATGCCGACCCTAACCCTACCCAGCCCTACCTTTAACCAGAAATAACCAAACAAAATACACTTTTGGCATTTTTAGTTTTTTGATTGCATCCATAGATATTTGTGGGGACCTGAAGAATTATCTGAGTTAGAATAACAGGATTTTATTATATAGTGGAGGACATTTGGTCCTCACAATGTAATATAAACATAATCCACATCCACACACAGACATACATGCCAGACTGATGTGAGGTGAGCACCCCCACGCTCACACCTACATACACTTCTGGAGTTTCACTGGGAGGTCGTTGTGGACTCCCAGAGAGCTGAGGATCATGCTTACCTGGTAAATGATAGTAGCTCCTAACAAAGACATATCACCCACACCAGTAAAGGCTGAGGTCAGACGATGGGATGAAACCCCATGTGCAGGTTACCTGTATATCTGATTAGCACACCAGCACCCCCTGCAGCATCACCGTGCCCACAGCACATGGTACCCCAGAACCTGTGTTCCTTACGCTGCCCATGTATCTACTGTTTTATCCTTTATCCTTTTATTGTCTTTCTTGCTTGGGATTTTGTATGGAAAAAATGTGTTTTATCACTTCTGAGCTTTTCTATGTATTTTATATTATGCCTTTGAGGAGACAAATGCAAGAAAATTAAATCTGAGCAAAGAGGCAATGTGTCACAGTTACACTCAACTTCATTAGGGGCTCTGAAACGCGGTTTTACAGACACTGGGCTGTTCAGCTTCATCGGGGGCTCCGAAACGCGGTTTCACAGGCACTGGGCTGTTCAGCTTCATCGGGGGCTCCGATACGCGGTTTCACAGACACTGGGCTGTTCAGTTTCATCGGGGGCTCCGAGACACGGTTTCACAGGCACTGGGCTGTTCAGCTTCATTGGGGGCTCCGAGACGCAGGTCTGAGTAGCTCAAACAGCTTCATAGAGAAATGTAGGTGACTGTTTTGTAGAAATAAATTAAATTTTCTTAGTTTCTGTTGGAAAGCATCAACGAACGATTACTGTAATATAAAAAAGAGTGGGGTGCTGGATAGGGGCAGGAGTGTAGAAACTGGGGAGCCCCCCCCCCCCTAATATTTCATTTGGCTTCATTTATCCTCCAACAAACAAGCATTTATATTTAAAATATTAAGTTGTGTCTCCCCAATATCAAACTCTCTCCTATGCTATTGGACAGGGGCTCCTCATGCTACCATAACAATGGTGACAGAACAGGTGTCCCAGGGTCAGATTCAGACCCACCCTCTCTGTGTCCTACTGCAGTTACATATACAGCTAGGACGGTGAATTGTGTCATTCAGTAAGCAGGTAAATAATGTAACTGCAATTACACCATAAAGGATGTATGTAAAGTTATGTAAAACCCTAAATGGCTGGAAATGTTTAACTTATTAGTATTTATTTATCGATACATGATTTGGAGTCTATTTTATTGCTGTATTATGCATCAGTAAAATCTGCAAAATTAACTAAACCGCACACTTCGGTCACAGGCCAAGCAGAGGGGTCCCTTTCCCCAATCGCCAGTTATCGAATTTTCCGTCGTATGATTGGCTAAGCAGAGCGTTAAGCCCTGCCCTCCAGCCGGACTGCGCACGACTATTGGCTGAATCGGATTTCAAAGCGCAGTCCCCGTTACAGCACACAGACGCCTCTGCCGACGCTCCGTGCCTCAGTCCGGAGGTAAAATGGCGCTGACTCAAGGAACAAAGAAGAAAGTTTGTTATTATTATGACGGTAAGGTCCGACACGCTGTGCACCCCCGCTCGGTTTGGGCGTATTGGGACGTGGATTGCGCTATGAGCTGGAGGGAGAGGGAAGTCGTTTTCGTGTTTTTAGCGGCCGTGGCGCCACGGGCTGCAGGGGCGGGCCGCCGTCAATTCGCGGGGGCCGCTCGCCGGGCTGTATGTTGCCAAGGACGTAGGCGCTGGCTTCCTGGTGCTCGCTGCTCCGCGTCTTTCTCTGAAGATCCGTTGTTTATGCAGTTAGACACGTAGAGCTGCCACGGAACTGCATGCAGCGAGGTGAGCGCGCTTTCTGGACCGTCACGGAGCCATCTCCCCGGTGGCCGGTATCTGTCCATCCCGGGCTGTTCGCGGACGGGGCCTTCAGCAGCCACTCTCAGGGCCATGTTTATGTACCATTAATATTTCGGCTTTGAGGAGGCTGCATGCTTGTGCGCTGTGGTTTATGCTGCTCCCCGTTTTGACAGTGTGAGCTCAGGTCTTCTCCCTGCCCCCGGCTCCAGGTGACGTCGGTAACTATTACTACGGCCAGGGGCACCCCATGAAGCCGCACCGCATCCGTATGACCCACAACCTGCTGCTCAACTACGGCCTCTATCGCAAGATGGAGATCTATGTATGTATGCAAGGTCTCCGGCCATAAGTACTTCTTTGTGGTCATGTGTCTGATCTGCCTATCCCCTCCACAGCGCCCCCATAAGGCTAATGCGGAAGAGATGACCAAATACCACAGTGACGATTACATCAAGTTCCTGCGCTCCATCCGCCCAGACAACATGTCTGAGTACAGCAAGCAGATGCAGAGATGTGAGTGGATGATGTGGGGAGGCCCACACCTCCTGCCTCAACTCCTCCTGCTCTTTCTCTGTGTTTTAAACACCCTTTTCTCTCTGCATAGTTAATGTGGGTGAGGACTGTCCAGTGTTCGATGGCCTGTTTGAGTTCTGCCAGCTCTCCACTGGGGGCTCTGTTGGTGAGTGGGGGTGCTATTGCTGAGGGGCAGTGGGGGGAGGGTGTCAACGAGTCTTATCTCCTGCAAACACCCTCCACAGCTGGAGCAGTCAAGCTGAACAAGCAACAGACAGACATCGCCATCAACTGGGCAGGAGGACTGCATCACGCCAAGAAATCTGAGGCTTCCGGCTTCTGCTACGTCAACGACATTGTCCTGGCCATTCTGGAGCTGCTGAAGTAAGCAGGACTGAACGGCATGTAGGGGACTGTCTGGGGTGCTGCCGACACAGGGTGACCTCCAGCTGTGTCACTGCATACCTGGCAGGTACCACCAGAGGGTGCTGTACATCGACATCGACATTCACCATGGAGATGGTGTGGAAGAGGCCTTCTACACCACTGACCGCGTCATGACCGTGTCTTTCCACAAGTACGGAGAGTACTTTCCGGGCACCGGGGACCTTAGGGTGCGTTTCCCGCCCATCGGAGTGCTGAGCTCTGCACTGGTGCCTCCTTGATCACGGTCATGTGATTCTAGTCTGTCAGGTTTGGATAGGGCGCCCCCCCCCCCCCGGCGGGGGGGGGGGAGTGGGGAGTATGTGTTGACACAGCATGCTGCGTCCTGAGGAGGTGAATCAGTTGTCGTAGCAGGTGTCATGCGATGAAGATGACGACATCGGAAGGGCTTCCTCTTTAGACGCCCTTGGTCGGCGCTTTACAGGACTTTGGCTGAGCTGGCTGTTTTTATTATTTATTTATTTATTTATTTATTTATTTATTTATTTATTTAAAGGAATCTGAAAACGCCCGTTAGTCCGTTTGAGGCCGAGCCGGGATGTTTGCTTTTCTGAAACAGCCGTGGCGTTTGAAAGGCGTGCTGAATCGAGACGGACCACTTACTGTCACAGTGTGGTGCTGTGTGGCTCGGTTGGCTCAGCCTCTGTGCCTCTGTTCGGAAGTCTGACCCTGTGCTCTCACACCCAAGCTTGCTCTCACCTGCATATGTGTCTATGTGACTCACGCAGAGCAAGATGGGGACGGCAAAAAGAGAATCTCCCCATGGAGATTAATAAATAATGAAATCTCAGTCACCTCGTGTGCCATGGTCCAAACTTTTGATGCATGTGTTCTGGAGAAGGTTGCACACCTGTGCAAAGCATGGTTTAAAGGAAGGGGGGGATTTGTAGGTAGAAGTGTGTGTGTGACTGAGCTAGTTCTGGGGGTTAGCTTTTCCAGCGGCTGGCAGAAGGGTGGAGGCCTGACTACAGCCAAGCTAATCTGGAGTACTGGTGGCCTGATTCACAGGCTTTACACCTGAATATGAATATGAAAATAAGCCTACGTGTCACTTCTTCTATTTCTAGATTCCGACTGTGGTGTTCCTGTCTTGGGGAAGCTTGTAGTTGTTGAGCAAAATTGGTTATTTTTAGTTATGAACGTTTATTAAGCTGACCGTAGTTGGAATGCACCACTTTACTTTTAAGATGAGGTCGCCAGCCTTAGCACCTGCAGCTGACATGAGACTGTGTTCTCCATCCAGCTTCTGACTGCTTATTCTGCTGCGCCTCCTTTGGGGGGCTTGGATTCTGTCCCAGGCAGCACAGGCCACCGTAGATAAACCCTGAATAGGGTGCCAGTGCTTTGTAGTGTGTCACTCATCTGTCATATGTTCACACTTCCACTATCAGTTTTATACAGTTTCTGTTTTGGCTAGTGGTTTCTGTACTTGGGAAGAGGCGGGCGTTCGCACAAGGCGAATGAGATGTCCTTCAGCTCCCGCCTCACACCTCGCCATCCTGACTTCTAAAGCCTGCTGCCCTTTGTTTAGTTTTCTGGGGTAAATTCTGAAAGGACACGTGGCTTTTCAAGTAGGATCTCCACACAGAAAGCTGTGATGTTTTATCTGCGTGCAAGATGCCCTTGAAGAGGGACGCAGTGTTAATTGATCGATTTCCAAGCTTGCCAGTTAGTAACGAGGCTGCCTTTGTCTGTGAGTAAATATAGTAAGAAAAACATCTGGTATTCATGTTCATAATGATCCTAGCTTGACTGTGTTCAAGCTCCTTGTGGCAGACTTCACATTCATTCGAGGTAGTTCTGTTCATTGTGGTTCTGGGAATGGCCGCTGCGAATTCCCTGGCTTGCACCAGTAGCCTCTGGGATAGACTTCAGGGCCTGGAGACCCAAAATTGACAAGTGATTACAGAAAATGGATGGATGGATTTTCAGTTTCTTGCAAACCCTCACATTCGCGTGTCCCATTTGAATCTAGAAAAATGGAAACCAATGACATCGCCGCCTCCCCCCTACCCAGCCATTTTACTGGTCTGTAATGTTTAACCAGTCTGTACACATCAAAGGTTCAGCAACCATTAATTTAGGCGATGGGTTAGGATGCAGGGTGTCATGCGTAT
This sequence comes from Isichthys henryi, assembly GCA_026776945.1. NCBI lineage: Eukaryota > Metazoa > Chordata > Actinopteri > Osteoglossiformes > Mormyridae > Isichthys > Isichthys henryi. The sequence goes on from JAODJX010000010.1 coordinate 235,195, forward strand.
GCTGAGTCTGAGTGATTAACGCTAGTGTACCGTCCCTTGCCCCGCGGGCCCCCACCGCACTCCTTATGACCTTCAGAAGAAGCCGAGCTGAAAGACTGCCTCCTGGTGCTGGTGGAGGACCAGCAGAAGCTGGCGACCCACACGGCCAAGAGCACGCTGTCGGCCCAGCGGCTGCGGCAGCGGCTCGTCATCCTGGAGCGTTATCTCATCTCGCTGAGCCACAGCATGATGGAGGAGAAGTACAAGGTCCGCTGGAAGAGTCCGCCCAGCCCCCCCCCACCCAGCACTGACAATAAGAGGTAGGACTCTGGAAGGGGGGGGGGGGTACTCTGTGAATAAGTGCTATGGAATTGGCTAAAGCAATGGTTTGTATCAGGCTAAGGCAGTGTTCCCCATCCGGTCCTCGGGGATCCACAGACAGTGCATGTTTTTGTTCCCTGCCAGTCTGCGCACATTTTTGCTCCCTCCCAGGAGCATCTTGGGGACAGTCTGTGGGTCCCCATGGACCGGATTGAGAAGCACTGGGCTAGGGGATGGAGTAACTCTTTATGGTGTGGACAGTTAGTCATGTCATGTGCCTCTGCGGGTTTGAAAGTCTGATGCCACCTGTGTCATGCAGTTTTCTGCTAACAGTGTGAGCTTGGCAAGCCTGTCGTGTTCTGGCTTCCTTTACGCCATATTTCTGCCAACGTAGTATGCAGTATTCAGCTGGATGACTGGATGCGACGTCACGTCATAGACATCCAATGTTGTGCTTGTTGCCTGCAGCCCCCGTCCAGCTGGGAAGGGTGTGGAGGGCCTGGCCAGGGTGGGCTCCAGGGCGGCGCTGTCCTTCGCCTTCGCGTTCCTGCGCCGGGCCTGGAGGTCAGGTATGCATGCCCTCGATGTGCTGCTCTGAGACGGCCTGATGCTGGGGTGTCCCCCATTGTCCTCCCTGCGCGCTGGCCTCTGTGCCAGTGTTATACTTAGCCGCCGTATGGCCCAGCGTGGAATCCAGGGGCAAAATGTAGATGTCGCTGCTTTCTGTCAGCAGGTCTTTGTGCTGCTATTAGTGAATGGTTTCTAGTAGCGTCAAGGGCAGCAGCGGGCGGGTTGTGTAACAGGGCCATTCGTAACCCCGCTCCCCCGCCCCCCCAAGCCTTTCAGCCGAGCTGGGTCGAGGGCAGTTAGCCTCTGAGAAATGCACTTGGAGAGGCTTGGAGAAATGTACGATGTTTAAAAAAACTGAATCCCCAGTCATTTAAAAAATTGTTGTACTTTGGAAATTATTCTTTACCTATTTTTCAGTAAAACCAATTAAACTGAAATAATAATCAGTCACCCCCTGCCACCCTAGTTTCCAGTGCGTTCCTGCTTCTTTGAGCCGTTATTTTCCCCTTAAATGGTCCCCCCTGGTATGATGGCATCACTTATTTAGCTCCTGGTTACATAACCGTAAATTTTTGAACTGTCTTGTTTGTTTGTTTCTGTTGCCCTGAGCAGGAGAATTTGTGACCACCCACCCTCCCCCCCTAGAAACTGGCCTGACCGTTTAGCGACTGTGCTGAGGCCTGTCCTCAGAGACCCCCGCAGTGCGGCGTGTCTGGCTGTGTTTGCGGGTCACTTCTGTGGCATGATTGGACCTCCTGGCTCTTAGGGACATAGGGGTGGGTGTGTGTGTGTGTGTGTGTGTGTGTGTGTGTGGGGGGGCAGACCAAATGTCCTCGCAATGTGATCAAAATCTTATTATAATGAAGCTCAGTTTTAATTAAAAATCTGTGACTGCAACAAAAAAATATATTTTTTTACTTATTTGGTTACTTATGGTTGAGATTAGGTTTGGGTTAGGGTTAAGGTTGTCATTGTTGGGATTAGGGTTTTTCACCAAGAGATATGTGGACGGTCCTCACAAAGATTTGAATTTGTGTGTGTGTGTGATGCACTATATATGTATGTATGTAAAGTATATAATGTTTATTCTGTATATAACAGAGTGAATTGCCATGGCAGGACAGCTGAAGTGGCTGTCATATGCCGGTGTTTACAGCTACGGAGGATTTCCACTGCTGCCTTCTATCATGTTAAACTCGTCTCAGTTCTAAGAACCGTAATCAGCTGAGCACAAGCGACCCTCTCCCCGTCAGCTAGGCTGTGCGGAAATGAAGGGGATCAAATGGGCGACGTAAAGGTCGTGGGCCGATTGCCAGTTGGTGGCGCAAGTCCCGTCTGCTGGTGTCTGTCCAATCTCCCTGCTTCATGCTTCCCTGTCTCCTGGGAAAGGCGAGGACGCCGACTTGTGCAGCGAGCTCCTGCAGGAGTCCCTGGATGCCCTGCGTGCCCTTCCGGAAGCGTCACTCTTTGACGAGGGGACCGTATCGTCAGTGTGGCTGGAGGTGGTGGAGAGAGCTACCAAATTCCTCAGGTGGCTTTCAGGGGCAGATGGGTCATGTCTTTATAAACTCCTGTGTTTATGTTTCACTGCGTTTATGAAACGCAGTGTTATTTATTTGTGGTTTTTTTGTTTACATGGAGCAGCGATATCCACAGCAGTGCCAGTCCCAAAGGCCCGGGCAGCATCCCCCTGCAGGACCAGCACCTGGCCCTGGCCATCCTCTTGGAGCTGGCTGTGCAGAGGGGGACCCTCAGGTGCGACTTGGGGGTCACGCTTGCATGACTGGGCTAGTAGGGTTAGTTTACTACTACAGTAGTTCATGTTTCTATCTTGCAGCCAGCTGCTGTCCGCCGTCCTGTTGCTTCTGCGTTTGTGGGATCGCGGCACACGGGAGACGGACAACGAGCGCTCCGCCCAGGGCATGTGTGCCCCCCTGCTGCCGCTCCTGCACCGCTTCCAGAACATTCAGTGCAGCAAGGACCTGCCCAACACCGAGGATGAGGAAATTGAGGTGGGCCTCGGCTTCGAGCTGCTTTTCTCTCCTTCTCTCTCTCCTCTCCTCTCCTCATTCCCCGCTTGTGACACCTCGGGGGGTGTTCTTCCCCTCACAGATCTTGACGGCTCCTCTGAGCCCCAATGAGAGCTTTTTGCACTACCTGGCGCTCCCCCAGGACAACGACCTCGCCATTGACCTACGGCAGACGGCCGTGGTCATCATGGCTCACCTGGACCGGTTGGCGGGTCCATGCTGCCCCCCACAGTGCAGCTCGCCTACCTCGCACAAGGTACCCCCGCCCCCCCACAGTCTCTGGCCTGAGTTAGCACTATCCAGCACTGCCGTTCTTTTTACCAGCCCCTGAAATTTCTGTATGACGTAAATCAGTCTTGGGAACTCCTCCTTGATAAAGCTTCATTCTCCTGATTCTGTGAAGAAAAGGTGGTTGGTCATTTGTCTGTTGAGAGAGAACCATAATGAGGCTTGCTTATGCCTGGAGGGTAAGGACTGGGCCTGCTAGGCTGTCATTTCTCTGCTTGTTTTCAATGGAGGGTGTGCACACTAATTTCTCTCTCTTTTTCCCCTCCTGCTGGAGGACCATGGCAACATGCAGGTAATTTCAGTTAATTTTTTTTCCCCCGTCCACCCTTTTCTTGTGTGCCTGGCTGTCTCAGTGACGCTCCAGGGGATTCTTATTAAAAATGCATCTTGCGCTCCTGGAAAGCTTCATGGCTTAGCGTGAGATGAAAGGGAGTCTGATTTCATAACCCGTTTTTAAAATCCCCGATTGCCTCATGGCCTGAAGCACTTATAGTGGAGCAGAGATTGAACGACTGCGGGTTGAGGAAATGGCAAAATGGCCGGACCGCCTCCCCTAATATATGCATAAAGCCTCCGTACCGTTTCCGGATTTATCGTGAACACAGTCAGACTGAGTGACATTTCAGAATCTGCCACAGAAGATGTTGGCACGGCTGCTGTGTTGGATCTGGGGGTGGGCTGTCAAGCACTTTGTTTCAGGGAATAAATTCGTCAGATTGAGATGTCGGAAGCCGATGTTCAGTTTGTGGCTGTGAATGGATGCAGCCCCATGTCCCCCTGTGTGAGCTCTCTTAACGGGCCAAAATAACAGGAAATGTTATTACCGGCAATGAAAATGCGAAAATATTCTCATTAACTGAAATAAAAATTAAACTTGTGAACGCAAAAACTAAATGCTAACATCCACAGAAATAAGGAAAAAAATGTGGAGAAATTCCGCGTTTCTCCCAGGAATGGAGTTTGGGACCCCTGCTTTAGAGTGAAAGGATCTGCTTGAAATTCAGCCTTATGGGCCAGAGTTTTGTCTTTGCGCAGGAGATGTGTTAATTTTAGACACAATGCTGCCCAAGTAACTATAATTTACACTGGTTAGGTTGTTATTAACATAAGTTAAAATGTACATTTGAAGAGGACTTTTCCAGAGGGTAAGTGAGCCTCGCTGTTGTAAAATTGCCCCAGGTGCTTTAGACAGAGGTAGGGCAGTGTTTCTCAAACCAGTCCTTGGGCACACTCAGACAGTCACATGTTTTTGCAAAATGTTGATTGTCTGGGAAGGAGCAAATATGTGGACCTTGCGGGGGTCCCCCAGGACTTGGCTGAGAAACCCCGCTGTAGAGATATATGGGTATGGGGGCAGTGTGCAGGAAGTGTTGCAGGTGTCAACCTTGCATGCCGCACCCTTCATCCTCCAGGGCACCCTACAGGAAGTAATTGGCTGGGGTCTGCTTGGCTGGAAGCCCCACGCCAATGTGAATGGGCCTGTCCAGTGTAAGACCCTGGCTAGCCTGGGCGTGACCCAGATCGTGTGTTCCGAGAAGGGCTTCCTCATCCTGTCTCGCAGTGGGGCTGTGTACCTCCAGAACTACAAGAGCACCACCCTGGTAAGCAGTGGCATTGTCATCCAGACGCTTTGTGTAAAAAAAAAAAAAAAAAAAAAAAAAAAAAAAGCCTTTACAAATGGTGGTTTAGCAAAAGCGTATTAAAATGGGGCAATTTCAAATTTAAAATGTTAGCCTCTACTGCTAACGCCCCCACCCCTAAAATTAATTCGTAGTAAATCATTGATGTTCCTTTACTTAGCATTGAGTTTGGGTTATTTCTGGCCATAATATTCAGGGACTTTTTTTGTGGTGTTCCTCAAGGCTCCCATGCTGGTCCAGACTCTGTCTTCTAGAAAGATAGTGAAGATTGCCGCTCACCCAGAAGGCCAGCACTATCTGGCTCTGTCAACCAGCGGCGAGGTCTTTTCCTGGGGCTGCGGGGACGGCGGGCGCCTGGGTCATGGGGATACTGCGTAAGGAGTCTGAGTTGGCCCGTTGACCACGTTCAGTCTCTCCTGATGTTGAAAGTGTGGTCCTAAATCTGGCGTCTCTCATCTGCTCTGTGCTTGCAGTTACCTGGAGGAGCCAGCCATGATCACGGCCTTCACGGGGAAGCCCACGGGCAAACATGTGGTGCACGTTGCCTGTGGGAGCACGTACAGTGCCGCCATCACTGCCGACGGCGAGCTCTACACCTGGGGCAGGGGCAACTATGGCCGTCTGGGCCACGGTATGGCTGGGTGCTTTCCTGCTTTAGGCTTTCCAGTGGCTTAAAATGGTGTGATGTGCTGGAAATGGAGAGGTTTATTGGCAGTTGGTGAGGGAGCTTCCCTTCGGCTTGCAGGCTCCAGCGAGGACCAGACTACCCCAATGCTGGTTACGGGGCTAAAGGGTCTGAAGGTGCTGGATGTGGCCTGTGGGAGTGGTGATGCACAGACCCTGGCTGTCACTGAGAATGGTAGGTAGCCCCCCCCCCCAGGACTTCAGGCGGAGCAGGCCCCCCCTCACCTCCACACCTAACATCCCCCCACCTTCAGGCCAGGTGTGGTCGTGGGGAGATGGTGACTACGGCAAGCTGGGTCGTGGTGGCAGCGACGGCTGCAAGACGCCCAAGCCGGTGGAGAAGCTGCAGGACCTGGACATCGTCAAGGTTTGCTGTGGAAGTCAATTCTCCATGGCGCTGACCAAAGAGGGCCAGGTGTACACCTGGGGGAAGGGGGACAACCAGCGGCTGGGCCACGGCACGGACGAGCACGTCCGCTACCCCAAGCTACTGGACACCTTGCAGGGTGAGTGCGTGTCTGCGAGATCCTGCACCGATTAACCAGCATGCTGTCTGGCATCAGTGCTGAGGGCTGTGGCTGAAAGAGATTAATGGGAATAGAGTTGCCAGCCAAGGGTATGAGTCTTATGCAAGTCTGGATATCTATACACTGTGGGTGAAGATTAGGAGTTTGAAGATTCAGGTGTGATTTCAGAATTTTTGGCTAAGCAGTATGTGTGTGTATGTATTACCAGAAGGCGGTGTGGGATTTTTGGGTAAATGTAGCCAAATAAGTTTTGATTTTCCGGGGTGTTTCTGTATACGTGCAGCAAAGTGTTGGGATTTTTCATTCGGATGACACTGATTTCTCGCCGCCGGCATGCAGGAAAGAAGGTGGTTGACATCGAGGTGGGCTCCACGCACTGCCTGGCTCTCACGGACGAGGGTGAGGTGCACAGCTGGGGCAGCAACGACAAGCTGCAGCACTTCGACACTCTCTTCTCCAACAAGAAGCAGCCCAAGGCCCTGCCAGGCCTCAACTCCAAGCACATTGTAGGCATTGCGTGCGGCCCTGCTCAGGTACGTGCCTGCAGCTGGCCAGCTGGCTTGGTGCTGGGCCTGGCCGACCTTGACTCTTCAGGGACACCTCCGTCCATGGGGATGTGATTGAGTGCAGTTGATTGTAACAGCCTCCATGGCTCAGGGGTATGAATCTGTGGAATGGGCCTTAAATTATTGCGTGAAATTCCAGACGTTCCCCATCAACAATGTTTAAATGTGTGCATGATGTGTGTTAATTGCATGTTTTAGAAATATCTCCCCGAACACAAGTCGAGACAAGTTATGTAAGAGTGCTATTTTGGGAAGGATGCTTATGTAATAATTGTCACTCTGGCTTTTCCGTGTGGCCCCGCCCTGCAGAACTTCGCCTGGTCCTCCTGTTCGGACTGGTCTGTAGGGCTGCGGGTGCCCTTTGTGGTGGATGTGTGCCCTATGACTTTCGAGCAGTTGGACCTGCTCTTACGGCAGGTCAGCGAGGGCATGGATGGCAGCTCTGACTGGCCACCCCCACAAGAGAAGGAGTGTATGGTGGTGGCCACACTGAACCTGCTGAGGCTCCAGGTATGTTTCCACCACCCTGCCCACCTCTGGCTCAAGCGGCTCCCCGCCTTGGTGCCCCTAATGGCCACTCCCTGCCCGCAGCTCCACTCCGCCATCAGTAACCAGGTGGACCCGGAGGAGCTCGGCCTGGGTGCCGGGGGGGCGCTGCTGGGCAGCCTGAAACAGGCTGTGGTGACCCTGGCCAGCAATGCAGGGGTGCTCTGCACGGTGCAGACTGCTGCGCAGGCCGTGTTGCAGAGTGGCTGGTCTGTGCTATTGCCCACCGCCGAGGAGAGGGCCCGCGCGCTGTCCTCGCTGCTGCCCAACTCAGGTGAGCCGTCAGTTTACCGTCCCCACCAATCAGTGAGCCACCTCTGAAGCTCTGCCCATTAACTGCTCCCCTCTGCCATTTTTGTTAGTGTCAGGGAACGAGATGGCTGTCAGTCCCGGCCGCCGCTTCATGATAGACCTGCTGGTGAGCAGTCTAATGGCCGACGGAGGATTGGAGTCTGCCCTCAACGCCGCCATCACAGCCGAGATACAGGTTGGCGTCTTAAATGTTTGCTTCTCATAGCAGCCCTGGGCTTAAGGTCTGGATGGAGTAACTGTAGGACTCTGGACTCTTTTTGATTTGGTTCACCCTCGCTGATATTTGTCCCCCCCTGCCAAGAGGGTTACGACATTGTGTTGGATGCCGGTAAGATAATGACGGCTCGGCAACGTCTCTCTGGCCCTGTAGGACATCGAGGCCAAAAAGGAGGCGCAGAAAGAAAAGGAGATCGATGAGCAGGAGGCCAATGCGTCCACGCTACACCGGAGCAGGACTCCCCTAGACAAAGACCTTATCAACACAGGCATCTACGAGTCTGCGGGGAAGCAGACCTTGCCGCTGGTGCAGCTGGTGCAGCAGCTGCTCAGGTAGGTGTGCGAGGGAGCGAGGCAGCGGGCCACACCCCCACCCTCTGGGGGGCATCCTTACGGGATTCTGTCCTCCAGCACGCCGACGCTGTCGTTTCTCCCACGCAGGAACATCGCCTCGCAGACCGTGGCCCGATTGAAGGACGTGGCGCGCCGCATCTCCAGCTGCATGGAGGCCGACCACGTCAGCAAGGAGCGGTCGGCCTCCCTGGACCTGCTGCTCCGCTTCCAGCGGCTGCTGGTCAGCAAGCTGTACATAGGCGTCGACCAGGCCGAGCTCGTCACCGGCTACAGTGAGTCATGTCGTTGCCCACGTGAGGGATGTCTGGAGTGAATCCCTCCTGTCATTTGGCATGCGGCTCAGCGGGTTCCATCTCCGTGTCTGATTGGGAGGACGGTGATTCAGACCTCGTGCTCAGCAGATTAGCCACATTTTGGACGGGCCCCTTGAGCAAAGTCTGTAATTCCCCAAGTGTGTGTGTGTGTGTGTGTGTGTGTGTGTCTTCAAAGGGAAAACAAGGTGGGATGAGCAAAGACGCATTCTGGTGTACCTGTTCTCCTTCATTTCATTTAATCAGTGCAGTTCCTCTTAAGAGTCTTTAAACCTGCACTGAAACGGGCCGGGCTCTGTGGGGGGGGGGGTTGCTGGCTGGCTGCCGCTGCTGTTCGATCAAAGGCTTCTGGCAGCAAGCGGAGAGGTTTTTATCCCTCAAACCTTTTTTTGTGCTGGACAATCCGCCCTGCAGCCATTTTAATCCATGTCATTCTGGTGTCTCCAACAACCCCCGGGAACGAGCAGCTGTAAATATATTGAATATCTTTGTGTTTGCTGAAGAAAGGGAATTTTAGCTCAAGGTTTTAAGGGAGTTGCTTGCCCAGTTCAAACAGAGGGACCTAAAATGTTTTGTTTGTGTGTTTCACTAGTTTTAGTTAAATGTCTGTAGAATAAAAATGGAAAAAGCTGTATGCAATCTTTCCAGAATCATAGATTATGTAAAACCTTTTAAAATGCAAAAAATAATGAGTGTTTATGCAGTTGGTTTTTCCAGACTGCTTTCATAAGTGAATTACTGCCTTAATTTGCATTGAGGGAACCAAAACAGTGTTTTTTTTTTTTTGTGTGTGTGTGTTCTCCTCCCAGATCCTGAGCTCCTGGGGGTCGGGTCCTTGCTGAAGAAGTACATTGCCCTGCTCTGTACTCACATCGGCGACATCCTGCCTGTGGCGACCAGCATCGCCTTCACGGGGCACCGTCATTTTGCCGAGGTGTCCCGTGTCATTGAGGGCGACCTCACCGGTACCTCTGCTCTCTTAGCCTCATAAACTATGCATTTGTCTGTCAGCTTGAACCTGGAAGAATGGCTCTTGGCCACCATTTTTTTATGGCACTAAAGGTGAAGGATCAGGCAGGGTGATGGGTTTTGCAGATCTCTGCTCTTTTTCTCCTAGGGGTTCTGCTTCCAGAGCTGGTGGTATCCATAATACTGCTGCTCACCATCGACGCTGGCCTCATGCAGGAGACCGGTTCCATCCCCCTACTGGCCAGCCTGCTGGAGCACCTGGACCGCTTCAACCACTTGGCCCCTGGCCACGACAGAGACGACAACGAAGACTTGGCCTGGCCAGGCATTATGGGTAAGATTCTGGGTAGTGGGAACTGTGGCTGTTCGGTGAAGCTAGCTTGAGAAGTGCATGTTCACATTTGTAGTCATGATCACATTTTACCGCCATTGTTAACGTTGAGACTATAGTATCTTCAATGTGCTGATATCTGGTGCTCTGCCAAACCAGGCTCCTTCTTCAAAGGCCAAAGCTGTAGGAACAACGAAGAGGTCTCCCTCATCCGTAAGGGTGATCTAGAAAACCACAACAAGGATGGTGGCTTCTGGACGGTCATCGACGGCAAGGTCTACGATATCAAGGACTTTCAGGCCCAGAGCCTCACTGGGAGCAGCATCCTTGGTAGGTCCTGCAAAATCATGTCACTTACTTATTTTTGGCTGTGAATAATTGTGTGTCTGATTCGCAGTCCAACGTTGACTGGATTTGTTCCACCTTTTAGCCCAGTTTGCTGGAGAAGATCCAGTTGTTGCCCTGGAGGCCGCCCTGCAGTTTGAGGACACCCGGGAGTCCATGCAGGCCTTCTGTGTCGGCCAGTACATAGAAGTATGCCGACGCTGTCCACCTAAAGCCTTATCTGAGCCCAACAATCTTTGTTTGTTCTCTGATCTGCTCTCTGATTTGTGTCCCCCCCCACCATAGCCCAACCAGGAGACGGTGACCACACCTGACCTGAGCAGCCTCTCCTCGCCCCTGATCGACACAGAGAGGAACCTGGGTCTTCTCCTGGGCCTCCATGCCTCCTACCTTGCCATGAGCACGCCTCTCTCGCCCATGGAGATTGAATGTGCCAGTGAGTGTGGAAGCCGGACCCTGTGGCTTTGCCGATGGCCCGTTATCGTGAAGGTTGGGGTCTGGGTAGAACTTGTCAACTGCTTGTTTTGAACGTGCTTGATGACTGTGTTCGTCTGTCTCAGAATGGTTGCAGTCCTCGATTTTCTCCGGGGGCCTGCAGACCAGTCAGATCCACTACAACTACAACGAGGAGAAGGACGAGGACCACTGCAGCTCGCCGGGAACAACCACACCCGACAAGTCCCGACTTTATTCCCGGAGGCTGACCTTGAGCGACCATTCCCAGCCCTTCCTCCAGGCCATCGCCGACAACAACCTCCAGGACCACACCGTGAAGGTTTGACCCCGGAGCCGGCTTTAAGGCGCTCAGGGATCACATGACATCCCTTCTCCCAGATTATGATGTCAGCGGAGTGAATTATGGGATGTTTACCAGGGGCTGCCAGTTGCTGTTTGAGATGGGAACCTGAGCTCCTCACTCTCCCTTTTTTTCGACGCCGGCAGGATTTTCTGTGCCAAATCGAGCGCTGCTGTAAGCAGCATCACCTCATCACCCCCATCGTCTTCCCCCCGGAACACCCCGTGGAGGAAGTGGGCCGCCTGCTCCTCTGCTGCCTGCTCAAACACCAGGATCTGGGTAACCCCGCCCTCCCGTGTTGCAGAGCATTCTGGGACATCTGCCCAAGCTGGAGATGTTACCGTGAATGGGCAGAGTGTCTTATTTGAGACGCTTTTTGTCGGACGATGAGGGACGTGTCTGGGTTAATGTTTAAATCCGTGCTGTGTTGAGCAGCTGTGTTTGTCATCATGCCCACCCTTGGAAATACGTCTGCGGTGATCAGATCTGTTTAGCGTGAATCCCACAAGCAGCTGTCTCCCCCCCCCCCATCCCAGGTCATGTTGCTCTCTCACTCGTCAACCAGTGTGCCTTGGGTGTGGATCAAGGGAAGCAGAAGTCTTTTCCCAAGTCAGTGATTGACGTGTGTCGCATGGTCTACCAGGCGAAGTGCTCCTTGATAAAGGTAGACATTAGCCTTTTTATTCAGCTGACCAAGAATGCTTTGATTTTTAATATTTAGGGGGGAAAACCTGCATTTTGTCTGTTTTCCTGTCCCTTGGCTTGAAGTACATAGTTAAGTGATTCTCGTTCTTAAAGAGCAACGGCAGTAGTGGTGTTGCCATGGTTACTCCCTGAATAACGTCCCCCCCCCACACGCTGACAGACGCACCAGGAGCAGGGCCGCTCCTACAAGGAGGTGTGCGCTCCTGTGGTGGAGCGCCTGCGCTTCCTGTTCAACGAGCTGCGGCCGGCGGTCAGCAGCGACCTATCCATCGTGTCCAAGCTGAAGCTGCTGAGCTCGCAGCCGCGCTGGAAGACCATCACGCGGAAGCTCATCCGGGACCGGCGCAAGAAGAGAGGTGGGTGTGGGGTGCTATGGGGGGGGCGGCGTTCGCATGTCCCAGAAACCAAGGCGGCCTGATGGGGCTTTGTGCTGGTGGTGACCAGCCTGTGTCCTTCTCAGTGCCTAAGAAGACAGACTCCGTTGACTTGGAAGATTCTAAACTGGACAATGACGAGACCAGTGTGGAGGAGCCCCGTGTGCTTCCCAGCAGCGCCGCCCTGGTGGACAAGAAGCCTCCCCAGGCTAAGTCCCCCAAGGTCATTGATCATTTGTTTTTTTAAAAATTTTTTTGTCTCCTTTTCCAGTTTATCGTGCATCACTATGTAGTTCGGCAGTGTGTCGCTCAGTTTTTGTGGAATTTAGCGAGAACATTTTAAACTGGATTAGAGGAAGCACTTCTTCACACAGTGTGTAGTTGGAGTATGGAATAGTCTTCCTGCCAGTGTAGCGCAAGCTAAAACCCTGGGTTCCTTTAAATCAGAGCTATAGAAGATTTTAACAACCTCCTCTTGTTTTGTAAATTTATGTTATGTTCCGCGGGCTTTGCCCCTCTGTCTTTGACTGGGAGGTTGCCGGTGTGAACCCCGGCTTCTGCAGAACAGTCACCTGTAGTATCCTGAGTAATTTTGCAAGGTTTGCGGAAAGCACTGCAGCTCTGTATTTACCAAATGGACCAATCGGTGATCGACAAGGTCTGTGTCGACACAGTACATGGTTGTGGTTGGGCGGGGCGGGGCGGGGCACACATCAGCCTACACTGCAGGCTATGCCTAGGGCTCGGAGCAAGAGTATAACCAGCCTTTAGCTGTTGGGGGAGGTAGCCCTCAGTCCCCTGGGTATATAACTGCTTTGTGACCTTTGACCCCCCCTCCCCCCACGCTTGCAGCAGGACAGGTGGCAGCCGCTCCTGAGCACGGTGGCCAGCGTGCACAGGTACCGCTGGCTGAAGCACAGCGTCCAGGGCCCACCGCCACAGTCCAGCCTCATGGCCACCATCGTGGAGTTTGCGCTTAAGGAGGAGCCGTTGGACGTGGAGAAGATGCGGAAGTGTCTCCTTAAGCAGGTCGGAGCAGTGAGGCTGCAGCTTAGTCACTGTATTTATATAGCACTGCGTGACCACAGGGTTATCGCACTGCTTTACTGACGAGACACAAAAGGAATTAAGCACAGAGAAAAATGAGAATCAATTTTTAAAAAATAATAAAATACCACCAAAAATTTGGGACTTTAACCACCCACATTCTCGGTAGGGACCTCTAGCCCTAACCTCACAGGTTACCAAATTCTCCATAATAAATAAAATAACTGATTTATAATGCATGAATAAAATGATATGCAGTGTGGGAAAGATGCATTTCCAGCTTTGAAAATAATAAAGCGTTCAGTAGCTCTCAGGTTTTCCGGGAGAGATGATGGCAATAATGGAGGATGGTGTTGGTGATGGGGGAGGAGGATGATGGTAATCCTGTGCTTGCACAGCTGGAGCGAGCAGAGGTGAGGCTGGAGGGCATCGACACCATGCTGAAGCTGGCATCTAAGAGCTTCTTGCTGCCGTCGGTGCAGTACGCCATGCTGTGTGGGTGGCAGAGACTCATCCCTGAAGGGACCAACATTGGGTATGTCCGTGCGGCCACCACACTCTCCCCACATGGCCGAGCGCTTGGTTCTAGCTCGGTTGAGCTTTTAACGTTTAATCTCCACTCTCCTAAATATCTGGTACCCGTGCGTGTCTGGAACTATGTTCTGATTGCTGGGTCTATTCTTGGCCTGTTCTGCCTGTCCTGTTTTGTGTCTCTGCTCTCTGGGTAGTGTGAATCTGGGGGCTCTACAAGTCTGAAAGCCTTCAGTGCTCTTCCTGTTATATACATCCATAGGGAGCCACTGTCCGACTGCCTGAAGGATGTGGACCTCATTCCGCCTTTTAACCGCATGCTGCTGGAGGTCACCTTTGGCAAGCTGTACTCCTGGGCCATCCAGAACGTGCGGGCCATCCTGCTGGATGCCAGCGTCAGGTTTAAGGAGCTCGGTGAGCGTCCGGTTTGCCCCAGCGTGCTGTGGGTCCTGCCTCTGTCTGTCAGTGTTTATTAGATTAGCTAATTCCTCTGATTCGAAGGCTACCTGGGATCAGTGACCTGGTCCCACTGCCCGGCTCTCATGACCCCCTGCCCCCGCCCCCGTGTTGCTTTTCAGGCATTCAGCCTGTGCCCCTGCAAACCATCACCAATGAGAACCCGGCGGGCCCCAGCCTGGGCACCATCCCACAGGCCCGCTTTCTGCTGGCCATGCTCAACATGCTGTCCCTCAAGCACAGCGCCAACAGTCTGAGCCTCCTGCTCAACTCAGGCATGCTGGCTCTCAGTCAGAGCATCCTCCGTCTCATCGGTGCGTGCCGTTCTGCTCCAGCTGTCTGGTTGCTTAGCGCATCCGCATCCCATTCCAGTCACTAAAGGTCGCCGCTTTAGCCGCCGTGCGAATCCGAACCCAACTGTTTGGTGCTACTTTTTGCTCAGGCCCCAGTACGGACAACACGGAGGAGGACCCCGGCTCGGCCACCCACGGCGGCTCGGCCACGGTGCTGGAGGAGTCCCGCAAAGAGGCAGCACCAGTCCCCCTGCCGGCCTCTGGGCCGGAGCTGGCGGCCATGATGAAGATCGGCACACGAGTGATGAGGGGCTTGGACTGGAAGTGGGGAGATCAGGTGAGACGGGCCTGCACGGCGTCATGCTGCTCCAGGCGGGGGTGCTGTGGCTACTCTGAGTGACGCTGTGCCACGCGGCGCCCCCCTACAGGATGGGCCGGCCCCGGCTCTGGGCCGCGTGATCGGCGAACTGGGCGAGGATGGCTGGATCAGGGTGCAGTGGGACACCAGCAGTACCAACTCCTACAGGATGGGCAAGGAGGGCAAGTATGACCTGAAGCTGGCAGAGCCTCCGCCGGCTGTGCCAACCACCACGGAGGACTCGGACACGGAGGACGACACCGGTGAGCACTGCTGGCTGCTCGCAGCGTGTATGGGGTCCACAGCGACCTCCGGTCTCTTAGCTCTGTGTCTGTTTCCATAGAGCACGTTTGGGGACAGAAATGTCCCCAAAGTGTGGTAAAACCTGAAGCTTTGTTACTCTCGGGGACATTTTTTAGGTCCCCATTTGGATAACCTCAATTTAATAAAAATCTGTGACTGCAATCAAAAAACTAAAAACAGCAAAAGTCTTGTTTTTTGGGTTACTTGTGGTTAAGGTTGGGGTGGGGTGGGGTTAGGGCTGTCATTCTTTGGATTGTCTTTGTTGCCCACAAAGATATGGATGCAAACGTGTGTGTGTGTGTGTGTGTGTGTGTGTGTGTGTGTGTGTGTGTGTGTCAGAAGGAGAGCCAGTGGAGAAGAGCGCACACCCCACAGCCCTGATGCTGACCAGCACGGTGAACCTGCTGAAGACCCTGGCGCTGTCGGCCGGCATCCACGCCGAGGTCATGCAGATGGAGGCCATGCGGACGCTGTGCGGCCTGCTCAGGATGTTGGTGGAGAGTGGGGCCGGCGACAAGACAGGTCAGTACCTGCATCAGCTGTGGGGAGCGATCTCCGCAGGGGTGAGACAGTCCAGCAAGGTCACGTGCTGAAATATCATGCACTTCGTGAATGAGGAATTTGTTCAATTTGTTCCTCTAAAGATGTCCTCATGGACCCTCTGCCCCGCCTCCCAGGCTGCTCCACCCACAGGCAGGTGTTGCGGGAGCAGCACCGCAGCTGGTGCACGCTGGGTTTCATTCGTAGCGTCGCCCTCATGCCCCACATGTGCAGTGCTCTCAGTACCTCGGCCTGGATTAGCCTGCTCCTCAAGATCGTGGAGGGTCACCAGTCCTTCACTGCTGGCACACTACAGAGGCAGGTGAGAGGCTGGGTCCCATGCCGTTAGTCACCGCAGGCTGTCAGCCATTGGGCCCCCGCACTGTCAGTCACCCCAGGCTGTCAGCCATTGGGTATGTTTAGTCTGGTGCATACCTTGGTCAGTTATTGGTGTCCTTGCATGTTTTCTTGATCATGTAGCATTTCTTATGAGGTGTTTTCTTTCTAATTTAGCAGAGGCTCTGCCTTATCGACAGCTTTGTGTCTCTATAAATATCCTACTGCTTTGGAAAAGTACAGATCAGTCCCATTAAGTTCTTCCCATCTGGACCACGGCTTCTCCTCCTCCCCTACAGATCCTGGCCCTCCGGCTCCTGCAGGCGGTGCTACCTTCCTGGGAGAAGGCGGAGCGCTCGCAGGACATGAAGCTCCTAGTGGAGAAGCTCTTTGGCTTCCTGGGCAGCCTGCTGAGCACCTGCTCCTCTGACCTGCCCTTGCTGAGAGGTGGGATGAGCAGGGTTGCTTGTGTCCATTTCTGCTAGGGCTACACATACTGTTCATCCAGCTTTCTGTTTTATGGGTAACAGTATTTGGTAGCTTGTGGTGATGGTTGTTGCTGGTCTGTGGCGTGTCACCCAAGTTGTCCTCTGCTGCAGAGGGCTTCCTGCGGAGGAGGAAGTCCCGCCCCCAGGCCTCGCTGACCGCCACCCACAGCAGCACGCTGGCAGAGGAGATCGTGGCCGTGCTGCGGACACTGCACTCCCTGGGCCAGTGGAACAGCCTGATCAATGACTACATCAACTCTCAGCTGGGCTGCGTCGGCGACGTCATGGCTGGTCGGCACTCGGAGGCGGTAGGTGACCGACCAGCCATGTCATACTGCTCCTTCAGGAAGACATGAGAAAGTCACTGGAGTTTCTGTCCATTGTATTTGTGAAGTCAGTGGTATATATCAGGTGCCTGTACTCAGTCTTCTCTTACTGCCAACCCCCCCTGACCAGGCTCTGCTGGAGGAATACTTTCCTGACGCAGAGGCCCCCGCAGTGGGCAGCCTGATGGCCGTGCTGGCTGTGATCGGCGGCATAGATGGGCGCCTGCGTCTGGGCGGCCAGGTGGTACACGAGGAATACGGTGAGGGCACAGTGACTCGCATAACGCCCAAGGGCCGTATCACCGTGCAGTTCCACGAGACGAGGACGTGCCGAGTGTGTCTGCTGAGCCAGCTGAAACCGGTACGTACCAGTCTGGTGGCCATGGAACTGAACACGGCTACACGTCATGTGGGTGGTGACCTGGACTGTGGGCATGTCCTTGTTCATTTACGCCCCCTAGCTGCCCGTGGTGCCCTTCAGTG
Source organism: Isichthys henryi (assembly GCA_026776945.1). Classification (NCBI taxonomy): domain Eukaryota; kingdom Metazoa; phylum Chordata; class Actinopteri; order Osteoglossiformes; family Mormyridae; genus Isichthys; species Isichthys henryi. Next base: position 252,220 of record JAODJX010000010.1, read on the forward strand.
TGACTAACCTGCCCTTCACGGAGCCCATGCTGGGCGTCTGGGCACAGCTGGTGAACCTGGCAGGTAGCAAGCTGGAGAAGCAGCGTATGAAGAAGCCCCTGAGCCGTGGCCTTACAGGTACTACTCAAGCAAACCAATCAGCACTAGGGTAGGGTCATCCCCGGTGTGGCTTAAACCAATCAGCACACAGGTAGCATTTGGACCTTCCAACACTTCGTAGCAGCCCTTAGAAATGAAGCAGGTTTTCAGCTGGGATGATTTGAAATGATTTGATCAGGGATGCTGTTGGGGTGTCAAATGAATCTTGGACTAATGACTGAGTGATCCGTGAGAGAGCAACTACTAGCAGCATACCGTAATGCATGATGTTTACATTCCATGGTGATGATGTAATGTGCCGCCCCTGTTCAGACCAGGTGGACCTGCACTTGCTGCGCTCTCAGCAGCTGCGGCTGTACGTGCTGAAGGCTGCCCGGGCGCTGCTGTCCCACCAGGACAAGCTGCGGCAGATCCTGTCCCAGCCAGCCATCCTGGAGTCGGGCCCCAGCCCTGGTGGTAAGTCGTTTAAAAAAACAGAATGCTAATGCATAAAACCTGAGCTACTGATGTGCCAGCGGCACCCCCCCTGAGGGCCAGTCAGCATGGGAGGGGTGCATCGTGCCTTATCGGCTGATTAATGGCTGAGCCAGCTGCGGGGATGAGAAGGGGATGCATGATGGTTGTTACCCAGGGTGCGTGTGTGACGCTCGCCTGGTCTCGTGCTCCTAGCGGACGAGGGGGCGGCATCGCCCTTGGATGCTGGGGACCTGTCCCCGGAGGGGCCTCAACCCCCCCTCATCCTCCTGCAGCAGCTGCTGTCGGCCGCCACACAGCCGTCTCCCATCAAAGCCATTTTCGACAAGCAGGAGCTGGAGGTAAGAATGTGTGGGTGGGGGGGGGGGGGGGCTACCCGCGCTCAGACCCCCGCGGAAAGTGGCTTGTCTGTCCCCAGGCTGCGGCCCGCGCCGGGTGCCCGTATCTAGCGGGGGAGGCCACGCACCCCACGTCTCCACTGCTAGAGGAGAGCAGCTCCAGCGAGGATACCACCCCGGTCACCGTGCAGCACATGCGGCCGCCCAAGCAGAAGAAACATAAGGGCTCGCCGGCGCCCCCTATACCTGTGGTGGTGCAGCTCATGGAGATGGGCTTTCAGCGGAAGAACATCGAATTTGCGCTCAAGTCTTTGTCGGGCACTACGGGCAGCGCCTCTGGGACACCCGGTACGTCTGCTCCGGACATTTGGGGCTTTTCTCCCAGGGATTTGTGAAGCCGCTTGTGTTTCACTCTGCTTTTTAATGTAAAATCTGGAACTTGGTCAGAAGATGCGGATCTCCGGTTCCGAGTTATTCCAGAAGGGAATCTGGGCTGGGTGCAGTGCAGCATGAGCTGACGCAAGCATGTCTCATGTCACCATGGCAGGCGTGGAGGCCTTGGTGAGCTGGCTGCTGGATCACCCCGACGTCCACGTCACAGAGGTGTCGGATGCGGACACGGTGTCTGATGAGTACTCGGAGGAGGAGGTACTGGAGGAGCTGGACGAATCTGAGACGTCCTTCCCTGTGGTGGGTGTCACTTCCCCCCCTACTGGGGAGATGGCTTTTTTTTTTTTTTTTTTTTTTGGATTTGTTTTGGAAATTGACTGGGGACCCTGTTTCAGCCCCCCGGTGCTGTGGTAACGGAAAGCCAGACATTCAAGAAGAGGTCTGATTTCCAGAGCAACGATGACTACGCTGTTTATGTTCGGGAAAACATTCAGGTAATTAACTTTTACTGAACGAGTTGTTGACTTTGCCAGTGTTTATGGGGACCTGATTTGAACTGGCTCCCTCTTCAGGTGGGCATGATGGTCAGGTGCTGCAGAACGTATGAGGAGGTGTATGAGGGCGACGTGGGGAAGGTGATTAAGCTGGACCGGGACGGTCTCCATGACCTGAACGTGCAGTGTGATTGGCAGCAGAAGGGCGGGACCTACTGGGTGCGGTACATCCACACGGAGCTGTTGGGTAAGCCGGCCTGGCGAGAAGGCAGGATGTGGAGTGATTGACAGGCACGATAGACGATGACTGATTCTTCCCCATGCCGTGATAGGCTTCCCACCGCAGAGCTCCCCCTCTCACATCAAGATCGGAGACAAGGTTCGAGTGAAGCTCTCTGTGACCACGCCCAAGTATAAGTGGGGCTCGGTGACCCACAGAAGCGTTGGGGTTGTGAAAGGTAGGTCGGTGCAAACCGATCATGTGTGGCTGTGTAGGTGCCCGCTGTAAAGCGCTCTGACCCAGCCTGACCCCAGCGGTGTTCAGCTTTCAGTGCCAACGGGAAGGACGTGATCGTCGACTTCCCCCAGCAGTCGCACTGGACTGGCCTGCTGTCGGAGATGGAGCTGGTGCCCAGCATCCATCCCGGAGTCAGGTAGGGCTCTGGTAGTGGTAACTTGACCCCCCTGGCGATGTGGCATTATCATTAATTAGTCTTGACTTGTTTGCTTGCCAGTACGTTACTGTTTCTGGATCATTAATGCGCCGATTCATGGGGTAGTTCAGCATTTCCCGAACCGGCCCTCAGGAAACTGCAAACGGTCCCCGAGGACCGAGTTGGGGACACGCTGGTGTAGTGTGTTCGCCCCGCAGGTTCACCCTGTCCATACCGCCTCTGTTGTCCTTGCAGAATTTGTGCACATGCATTCATTACCTCAGGTGCCACTCAGTACCACATCATCGGGGGACCCAGCGTCTGAGGTCCTCACTGCCGTGTTTCTGTCTCCGCAGGTGTGACGGCTGCCAGATGTTCCCGATTAACGGACCCAGGTTCAAGTGCAGGAACTGCGATGACTTTGACTTCTGCGAGAGCTGCTTCAAGACTCGCAAGCACAACAGCAGGCACTCGTTCGGCCGGATCAATGAGCCCGGTCAGTGGGTTGGGTCCAAGCTGCCCGCCTCGCCAGCCATGCCCTTGTGTGCGGTCTAGTGACCTGTGTTTGTCGCCCCCTGCAGGCCAGTCGCCCACGTTCTGTGGCCGCGCTGGGAAGCAGTTGAAAAGGCACCGGGGTGGCCAGCGTGGGATGCTGATCGAGGATTGGTCACGTGCCGTCAAGAGCCTCAGCGTCTCGTCCTCAGTCAACCAGGCGTCACGCCTCATCGACTCCAGCGAGCAGTACTGGCAGTCCTCAGGCTCCCAGGGCAAGGTGGCTGTGCAGGGCATTCTGGGTCATGCAGTCTGTCTGCCGACCAAGCGGGGAGGCCAAGGGCTATGAAACTGGCCATCTTGCGGCTTAGTTACTTGACGTTCTGTTTTATTATTCATGTAGTCTTTGGCTTGGTTTTTGGTACTGAATGAAGTTTTTTGATCCTTCTCTGTTAGCACTGGATCCGCCTGGAGCTCTTCCCAGACGTTCTGGTCCACAGGCTGAAGATGATCGTAGATCCGGCGGACAGCAGCTACATGCCATCCCTTGTAGTGGTATCAGGTACTGATGGTCCCCAAGAGGTGGGATGGCTGGGTGGGGCTTGGTGCTGTATGCTGTGGCTTTCAGTCTCTCATTGTGAATTTATGCTTTAGTCTGTGCATGTGGCTGCTTTGCCTACAGGTGGAAATTCTCTGAACAACCTCATAGAGCTGAAGACAATCAACATTAACCCCACTGACACCACAGTTGTCCTCCTCAGTGACTGTACAGAGGTAAGACTAGTCTGGGTGTCGTCGTTACCCTCGTGTTTCGGGATTCAGGCTCGATTTTGTTACCGTTGGAGCATTGACGTCATGTGTCGTGGGATCCCAGTATCACAGGTACACCGAGATCGCCATCAAGCAGTGTCGTAGCTCGGGCATCGACTGCAAGATCCATGGGCTGGGCATCGTGGGCCGCATCCGGGCCGACGACGAGGACCTGGCCACTGTCCCCTTCCTGGCCTCCGATAACGAGGAGGACGATGACGATAAGACCAGCACTGGGAGGTAACGGCAGGCTGTATTCGAGGGTGATTTTGGTGGCGATATCTGCCTTGAAGTACGGTCCATCTGAAAGTGGCTTTTTTTCCCACTTATTAGTCTGGCACGGAAGAAATCCGCTGGTCTGGAATCAGCCGCCACGATAAGAACGAAAGTCTTTGTCTGGGGGCTGAATGACAAGGACCAGCTGGGCGGACTCAAGGGATCCAAGGTAAGGCCTGTCGCCGGCCATCTTGTCATCGCTGCGGCCTGCCGCCGCGGCCTGCCGCCGACTCGCTCTCATCCTCCGTATGCACCGCAGATCAAGGTGCCTTCGTTCTCGGAGACCCTCTCCGCGCTCAACGTGGTGCAGGTGGCAGGCGGCTCCAAGAGCCTGTTTGCGGGTGAGTTCTCCAGCCGAGTACCAGCAAGCTCCATGCGGCCCCTGGCTGTAGTTCTGCGGCCACTTCACCGAAGCTCCAAATTCGTGTTGCTGGCACAGTGTGTCACAAGTGGTGACCCATAGCCGCTGCCTGTTTGCTGACTTTTGCAGTCACAGCGGAGGGGAAGGTTTACGCCTGCGGTGAGGCTACCAACGGGCGTCTGGGCCTCGGCCTGTCCAGTGGCACCATCCCCATCCCCCGGCAGATCACAGCCCTCAGTAACTACGTGGTGAAGAAGGTGGCGGTTCACTCAGGTGGGTGTCTCCTGCCATGCCCCCTCTGTGGGCCTCGCCTGGACCCGCCGTGACCCCGGCTGTCTGTCTCCGTAGGTGGTCGCCACGCCATGGCCCTGACAGTGGACGGCAAAGTGTTCTCCTGGGGCGAGGGAGACGACGGGAAGCTCGGCCACTTCAGTCGCATGTAAAGTCCGATTCAAACCCAGTCCCTCTCTACTTCGGGGTGTTCCTCTATTCTTGGCCGCTCCTGTTAGCGAGCCGTTTTCCCCCTATTATATTAACCTATTTTGGCCAAAGAATGACATTGAAATGGATGTATCTTATATTCATATCAGATCTAGTTTGCTGCTTTGCAAGTACATGAGTTTATAGTAACAAAGGTTGATGGTATACAATGTGCTCTGTGCATTCATGTCAAAACTGGAAAAATGTTCTAGGTATTATTATTGATTGTCTCAAGGCTGTGTACTAAATTACCTTTCCTCGAATACTTTCCATCAAAGAGGAAAGAAATCATTACATTAGCTAAAAATGTAATACTTAAGCATTTAGCCATGAAATAAATAAAATAAAGAAATTGATCAACATGAGGGGCCTATACAGTTTATAGAGCCCCTCATGGTAAAGGAAACATGTTTGGCACAGCAGTGCATTCAGACCATGATTCTGCTAAAACTGCCGGACAGGACAAAGGGAAGGAAAAAAAGCATTTAGTCAAGTATGAAACAACACTAACAAAAATAGTTTTTGCAATATGTATAGTCTTTTTAATTTTAAGTTTATTTCAGTTTGCGAAAATGTTTTTATAACTATAACGATATAACCCTGGTGTTTTGCTCTGAGGACCAGTACCTGGGGGTTTGCACGTTTATCTCCACCACCAAGTACATGAGCCTCACTACTGTGCATCTCGCTTAGGAATTGCGACAAGCCAAGGCTCATCGAGGCCCTAAAGACCAAGCGGATCAGGGACATCGCCTGTGGCAGCTCCCACAGTGCAGCGATCACCTCCAGTGGGGAGCTCTACAGCTGGGGCTTGGGGGAATATGGGAGACTGGGCCATGGTGACAATACCACCCAGCTCAGGCCCAAACTGGTATGCAACTCTGGCTCTTTGGCTCTCTGATTCCTCTGAAAACTTGGATGGTGGTCCTTGCTTTTGTGTGATTCCCTTGCTGATCACCAGGGTGGCGCTATGTGTTGCGGTGTTTTAAACATCGATTGTCTGAGGATTGTGACATGGGTTGCTTCCTGTGTCCACTGTAGGTGAAGGTGCTCCTGGGCCACCGTGTTGTGCAGGTGGCCTGTGGGAGTAGGGATGCACAAACGTTGGCCTTAACTGATGAAGGTATTCAATCCTCTGCACTACTGTGGGTGGGAGGGGTCAGTTTCGGGGGTACTTCACCCTGAGGGCGCTCGCTCTCGCTCCTGTGTTCCCAACAGGCCTGGTGTTCTCCTGGGGCGATGGGGACTTTGGGAAGCTCGGAAGGGGCGGCAGCGAGGGCTGTAATATCCCACAGAACATTGAGAGGCTCAACGGGCAGGGCGTGTGTCAGATTGAGTGTGGGGCCCAGTTCTCCCTGGCACTCACCAAGTCCGGTGTGGTGTGGACTTGGTGAGTATCACAGAAACCTGATCCAGCGATTTGGGACAAAGCTGTGAACTTACCTGTTATACCTTGAAGTTTAGCAAGGTGGGGGTCTGTCGTTGTGAATGATCCATCCATTTGTGCTCAATCAGGGGGAAGGGCGACTACTTCAGGCTGGGCCACGGCACCGACGTCCACGTGCGCAAGCCCCAGATGGTCGAGGGTCTGCGAGGGAAGAAGATCATCCATGTGGCCGTGGGGGCCCTGCACTGCTTAGCTGTCACTGACACAGGACAGGTGGGCCTGCCCCCCCCCCACCCTGCCTTCATCTTCCAATTGCTGAGTCATGTATCCATGTACTGCACTGTATCCATGGGACTTCTGGTTTTTACGCTAAGTCTGGCCTTTAGATCCTGGCTGATGGATGAGGGTAATGCACTTGCTCCTTCCTCTGGTGGGGAAAACGGCAAATGTAATCTCTGCTAACATGCCACGTTATGTCCTTGGCGTTGGGTCACTGATCAGAGAGGATGAGCAGAGCGCGCAAACTGAGCTGTCCTATGTTTGGGAATGTCTGCATTCCTGTCCGGACAGGTGTACGCTTGGGGAGACAACGACCATGGGCAGCAGGGAAATGGCACCACCACGGTCAACCGGAAGCCCACTTTAGTGCAAGGCCTCGAGGGCCAGAAGATCACGCGTGTAGCCTGCGGCTCCTCACACAGCGTGGCATGGACCACTGTGGACGTCACCACTCCCTCTGTGCACGAGCCCGTCCTCTTCCAGACCGCCAGGGACTCTCTGGGAGCCTCGTACCTGGGTGAGCGCCTTGCCTGTGGTCTGCAGGCTTTCTCCAGGCTCTCCCAGCTAGTACCAGCTGCATCTAAGAATCTACCTGGTATCGCTGCTGGTGATTCGGAGTGTAAACAAATTCTAGGCTGTTGCTGCTTCTGTCGCTGTGGAGTCAGGTAATTGGGGCTTTTCTAGAGTGGGGTGGGGTCAGTTTTAACTAACGAGCCAGTCGGTTAATGAATCGCCAGGTGTGCAGTCAGATAGCGACTCGTCAAGTGCCAACAACAAAATCAGCGGGCAGAACAACGCCAAGCCCCACCGGCCGTCGCTGGCTAAGATCCTGCTGTCGCTGGATGGCAGCTTGGCCAAACAGCAGGCCCTGTCCCACGTGCTGTCTGCCCTGCAGATCATGTATGCCAGGTGAGCCCTGCCGCTGGTCACTGAGCTGCTGTGCCGCCGTGCCGTCAATCTGCGGGCCCAGGGGTCTGTGTACCTGCCGTGTTCAGCATGCTCTTTCTGTCCCACCCCCCAGAGATGCTGTGGTGGGCGCCTTGATGCCCGCCTGTATGATCATGCCTGTGGAGTGTCCCTCCAGCTCCCCCGTGCCGCCCTCCGACTCCTCCGCGGCCTCCAGCCCCTATGAGGCAGAGCGCTCCCCGGTGGTCCCCGAGTCGGAGGAGCGACACAGTCCCAGCCCTTGGCAGGAGAGGAGAGGAGAGGTAATGGCTGCCTTTAGAAACCCGCCTCGGGCTGTTTCCAGAGATGGAGGGTGCAGATAGGGGTCCAAGACCTTAGGTGAACCCAGGGCAAAGTGAGGCGGGGGCTTTGGGTGCGTGAGCTGCCAGCTGTAGGCTAGTCAGGCTTCATCTCTGGCCCAGATCCGAATCCTTCTGCTTCTGAGGAAAGTTCAGGTTTACGGGGTGACCACACTGGGCTGTATGGGCAGGTGACGTCTTCAGAGGACGCCATGACCCCTTCGTCTGCGGTGACCCCCTCTGCGTCGGCGGCGTCCTCCCGCCCCTTCATTCCTGTCACCGATGACCCCGGGGCCGCCAGTATCATCGCAGAGACAATGACCAAAACCAAAGAGGTGTGTGTGTGTGGCCCGTCTGCGAGGTCAGGTTTGCATACCATGCATGAGGATGCAAAGCTTTTCACAACTTGGCAAAATTAAGTCCACCACCTTCCCAAGCAGGATTCCGAGAGCCAGAGCAAAGCGGCAGGTCCTGAGCCACAGTACCTGGACGAGTTCACCAGCCTGCTGGTGCCAGACGACACCCGGGTGATGGTGGATCTGCTCAAACTGGCTGTGTCCCTGCGCTCCGGAGAGCGGGGCAAGGAGGTGCTGTCGGCTGTGCTGTCTGGCATGGGCACAGCATACCCACAGGTCCGCATTCTCCCGCTTGATCTGATTGGGGCTCCCGTGGGGGGTGCGTGGATGTGTGACAGACCTTTTCTAGCGAGGGTCTATCTCTATAAATGTCATCTTTAAACTATACAGTCTTTTTTTTTCTTTATAGCTTGTTGATTTTCAAGCTGTTTTTTGTAGCTTGCTCATGAAATGTCACAGGCTAAGTGAAATGGCACCCCCTGCTGACCGGTGTGTGACCTGACGCCTGCAGGTGGCCGACGTGCTGTTGGAGCTCTGCGTAACGGAGCTGGAGGACGTGGCTACTGACTCCCAGAGTGGCCGCCTATCCTCTCAGCCTGTGGTGGTGGAGAGCAGCCACCCCTACACTGACGATACCTCCACCAGTGGCACGGTCAAGATCCCAGGTAGCCAACGGGAGCCAGTGCCCATGGGCGATGTTGGCATCCCGCTCCTGCTGTCTAACCACCCTCATCTCATCCCAGGTGCAGAGGGGCTGAGAGTAGAGTTTGATCGCCAGTGCTCTACCGAAAGGCGGCATGACCCACTCACCATTATGGATGGGGCCAATAGGATCGTGTCTGTCCGATCAGGTGACCGTCCTTTTAACTCTGGTCTGAAGCTGGCGGTTATCAGTTAGAGGAGTGTGATGTCCTGATTGCGGGGTTGTGCCGTTCAGGGCGCGAATGGTCCGACTGGTCCAGTGAGCTGCGCATCCCAGGGGACGAGCTGAAGTGGAAGTTTACCAGCGACGGCTCCGTCAACGGCTGGGGGTGGCGCTTCACTGTGTATCCCATCATGCCTGCGGCCGGTAAACCCTGCGCCCTGTTCCCGTGCCGTTCATATCGCTGGCAGAGTGACTGAGCGGATGTCCCGTTGTGTGCAGGACCCAAGGACCTGCTGTCGGACCGCTGCATCCTGTCCTGTCCCTCCATGGATCTAGTCACCTGCCTGCTGGACTTCAGGCTGAACCTGGCCTCTAACCGGAGCATCGTGCCACGGCTGGCTGCCTCGCTGGCTGCCTGTGCGCAGCTGAGCGCTCTGGGTGGGTGTGGCTGGCTCAGAGGGGCCTCGTCTGTGTGTCCGTCCCCCCCCCGATGGGTGCCTGTCAGTCTCACCTTCCCGCTCTTGTGGTTCTGGTTCTGCAGCGGCCGGCCATCGCATGTGGGCTTTGCAGAGGCTGCGCAAACTGCTCACCACCGAGTTTGGCCAGTCGATCAACATCAACAGGTTGCTGGGAGACAGCGATGGAGAGCCGCGATCCGTGGCAAGTTCTTCCACGTGTGTGTGTGCGTGCGCACATGTGTGCCTCTGTGCCTCGCACATGCATAAGAATGATGTAAATGATGGTCTTCCTTAAATTCTGGGATGTCAGCCTGGAATCGCAGCTGCTCCTGACTTTATCCTCAGGCATCAGATGTGGCCCATATGGTTAGATTTAATAGGTTAAAATCTCATAATTGGACAAAATTCAATATGCATGCTCTGATTTAAAAAAGAATAATCATCCATTTCAAAGGTAAAGAGCTGTTTAAGGCTGTAATATGACCTCATTACACTCTCATCGTTTTATGAGTTTGATGCTGTGGCCTTGAGCCTGTATCCCAGTGAGGCACGTCGGCTGTGATTGGCCACTTCATTAGTAAAGGAATTGCATCGGCTGTGATTGGGTGCTGCATTTCTGAATTAGACATGTCAGCTGTGATTGGCGGCTGCAATTGTGAACAAGGCACCTCAGCTGTGATCTGCCAGTGCCTTGCCTTTGTCTGCTGACTCTGGTGTCTCTTTCAGAGCTTCACAGGCAGTGCTCTGGCAGCGCTGGTGAAGGGGCTTCCCGAGGCTCTGCAGAGGCAGTACGAGTATGAGGACCCTATCGTGAGGGGGGGCAAGCAGCTGCTTCACAGCCCCTTCTTCAAGGTACCACTGGGGGGGTGACAGCGTTACCAGAGGAAGTGCAGTTACATGTCTGAGATGAAGACTGCCCTCTTCGCTATGGTAATCACTGTTCTTGTCTGGGTTCCTGTTAGGTACTGGTGGCGTTAGCCTGTGATCTGGAGCTGGACACCTTGCCATGCTGTGCCGAAACGCACAAGTGGGCCTGGTTTCGGAGGTACTGCACCGCCTCTAGGGTGGCCGTAGCCCTGGACAAGAGGATCCCTTTGCCTCGCCCCTTTCTGGATGAGGTGAGGCCGACCAACTCCATTTGCCCCCTCGTCCCCTTTCCCGACCCCGAACTGTGCGTCATGTAACCACCCCGTTTTCAATTGTCGGGGTCTCTAGGTGGCCAAGAAGATCCGGGAGCTGATGGCAGATCACGAAAGCATGAACACGCTGCACGAGAGCCATGAGGTGTTCAGGCGGGAGCAGGATGAGCAGCTGGTGCAGTGGATGAACAGGTGTGGAGGCCGGCTGCCCCGAGCCCAGCCCCGAGCCCAGCCCCTTAACCAGCTCTGCATGTTTGCTCAGACGTGATAAAGACATTCCTGCAGATTTATACAAGAATACAATCTGTTCTGCCTCTGACCCGTTCTCTCTCTTCGGGTCTTCGCTCACAGACGTCCTGACGACTGGACTCTGTCTGCCGGCGGAAGTGGCACCATCTACGGCTGGGGGCACAACCACCGCGGGCAGCTGGGCGGCATTGAGGGTGCCAAGGTGAAGGTGCCCACGCCCACGGAGGCCCTGGCCATGCTGCGACCCGTGCAGCTGATTGGCGGGGAGCAGACTCTGTTTGCCGTGACGGCTGATGGCAAGGTGACGAGCGGCTTGGTTAAAAGGGAGCCATTTTTGCTGTAATGGAATTTAACTCTTCGTGCCTCTTAGAGAAGCACCAACCGCTGCCTGCTTGGCTCCTTGACCCCGCCCTTTCCTTCAGCTCTATGCCACAGGGTATGGCGCTGGCGGGCGGCTTGGAATTGGCGGCACCGAGTCTGTGTCCACACCCACCCTGCTGGAGTCCATCCAGCATGTCTTCATCCGCAAGGTGGCGGTGAACTCCGGGGGCAAGCACTGCCTCGCGCTGTCCTCCGAGGGCGAAGTCTACTCCTGGGGAGAGGCGGAGGACGGCAAACTGGGCCACGGCAACAGGAGGTCAGGATTTGTAGCGGCACTTATCCTTGTATGCAACCCTCTGAGAGTTTAATTTTAGAAGCAATGTTGCAGATAGCCAGCAGGTGGCAGTGCGGAGTTTAATGATCACAAATACTTTTTTTTTATACCAATAAATCACGTAATTATTGGAAAACAATCTTTAGATGTCTGATTATAAAAATTATATTTTTTAACATGCATTTAGTTGGTAACTGAGTTCAGTGAGTCACAGCAGACCTTGCCCTTTGACCCCGCAGCCCATGTGACCGGCCCCGTGTGATCGAGTCCCTGCGTGGGGTCGAGGTGGTGGACATTGCGGCTGGTGGTGCCCACAGCGCCTGCATCACCGCCAGCGGGGAGCTCTACACTTGGGGCAAGGGCCGCTACGGCCGGCTGGGCCACGGCGACAGTGAGGACCAGCTCAAGCCGAAACTGGTGCGTGGCAGTCCAGTGCACTGCGCCAACTGGGGCTTTGTCCAAGTCGCAGTAATTAGGGGCTTTTAGGTCGTTAGTGCCCGATTAACTTCTGGGACAATAGACGACTTGCATCCGTTCAACCGGTTTCAGTGCTGATCCGATCAGGCTCGCAGTGATCTGGAGCCGGTCCCGGGAAGCCGGGCGTCAGGCGGAGTAAGGGAGGATTCACGCACACGGAGCCCGCCCGTCACAGGACGCGCTTCCTACATGCACTGACTTAGTGTCCAAGTAATGGCTTATGGGCTGTGAACAAGTGCCCTCTCCCCGAGACTATGCCAGGCCTATTGGCCTCCTCTTTGGTGTGGGGTCCCATGTGGTGATTCCTCTGCCATGTGCCGCTTGGTGGTATTTCCTCCGTACGTCAGTGTTGCTCTGGTTTTGCATTCCTTTAGTGGAGTGACGTGTTTGTCGTATGGTTGCCTTCTGATGCACATGGTGGCTGTTCTATGCTTGTCCCCAGGTGGATGCTCTGCAGGGCCACCGTGTCATCGACGTGGCGTGTGGCAGCGGCGACGCCCAGACGCTGTGCCTAACTGATGATGACATGGTGTGGTCCTGGGGGGATGGTGACTACGGCAAGCTGGGGCGCGGGGGCAGTGACGGCTGCAAGGTGCCCATGAAGGTGAGCATCTCTCTGCTTATAGCTTTCCCTTTAGTTATTTTATTTTTATACTTTCACTTATTTGAAATCCACTTTAGTTTGCAGTGTGGTTTTTGTTACTTTATTACTTGCATCTATATATATTTTAGTATTTTTATTTCTATTTATTTTCTTTCTAGAAATAGATTAAAAGTTGTAGGGCTATTATGTGTCTTAAGAGAATCAGTGTGATCATGCATTGTCCATTAATGCCCATAAAATGGGAAAGATGTTCCAGGTATATTATTATGTTAATAATATTAACATTATTTTATTTCAGATTCAGATGTAATATTTATAGTTTTCGTTTAACTGTTTTATTATTATTTTACTTTTGTATCTTATTTCAGGTTACAGCTGTTTTCTTTTAGTTTTTCTTAACAATAATAATCCTGGTGAGCATTTGACACTAGCTCAGAATCCTAATGCTAATGGCTTGGTCAGGTAACCCCCTTTCAGTCAGCTGTAAACGCCCCATTTATCTGTTTGTAGGTCTCTTATGTCGGCCATAACCCAAAATAGCTTTTATGCGTACTGTATGTATACACCACTATAGTATCACTAGGTAATAATGTTCTGTAGTAATATAGTGAAGCCATGTAGACCAGGGTATGCTGGTGTACGGTGATATACGATCTCTGCTCCCCCGACACTGGCAGATCGACTCCCTCACTGGGCTGGGTGTGGTCAAGGTGGAGTGCGGCTCCCAGTTTTCTGTGGCGCTCACCAGGTCTGGCTCCGTCTACACATGGTGAGTATGCTGGCCAGGAGCTGATTGGCTCTCTGCCTGACAGCCCAGAGCTGCTTTAATAACCTCCACGGTCCATCCTGCTACTTGGCTGAAGGTATCCTAGGAGGCTACTTATTGACGTCATGGTAACTGCTTCTAGAGCCGTTCTTGGCCATCAGGCACTTTGGTTTGGGCCTCTCTCACTTTAATTCCTTCAGATGTTTTAGTTTGTAGTTCCCCTCTGCTGGCTTTTGCTGTGAACACTGGGCCATTAGCTCAGGTGAACACTGGCAGAGACCAAAACACAGCTGTCAGGCATAATCGTGGTCGTTGAGCCTCATCTTGGCTCACCACCACCTCTGCTCATGGTCCCTGCAGGGGGAAAGGGGACTACCACCGGCTGGGTCACGGGTCCGACGATCACGTGCGTCGCCCACGACAGGTCCAGGGCCTGCAGGGCAAGAAGGTGATCGCCATCGCCACTGGGTCCCTGCACTGCGTCTGCTGTACGGAGGACGGTAGGGTCCCCAACTGCGCAGCGCCCTGACAGCCCAGAGCTGCTGAGGCAGAGTCGTACAGGTCTTATTTTTCAAATGGAGATTTTGTTCATCTGCAGATGAACAAAATGATGCTTCATGAACCATTTGCTGTATTTTATGACCCCGCCTTATGTTTTAAAAAGTTGCGCAAAACATACCCCAAAGCATATCAAGAGCACCATCTAGTGGGGTCAAAAAATATATAGCAAATGGTTCAGGAAGCATCATACTGTCCATCACTACTGTCCATCTACTGACACTTTGTACCAGAATACAGGAGTCTTTCATACCTTACCTGCTGTGTTTGTATTAAAGTATGAAAGCATTTTTATGACTATCCTTCAGCTGCTGTAAATTCAGTAATTTGTTCCCAATGTTTCAACTATTAACTTTCACTCAAATGTTTGCCTCTATGCCTCAGTTCCAGGCTGTGCAGTCTGTGTGTTCCTCCAGTAGGTGGCGATTGCCAAGAAAAGCTTTGGGGACTTATTTGAGAGGAGATTCATGGGCATGTTCTCCTGGCAGGGGAAGTGTACACCTGGGGCGATAACGACGAGGGCCAGCTGGGCGACGGCACCACCAACGCCATCACAAGGCCGCGGCTTGTAGCAGCACTGCAGGGCAAGAAAGTCAACAGGGTGGCCTGTGGTTCTGCGCACACGCTGGCCTGGTCCACCAGCAAGCCCGCTAACGCTGGCAAGCTCCCAGCACAGGTAGCCCTGCCCGCCAAGCTGCTGCCAATAACAGGCAGCCAAGGGCCATGATTAGTCGGTATAAAACCAGTATAGGGTCTGTAAACTTCCCTTAAGGGGGCTGCAGTTTGACCTGTGGTTCAAGACCGATGTGACTCAGATCTGTCAAAGAATTTGTTTGTGTTAATACACATTTACCAAAAGGTTGTTCTATTAAAAGTGAGTGAGCAAACAAATTTCGTCACAATTCTCATCTCATTAATATCTTAAGCTCACTTCTAAGCTGCTCACCAAACTGTGTCCATAAGTAAACGTGTGTATAGTACCGAAAAGCTGGCGTCCGGACATATGTTTCACCCGTCATCTAAAGCCCTGGTTTATTATTGCACATGTGGCGTACATTCGCGACTCGATCACGACAGGCCTACTGGTAGTATTGCTTCATGAAACTGGACTGTTGGCATTTGAACAGCCTCAGTGAGAGCCCTTCTCAATGGCGCCCCCCCCAGGTTCCCATGGAGTACAACCACCTGCAGGAGATTCCCATCATCGCCCTGCGTAATCGGCTGCTGCTCCTGCACCACATCTCTGAGCTCTTCTGCCCCTGCATGCCCATGTTTGACCTGGAGGGCCGGCTGGGGCAGGCAGGACAGGGGCCCTCTGTGGGATTCGACACGCTAAGGGGTATCCTCATCTCCCAGGGCAAGGTGAGCCCCAAGCCACGTCTCTAAAGATGCTGGGAAGCTGTGTGTTTCAGGATGACCAGCAGGGCGGCGATAGTCGGGGCTTGTGAAAATGGGTGCTCTCTGCTGTCACCGTGATTGAGCTTTTTGCATGAAAGCCGGCTTAATTCCCAGGTATTGCACATTAATTCTCGTGTCTGCAAATGATCCATGTCTCCCTTGGTTAAATTTTCATCTCCCAGGAAGCAGCGTTCCGCAAGGTGGTCCAGGCAACGATGGTGCGAGACAGGCAGCACGGGCCTGTGGTAGAGCTGAACCGGATCCAGGTGGGTGTGGAGGGACTCGGGGTCAGTAGGGAGGGACTTGGGGGGGGGGGGTGACCACCTCATCCATATCTATGTC
>JAODJX010000010.1:317575-334506 GCA_026776945.1 Isichthys henryi
CCAGTGCTGGGAGGGTTGGTAGAGGACAGAGACGCCACCCCAGTCCACAAAAGGGCCTTTTGTGAGGCCACACAATACAGGCCACAGCCGGGAGGGCAGTTCCAGGTCCAAACAGAGCCGTCCCTGGCCGGCACCAGCCCAACGTAACCGTGAGCACATCACCCCCCCGCCCCCTGAGGCACCCCCATGCAGACCTGCTCCCAGACCAGGAGGAGGAGGACAGAGCCTCCTTTACCCGTCATGTAGCAGCTCTGCTCCCCCCAAATGCTGCCAGTCTCAGAAACTCCGGGCCAAATGCCCCCAGTGCCTCAGGAAATGGACCCCAGTACTGACAGAACTTATCAGGCACCAGAACTACTAGAAATGTTTCCTGCTGTTTATTAGAAATTTATTAGAAATAATTTAAACTGCTATGGTTATTTATCTCATGTTGTCATGTAACCATTCGCTAATTTATTTCTATGTAACTTGACACATATCTACATGTACACTAGGTGTATTAAAGGTATATGTATATTTTAATATATTTCAATAATCTTACTACTGTTAATAGTGCTAATATTTATTTTGTTTTGTCTTTTTCTTCCCCCACTGTTCCCACATCTCTGATATTTGTCCTGTATCTGTATCGTTGTATCTTTAATGTTCTTGTTTGCACCTAAATAATAAAAAAAGAAATACTGTTTAAACTAAAGACAGTGTGACATCAATGGAAAACGTGCTACTCATGGAGGAGCCACAGAATCGGGCTTCCTCACCAAAGTACATCGGCATCAGGCCGAGACACATTCCGAAGAGGACCGTGACCCGGGACGGCCACAGCCGCGAATCTCTCACGGAAACAGCCTTACTGTCCACAGCTAAGCCATCCAGTCCGCTCTGGAGAGGAATTCAAGGAATGACGAGTGACATCTGCTTCGGATTACATTTCAATTGATCTGCCTGATTCAAAGGCCATTATGGGACAGGGGGTGAACTATAACCAGTCAGGTCCTTTGATGACCAAAAAGAAGGCTGTGTTCCGCTAGGGATGCATGCAGACAGGGACAGCGCGGTCACAGGCCCGGGCCTTAAGAGACACACACTTCCCAAAGCCTTGCATCGAAGCAAACTGGTGCGTAAAAACTGACAAATAATTCACAGGTGACCTCATTTCTCACTACGCACCACAGGAGCAATGGCAAGCTTAGGCTGCTTCACCATGCATCCTGTGGACACAAGTGCTTAAGAAAGCAAAGAAATGCCGAGTGAGAAGCAGCCTACAGGAGGCGTGGTGCCCAACAGGCTGCATGCGACCACCTGCATCGGTGCTTAACGAGACATGTCAGAGCGGACACTACTCCCCCCGTGGGCCAGCATTTGGTACAGTCAGGGACAACGAAAGAACAGGCAACAGAATAGTCCACAGCCAAGCATCGGGTTACATCCCCACTGCTTTCCGGTCGACCTAGATCGACCTGCAGAATCGGGCCATTTGACACTGGATCTTGGAGGAAAGTGAGCCAGCAAATTCCAGTATTCACCCCACCCCCCCATATCAAAAAAAGCAGCAGAGAGGGTCTCCTAACCCTAACCAGGCAAGTCAAATCCTAGCAAAACTTTGTGGATCACACATATTATACACAGTGACAGAACCATGGTCACACATCCTAACCCTCGACTCCTGACGTCCAGATTATTTATGAGCATGGAAACCCACCAGGTGAAGGCCCTGGGACACTAGCAATAACAACACTGCAGCCATACAAAGGCAATAGTACACTGAACAATAGGGGGTGCCACCCCCCTCCAGGAAGCCCACGTGTGTGTGGAGGGGGGTCTCACAACAAGGCCAGAGCCCTCCCTTTGAACATGCCTGAGGGTGACACTAATGATGTCCTGTGTGACAGGCGCTGAGGAGGTCAGAGCCCCAGGCAGGACTCCCGCTCCACAGGCAGCCAGTGGACGCCGACGTGCGGTACACGTGGGGCGGAGACAGGCCTGATGGACGGAACGGAGGAGAGAGAGCACAGCGAAATTGTGGATACAGGCTGTTGTTCGGGGAGTACAGACACACATGCAGAGACGCGAAGAAGCGGCGCAGTCCCGGCGGCTAACGTGGCGAGAGACGGACTCCCTCACGTCCTTTGGCGGGGCGTTTCGGAGCTACTCAGCGGTTTAACGCCGTTTAAAGATCGTGCTACAGCTCCGGTTAGTCCGCTGGAAACGTGTCCGGGTCCCGGTAGAGTAATGGCATGCAAATAACAGGCAAATCCAAAGTACAGCGTTTGGCTCCGCGGAGCGGGTACCCGGGGGTCCGAGGCGAGCGCGGCTCCGCAGCAGCTCCGGCCGGGATTAGCGCGGATCCGGAACCGAGCGACACGGCGGCAAGAAGCTCCGCACGCTGGGCGCTGCGCTGCTTTACTCCGCATTTCCGCAGTCAGACAACTTTATAAAAGTGATAAAAACGAGTTACGGAGCGGTGATCCGAGCCGGGATCAACAGCCACGACAGCCGAAAGCGCCAGAAACAAACTTAAAACTAGTCCGGCGGCTGCGAACTTACTCTTGTGTCTGGCGACACCCCAGGACTGCTTGGCCACGCTGGGGCTCCGGATGATCGCTCTGCCGGCCGACCTGAGCGCGTCCATGCCCGTCACTGGAGCCCGCAGCTACGCTTCCTGCTTTTGCGGCTCGCAGCGCCCAAACTCCGGCTCTTTCTCCTTTCTTACCTAATACTTGTTTAAAAACCACCCGAGCCGACACGTTTCCCCGGCGATGGGAGGCGTCACATATGCAAAGCGGGCGGGTCGCGGACATGAGGAGGGGCCACCTGACCTGACAGGTCATGGGGCGGCTCCAGGGAGTCCGCAGACCGCAGAGAGGTGGCTCTGCTTCCACCTGAAGCTCGACATGGATGCAGTTTTCAGGGGAGGTCTGATTCCGCAGCATGACATGCGTTTATAAGTTCAGTAATCTCCACCTTGTGCCCAGTTCACCCGTAAGAGGATAATGTGGGCAGCTTTGTGCTGAAGTATCCACCAAGGTCTTCCAAGGTTTCAGTTTTGGCTGAACTGTATTTTTGCTTCATGTGTAACCTAATAGCACGACGCGTTTTAAAAAGAACTAAGAACATACTGTGCAGGTTCTAGGCAGGAAAAGCTGCAGGTGTGAATCACAGTCAGTGGAGGGTGCAGCCAAGGCTGCACGTGTGACATCAGCAGAGTCCCATCTCAGCAAGGCTATCGCACAGTTGCATCTCTGGATTGTGGCTGGCGAGCCACAGGTTTGGAAGGAATGCAGGGAATGTCGCCCTTGGACTTGCAAAGGGAGGCTGAGATTCTGACAGTCACACACTGAGCCCTTTGTGCTCAGAGATGCAGGATCAGTCCGTTTTGGGCTCATCCTGTGCAAGATGGAAATTTCTACACTCTGTTCTCTCTTTCCTTCCACAACCCTGCTACCCACTGGTTGATCCCTATAATTAAACCACTGCTAGATGCGTTCCTGAACTACCTGGAACAAGACAGCTAAGCTAAGGGACTGGCCTAAGGTGTCTAGTTCACAAGGATTCAAAGGAGGGTGCAAACCCTGGATGCCAGCCAGCTGCCATAGCGCCCCCTACAGGACGTGTCCGTACCAGCGGCCTGCCTATAGCTAGACAAAAAGCTGCAATGACACAGGCTGTGGGTGTGAATCACTCTCAACCCCCCCGCCCCCCATCTTCACATTTCCATGCTGACAGCACATATATGACTTAGTTCCAGTTCCACTACAGCCACATTCTTTGAATTTGATTTTTAAAAACACTTTTCCTGACCTGCATTCTGTTCTGTGAGGAGGCTGATGTGCTCCAGGCAGGGGCGCAAGGGCCTGGCTTGGGAGCCACCGGAAGCTTCTTGGAAAGTAACTGAGGAGAAGATAAACCCACAAAGGCGCTGCTGGAGAGACATGCGGCTGACCGACACAGAATGCAGGGGCGGGCTGCAGCTGACCGACACAGAATGCAGGGGCGGGCTGCAGCTGACCGACACAGAATGCAGGGCCAGTTTGACTGACTGAGCCCCTGTATCAGACCCTGACCTAAAACTCGCAGGCAGCCTCTAACATGTGGTGAAGGAATCAAGTCGACTGCTTTAGCAAACCACAAGAGCAACGTCCTGCCCATGACAACTGTCAGAAAAATGCATGTGCAACACATCCACTCATAGACAAGCAACACCCCCTGCTGGGAGCGAATGAGATTACAGCCTTACCTAAACCCAACTACAATCTACAATTAAAATCTGTCATGTGTAATTAACTATATGTGAATCAGGTGATGTGTAATTAACTGTATGTGAATAAGGTAATGTGTAATCAACTGTATGTGCATCAGGTAATGTGTAATTAACTAAAATGTGAAAGAGTGTTGGCACAGATTTAAATACACTGCTGCAACATCTGTGACTGGACTTGCTGCAGAGTCAAAGAAAGGTTTCAAAACAATCTATTACTCACAAGAAAATTTTTTTATTCCTTGTAAACCTCACAGGAAGCGACAATGGAGCAAAGATCAGATCTGGAGAGGAAGAGGGCTCAACGGGTGGTGCAGAAAGTCTGAGTCGTCCTGGGTCAGTCCTTCCAGTCAGCATGTGCAGCCCATCGGTTCAACTGCAGAACCACATCAGAATCGAGCTGTGCGGACTGGTGAGAGGGCGGCTTGGATTCATGAGAGGAGGGTGCAGACAGTGTTCCTCTGAGTGCAATGCGTAGAGAGGAAAGCGGAAATGACCCCCTCAAAGTGAGATCACCACCTCTGCAGTTTACTGCAAACAAGTGTGCACGTTTTACTACCTCCTGCTAGATATTAAACCAGGCTCAGTGTAGCACCATTTCCTAATGCACTGGCCAAACATGTTGAAACACAAATTTTACACTGAATAAGTTAAAAAGTCCTCGCTTGGCACAAAAACAAAG
Organism: Isichthys henryi; assembly: GCA_026776945.1. Taxonomy (NCBI): domain Eukaryota; kingdom Metazoa; phylum Chordata; class Actinopteri; order Osteoglossiformes; family Mormyridae; genus Isichthys; species Isichthys henryi. The sequence goes on from JAODJX010000010.1 coordinate 322,513, forward strand.
TTGAACATTCAACTGCAAAAAGATGGGTGCAAACGCCAAGGTGACTTTCAGCCACGATCAGCACCCTGATGGCAGCACAGACCCCCAGTGCCCCGTGTTACAGGAAATGTGTGATTGTAGGAAGCGGCTGGCTGGGGCCCCTGCAGGCTCTCACTGGCTCAGATTAAGGTATGGGGGCAGTTTTTATGCCAAGGCACTATTTAAACAAGGGCTGATGTGCAGAATGGTGAGCCTGTTACTGTACCGGGCAGAGCCAGCCAGGAGTCGCACTGGGCAGTGCATACAGCTGCCACTCGATTACCTGCAGACCACAGCAAGGGAATAAATAAAGAACCAGAAGGGGGACACCTGGGGGGGGGACAGAGGCGAATGCTGGGGGGGCAATACAGCTCAGAGTCAGAGCCTTTCTGAACATGAAGGAAAAAAACACTGGTGGACCCCAGTGGTAAAGGCCTCGCCCCCCAGGCTTTTCGGCAGGGCGGTCACATGGCACGGCGCCGGCCCCCCCTCTCAACCACGCTTTCACTTCTTCAGAGGCTGGTACACCGAGGCGTTGGGGTCCAGGCCTGAGGGACTCGTGTCCATGAATTTGGAGGAGTAGTGGGGGGCTACCGCACTCAGGCCGCTGCCATTGGCTGCGTATGCCAGGCTGGGCATGACAGCCATCACCTCTGCGATCTTCTGCTTCAGTTCTTTGATCTCCTGGTCCTTCTGGAGCATCTGACCTGCAGACACACAGATAAGAGGGAGACGCGTGAGGAGACACCGGGCTGTTTCCACCGTCTGCCACGAGCTCCAGCCCCGTGGAGCTGACCTTGGGCAATCTCCAGCTGCCTCTTGGCGTCCCCCAACGCAGAGAACAGGTCCAGCTTGATGCGGGTCTCAGCACTCAGGCTGTTCTCCAGGTGCTGCGTCTTGTCCTGCATGGCTGACAGTGCTGACATCAGTACCTCCGTCTCCTTCTCGCTCTCCTTGTACTTGTGCAGCTCCTGTGGGTGGGAGACAGGCGCATGCCTGAGCACAGATTCTGCCCTCCTCCCTCCCCCCAGGGGCTCGGCCAGACTCTCACCTGCAGCTGCACCTCCAGCTCCCTCATCTGCTCCTCCTTCAGCTTGAGGTCCAGGGAGAGCTTCTTACACTCTGCCTCCAGCTCACGGACACGGCCCCGCAGCGCCTCCGGGCACTCCCCTCTGGGAGGGAGGCGCATCAATCACCCAGTGGAACCAGACTGGTCCCCATAGGGCTAAAGCCAAGCACAGAGGAGCCCTGCCCACCCGCCGCTACCTGGAGGCCGTGGCCAACGCCGCCGCCCGCACCATCCCCGCCGCCTCCTCCAGCTTCTTGCGCTTCCTCTCATCCACTAGCTGCCTCTCCACAGCGGCACGCGCCTCCTGCTCCACCTTCAGCCGCTTTTCCAGCTGGCACACCACCTGCCGCTCCTTCTGCTTGGCCTGCACTGCACTGTGGAGCCTGTGGGGGGGTGCAGTGTGAGCGGGCCGGGTGGAGCACCCACCGAGCGTGACCTCTGACCCCTGAGCAAGGGCACAAATGAGCCTTACTTGTTCTGCAGCAGCTCGTTGTCGTGGCGGAGCTGCGTGAGCTCGGCACGCGCGCCCCGATCTGCGCTGCTCACTGCGCCCATCTGAGTGCGCAGCTCCTGCTCTGACTGCCGACTGGCCTGCAGCTCTGCCTTCAGCTTCTTCACATCCTGCTCCAGCCTTGGGAGGGGGGGTACATGCTAGCATTAGCATTAGAAAACAGAGCAACCCGAGCAGGTCATGGGAGAGTTGCCATACACCATACAGTTTCTACAGGCCGTTTACGACGATCAGACGCCAGACGCATACAAGCAAGCTAATGTGTGGCTCCCTTAGCTTCACAGCGCCAAGAAAATGCCTCAGTGGAGCAACGGGAAACGCTGCACGGTTCCAAAACGACGCCCCCCCCCTCATGGCCAAGTGATGTCTGTACCCACAAGGAGCTATAGACTTACAACGTGCACAGGGAAGAAACCAAGGCCAGGAAAAGCAAAGAGCAGTGAGGGATGCCAGCGTAGCCCTACACATGTGACACACACACACACGGGCTTCCCGTATCAGTGATCTGCAGCCTGTCACTGCATGCCTGTGTGCCCTTGCCAGGAGGGGCCACTGTACCGCATGAGGGTGTCGGGCCGACTCAGCTGGCCGCCGGCTACGCAGCTCTCCGTCGGGCCCTTCCCTGCTACGCTCTTCTGCTTCTTCTCGTTCTTGCTGGATGTGGCGGGGGGCGGGGCGGATGGTGGCACACTGCCATTGGTGGCACTGTGCCCGCGGGGCGAGGAGTTGGCCACAGCCCCTCCACTGCCATTCCGGTAATTTCTGGAGGAGGTGAAATCAGCGAACTCCTCCCTCAGCAGCAGGTTCTCTGTGCTACCCGTCAGCTCCTCAGTCAGCCTCCGGCTGCCATTAAGCTGGGTTTCCATGTATTCCTCTTCCTGCAGCCGGGAGTCCACAGAGGGCAGGATGTGGCTGGACACGCTCAGGGCAGTCTGTTTGCGCATGTCCTTCCCATCCTTGCACCTCTCCCTGTACTCCAGCTCTGGCAAGGTTGGGGAGACCCTCTTCCCCACTGGGCCACCATTCTGTGATGTGGCTGTAGAGTCCAGTTCAGACACAGCCCTGGTGGGTGCAGCTAACACAGACAGGAAGAGAGGTTGCATGTCAGCAGGCGGTGGAGCTTCGGGGAAAGGTGGGTGTAGGTAGGCAGAGAAGCAGAGCCATGCTGCGGTGGCTGCCCTCACCGTCCTCGAGCTCCGCCTCCGGCCTGCGGAGGAGCTGCTGCCCGGGGGGCAGCGCCTGCTGCAGCAGCTGCATGTAGAAGTCGTTCTCCTTCTGCACCTCCCTCTGCTTCCGCAGTCGCAGCTTGTAGCTCATGTAGCTCTTGAAGCCGAAGCCCAGTGTCACCACGGGGTAGCCAATACTGAGGGCGGGGTCAGTGTCAGGGGGCGGGGTCACAGGTAGAGCGGAGCTCGTGGACTCAAACATCTTTCACAGAGCTGGGGTCAGACTCACCAATGTGCAGCAAACGGGCGGCACAGGTCCACGTGGAAGTTCTTCAGATCTTTGAATCTGATTGCAACCTCTATGTAGACAAAGAGTATCCAGAGAGACACTGTGGGCAGACACACGCCCCTCTCTGTGGAAGGAGACATGGGTGCGAGTCACATGCCAGCCTCCAGCAGGAAAGAGATGAACGGGAAAACGGGACACGGAACTAAGAAAGTGACCACAGGTGACACTGTAGCTACATGCAGCTACATGCGCAGGCCCAGTGAGCGGGAGGCATGCTGTGAAGGGGGGTGTTCATGGCCATCAGACCACAGCACCTTAGGATCTGCAGCTCAGCATGTTTTCATAATGTTTTGATCAGAGGGAACAGCCTCACACAGTAGGCATGAAAGTCAGGGAAGGCCCAGGCTGCAGCCCTGATCTGCAGTTACCCATCTGGGATACATGATGAAAGTCACAACTACTGCATAATGCACGTAGCACAGGTTACACCACCAGAACGACCCCCACTCCAACCTGCAAATAAATGGTTATGCGAGCATGCCGACGCTGGGGGGGAGGAGGATGCGCAAGAGGGCACCATCAAATAGCCACAAATTTACAGCGGGGGGGGGGTTGCAGACTCACCAGTGTGCCAAACATACTGAACCCAGACGTATGTGCTGGCAGCAAAGAACAGCCACTGGAGGGGGATGAAGAGCAGGCAGGTGATGTCAGATGTGAAGGCCACACAGACGAAGAACACAGAGAACACCTGGGTGAGAGGGGAGAGGAGAGAGGAGGAGAAGGGAGGGGGGAGAAGAAGAAAGGGGGGAGGAGGAGATGAGGGAGTTCAAGCAGACCGACGGCCCACCTGCCCCCCACCCCTCAAATCCCCCGGCCCTCACTCACCAGCCCCTGGTACCTGAAGGAGTCATACACGCTGCGGATGAATAGCCAGAAAGGCCACAGGTACTCGAACCTGAACTCCAGCACGAAGTCTGCCAGCAGCACCAGGGCCCACACCACCACGAAGCGCAGGTACAGGAATGTGCTGGAGGTGGTTGGGGGAGGCAGAGAGGGAATTTTAAATCAGAGGGCAATTCTTTCCACGTCCAATCATCTACACCACCGGAGGGCCTGGTCACTCCGCTCATCTACACCTCCAAGGGCTGGTCTCTCCGCTCATCTACACCTCGGCTGTCCTAAGTGAAACAGGGCCTGAGAAGCCTCAATCCCAGAGTGACTCTTCACAAGCATGACACCCCTATGCACAGGTCATCTCAGACAGCCCATTTCTCTTAATCGTTCTGATGGATTGAGTGTTAAGGATATGTTAGCCTGTATTCCATCCTAGTCAAGTCCAGCTCATGAAAAGGTGGTGTGGGGGCAGGCGATACTCGGAGGGCTGGAACACGCTGCTTTGATTGCCCCATCACACCCCAAGGTGACACCCTGGAGCCTTGCTGGCCTGGATAAGTTCACAATGACTGTTCTGGGCAGGAATCCACCCCCACATGCCAGACGAACAAGAGCTGGGTGCGAGAGCCGAGAGAAACAAGAGACATGGCAACTGAGTCACACGCGTGATACACAGCACCAAGGCACGTGTCACCTGGGAGACAAGGAAGGGCGTTTGCCAGGAAAGGCCACTGAGGTGCCAACACCCCATCTGGTCATGTCTAGACACGGCACAGCTGCAGGGGGGCAGGGGCAAAGGAGAAATGTTCCTGCAGCTAAGGAGCATACGATTCCCAGAATGCTCTGCTGCATTTTCATTCACTGTGCAGCAGCACAGCCGAAGCCACTTTCTGATTGGACTGGGCCTCCCCTCACTGCCAACCACAGCTGTCAAGCTCAGTGTTTCTTTCTCCATCTTCTGGGAGTTTTACTGATTCTTACCTGGCACCAAGTGCACAACTACACAGCATCACGCATCATGTTCCTGCGGGCTTACACCGGGCTGCTTAGCCAGGCTGTGCCTGTCAGCCCAAGCACACCTTGTGCCCCCCCTGGGTCACACATGCAGAAAGTCATTTTTCAAAAAACAATTTTTAGTAGCAGAAGTTTTGTCACAGTCCAGTCTTTTCTTAAATGCATGTCCAATACAAAACCCAAAGAAGCAAATCAGCCCCAATCACTCCATGTGAGGCCAAGCCGAATGAAGCACTCAGAGAAGCAACAAGCCACAGACTGACCCTGAGATCAGGAAGACCCCCGTCAGCACTCAGAGCCTAACTGCAGGGTAGATGGCCTAATCGGGGAGCCTCCTGTGTACCATCAGACAGTGTACTGCTCAACCCACCATGAGCATCTCGTTTTCACACAACATACAGATGGCCCCGAGCTCAGCTGAGCACTCCCTCTCTCTCACGTATAAGCCTCACAAGGCACATTCCTACCAAAATAACATTTTATACATTATGCAGAAGAACATTTCTCACTCTCACACTCCCATTATGTCAGACACCATCAGACAGTAGGACCAGCTTACACGTGTCCATCAGAGTTTCTTAGTACCAGTAACGGGAGAGGAGTATCAACTGAAAGTCTGATGGCCACGCTAAGTGTTTAGGACGTGTTTCGGACCACAGATCCCAGGCCCGTTAAACTTTCCCCACCCACGATCCATTCACTGCTCCTCACACAAGCTGAGTGTCCCCAGGCGCCTTTCACGCACTAATCTACTCTGCAGCCGCTGTCACCCATCTGCGGATGCTGCGGTGATCAGCCGAGATTTCTCTCTCCATGCCGGGGATCCGTCAGCAGGTACCAGGCTTCCTCCCTGCCAGCACAGGCGGACTCGCATCAAGCAGATCGAAGCTGCAGCCCGGAGCCTGTGAGAGACCGCTGCTACCGACGAAGAGACAGCTCCCACCGCGGGCCGGAACCCCGTACCTGCCGTATATCCCCTCCGCTATCCGATTCCGCTTCAGCGGCCGCCGGAGTTTACTGCAGTCCGCATTGCGCCGCTTCATCCTCCCCTCCTCGGCTTTGACTCAACTCTTAAATTCGTTCCAGTTTCCTTCTCACAACTGCCTATAAATGACTGAAAAAGTCGTTAGAATGAATAGCTATAGCCGAAACAAATACATAAATAACACAATGCCGCCATAAGCTCCGCACCCTCCTTTGAGCGCAGGCGAAATGAGCCGCGCACTGTTTTGCGCAGGTGTCACTATGGGGCTGCAATTGCACCCAATTGCACAGCCCGTATCTTTGATTGATGGAATTACTGACCACTTGTCCTCCTCAACAGACAGCCAGTTACGTAATTCCTGTCAAAGACAGCAAATTGGGGCGGGTCGAAAGCAGGTCGACAACATCCACAGTCTGTCATTGGACCAATCGGTTTCTTCGTCGACCAATCACATATCGATGACTGTCATATCAGCTGAAGATGGAGGTGGGCCTAAGCATCGCGTACGCCAGTAGCGGCGCTGACTGCGCGCAATGACGGCCAGTTGGGTAGCCGAATGACGGGGAATTAGCTGTGATTAGCATTTAAGTGGCCAAATATTATTTCAGTTGACACGCACCTGGCAACCGACCGACAAATAAGCGAACAGTAATAAAGTGGACGGGATGTAATTTTATCGTGCGCTGCATGATGAGCCCTGATTGACATTGCTGGTGTGTAGAGAGAAATTTGTTCTGACTCCGTGGGCTGGGTTTCGTTTACCTAAACTTTCTATGCATACTTGCATGCTTCGTGAAACTGTTTATTTTACGCCTGTCTTTTTTAGTTTTTTTTTATAATGTGTTGTGTAATGACCTGGATTCCGTCCACTTGCATAGGAAAATGAAAATCTGCATTCAAAAGAACTGGAAAACAGGGAGCAGTTATTTAAGCAACCAGGCATGGAAGTTAACGGTTTGGACGCGACTCATACAATTGTTCCTAAAATAAAAAGCGGAATTGGAACGTATACAGAGCCATGGAACATGCCCTGGATTACAAAACAAATTGCAGTGCGATACAGTTATGCAACATATCATATATTTAATCCAAACGTGATGTAACAACACATGACACGTTAAGGGGCGTGTCCTTCCCGTGTAATAAATTACAGTACAGTACCAACAGGTATTATTAGTTTATTGAAGTTGTAAACCATGCTAATTCATTTAACAATTAAAATATTTGTGCAAATACATATATCTCAATTAGTTTGACTATACTTCCACAAAAGTCTAAACCTGTGCTCTAAGGCAGTAGTTTTCATTCCGACTCTCACTGCTTTCAACTTGCCCCATTCATTAGCCTATAAAGGACCATATAAGGCTGATTAAGGTAGGGTTGGAATGAAAATATTCTGACAGGGGTAGGGACGCCAGGAACAGGACTGAGAACCACTGATCTAATATAAAATATCAATTTATTAAAATAGTATAACGCATTGCCCACAGACTTAATTTCCATCCTTGTTGCATGAAATATGTCCTACCTTATTTATAAAATAGGTAAAAACTAGTTGAATTCACCGCCCTGTAGGGTAGAAGCGCAAAATGCTCATTTTCTCGGAAAGATAAACGGGCGCTGAGCCGAGTACGTAAGAGGCACGCCCCACCGGCCCCCGCCAGCGCCGCACACAGCTCACCCCAGTCAGTCCGCTCCGATGGCGCCGCGCTATGCGCCCAGCCTGCGGGCGCCGCTGCCCCTGTTGATCCTGATGTTGCAGACGGGCTTCGCTGTACTCTTTGCGCTGTATGCCAGACAGGCCGAGCCTGAATTGACTGCGGACAATCCGTTCACAAACACCTATGCCGGTAAGACGTGTGCTTATGATATCGTATCATATCGTTAAGATATAGCTCATGTGTACTGTAGTAATTGTAGAAGAAGTCACTTTAAATAATCAGAAAAGTATTACGCGGAATTGGGTATTCTGTGAACCATGATTAAAGGCAAACCGAATGTGTGAATGCTTCAGTGTGCAGCACAGTGGTCGGTAGTGACCTCCCGGTGTTGTTAAGGTGTCCGCCCTGTGTTCAGACACCCATCCTGCACCTGTTTAAGTTTTAAGGGTCAGAGGCACCTTTACCTGTCTTTAAAATAGACTATAACGAGTGAAAGTTTGCATTAGGTGATTTTAAAGTTTTCAGCAGGAATCTAAAGGTTTCTGCTGAAGCTGCCATGAAGAGTGAGTGGGTACTATGAACAGGGTGGTGACTGCAGCCTCTGGGTTCCACTGATAAGGGGGATACGCGGCCCCCACTCAGCAGTGTGCCCTGCCCTGATAGCGCAGTCACAAGGCACTGGCCCTAACTGTGCAAACTACCCAAGTGCATTAATTAGGATAACTGCAGATTATAACCAATTAAATTCAACTCAGGGTAACTTCAGACTTTAGCATACAGTAGAAAAGAAGCATGTAAGTAGGTAGTGATAGCATTATGCTAGCTGGAAGCCTGGCAAGCCACACGCTGACTGATCCATGGTGTTCCCCATATGACAGGATTCCAGGATGTCAATGTCATGCTCTTCCTGGGCTTCGGCCTCCTGGCCACGTGCTTCATCCGCTATGCCTTCAGTAGCTTGGCCTTCGTCTTGCTGGTGGGCTCCTGCTCAGTACAGTGGGCCATCTTGGCAAACGGGTTCTTGTACCACCTTTATGATGGAAAGATCTGGATCAGCCTAAGAAGGTAAGCAGCACTGGCTTCCCAGCGGTCTTGCTTTCCGTGAATACACTTGAAATACAAGCAGGGAAAACTAACAAAGCTACAAAAATAATAATAAGATAACTAACAAGGGGGGAAACTCAAAATGTCCAACAAACCCACAACAGCTGGGGAACATAGTTCTCAGTCGCATGCCCAGTTCATTTAGCTACATGGTGGCCCTGGGAACACAGGAATACACTAGGGACTGTGACAGGTACTAAACACAGAAAAGAACAGGATGGCTAGTGACACCTGCTGGTCAAACAGGGAAACGATGGATAAAACAGGACAAGACAGGGACTGATCCTGACACGGGGAGCCTCTTTCCACTATATCAACTGAAAAGTAGCAGACTGTAGACAGCGCCACTCATCAGAGGCGCTAAATTGGGCTTCCAGTCTGCCACAGTCATTAAGGATTATACTGTGTTTATTGACACACTAAGCTTTAAAGCAAACTGCCCTGATCGAAGATCCTAATCAGAAAGTCTATTATAATAAAGCATAATTCTTTACCACCAAGCTGATGCACAGTGAGCGTTCTGGAGTAAAATGAATGATGGTCTCCCATCTCTGCTAAAACACCAGTGATCTATGGCTTGTGGTCTCATTCTCCTCCCTGTGTGCTCCACCAGTTTGGCTGAGGCCCAGCTGTGTGCAATATCCTGCCTTATTGCCATGGGCTCGGTCTTGGGCAAGACCAACCCTGTCCAGCTGCTTCTCATGGCTCTGGTGGAGGTCACTGGGTTCATAGCCAACACCTGGATCCTCCGTACCTTCCTGAAGGTGAGTCTGAGGCCACTGAGGAATGAGATATGAAATCCAGAGGGTTGTGGGTTTGAATCCTAGACCTCATTATTCTCTTTGACTGCGGTGACAGTTTATGAATACAGCATGCTAATGCATTCTAAACACAACAGTAAGTGGTGCTGACTCCCACAGGCTGAGGCCATGTACAGCAGCATGCTGCTCCACATCTTCGCATCAGTTTTCGGAGTGATGATGTCATGGACACTAGTCCAAAAGCAACCTGAGCTGCAGCACGAGAAGGAGAAGCTGGATCACAAGACAGCCCTTTTCTCTATGATGGGTGAGTCCATGGGAGATGATGGTGTAATGCTGAGTGGGTCAGCTGTGAGATGCGTGGGGGGGGTTCACGGCACCTCAGGATGGTCCATTTATGGATCTTTGGCCAGTATGGCTCCAGAAAAAAATTCAGTCTCGAGTAAAAGCATTAACAAAGCAACTACCTGTGGATGTAATGTTACAAAATAACCAGCAGATGGCAGCAGTGTAAGGTTTACATTGCAGAAGGGGTTTAATGGTCCTGGCCTGTACTCCGCAGGGGTGCTCTTCCTGTGGCTGTTCTGGCCCAGCTTCCTGTCTGGGCTAGTTGCCCCTTCCTTGCCTGCCTGCAAGATGGCCACCATTTACAGTACTTACCTGTCAATGGCGGCAAGTGCCATCTCTGCTTTCACCATCTCCATAGTGATGAGCCCAAGAGGAAAGATCAACATGGTGAGGGCAGGGGGTGGGAGGAGATGCTGTCTGACAGCGGCCACAGTGCATCCTGGGAGTTGTAACACCGATACAAGTTCACAATCAAGATTACAATGCTCACTGAGTCAAACCCACAAATTCAGAGGCACAGATGCACTCGGTGTGTGAGGATGCAGCGTGTTTTGCTTGTGTATGTCCATTGCATAGGTGTGTGTTTCACCTTTTTGTCCATCCTGCAGGCTCACATCCAGGGAGCCGTGCTTGCAGGGGGTGTTGCTATGGCACCTGTTATCTCAGTGAACCACATGCCATGGGTTGCTATAACAACAGGGATGTGTGCTGGCCTCCTCTCCACGTTGGGTTTGCTTTACCTAAAGGTGCTTAATTGATCACTCACTGCTAACTTTGGGCTCCGCCTCCAATTCCCACTGTGCCAATCAGAAGGAAGAAACCACTGGCCTACATCTGATAATCTTCTGGATGTCTGCCTTCTCTCTCTTGGTCCACAGCCCCACCTGGAGCTGGCATTTGGCTGTCATGATACCTGCGGGGTTCTCAGTGTCCATGGGCTGGCAGGAACTTTGGGATGGGCAGCCTACCTCCTTCTCCAAGTGTACCACACCCCTGATACGTATGTGACAGCCACAGCACCCACGGCAGTACGGCCCCCTGCCGAGGCCACCCAGTGCTGAAAAGGCCGATGGAGGAAGGGGGCTGGAGTTTTACACCAACCCCAGGCAGAGCTGATCTGTGCCCCCGTCCTCCCATCTTGCTCGCACATCCTGTGTCCTGCTTGCAGGCTGTGATGGCTTTAGCTGATGCCCGGTGACCTGTCCCCCTACAGGGCCTGGAGCCTGAGCATGTTCTGTGTCTGCAGCCTCCTCATCACCCTGAGCACCAGCGCAGTCGTGGGGGGGCTCACAGGTGCGTGTCCTTTGCTCGTGGGGCACAGCAATAGGGCATGTTGGCACTTCTCTCTTAATGACACCCAGTCCCTCTCTGACTTTCAGGGTTTCTTCTTAAGTGGGCCATCTGGAGGCCACCACAGGACAGGAAATGCTTTGAGGACCAGGCATTCTGGAAGGTATGGGGACAGCAGGGGCTCCACTGCTATTGCTGCCACTGCCAGCAGCCATCTGAACAGCAGGCCTGTCTCTGTCCCTGCAGTTTGAGCACCTGGCCGTGGAGCAGTGAGACGCTGCAGGCAGAAGCAGAGTGAACCCTTCCCACTTCAGCAACCTCCATAAACGGACTAACAGCAAAATACACATCGATAGTTAACACCTTGAGATGAAATTTACTCAGTAGGAACCCTTTCATTGTATGGGCTGTAGACAGATGACGAGGAACACAGGGCTCAGTAAAACTGGGGTAGGTTGTCAGTCATTGAAGAATCAGCCAATTAGTGTATGACAGCATGATAGTCCTGCCCACAGAACCACTGTCATTTCATAACTTTGTTGCTTTGCGTTTGTATGAATATACTACAGCAGCAAAGCCATCAATAAAATCATCGTTTAAGTCCTGTGTCCCTGCTTCTCATACTATGTAATTACAACCTACGGGAATGCAAAGAGCTTCGCGTCTGACCTGGTGGGTTATCAGGTCATGGGGCTAACAACTCTTATTTTAGCACAGAGGAATGGGAATAGCAGAGGCCCAAAGTGACCATTCAGGCCAGATTGTACAGCCTGGGCTGGCTGAGGCATCTTGCACAAGGCTGACCCCATGTACCTGGTGTGTGTGGGGGGGGGGGGGAGGGATTGGGGGTGGGAGGCTGGGCCCCCGTGCCGGTTCTCTGT
>JAODJX010000010.1:334516-346887 GCA_026776945.1 Isichthys henryi
CCCCGCCCCAACCGCCCCCACCCCCCCCCGTAGCCCCCGGGGGGGGGGGCGGCGCCCGCTCCCACCGGGCCCCCCCCTGCCCGTGGGGGGGGGGGGGGGGGGGGGGGGGCAAGTGCTGGAGGGAATCTAGGCCACATTTCCTGTTCTCTGTTTGCACTGAGCACAGAGTGCAGAAGGCTGCAGCTACTCAGACTCACTGAACACCTTCGTGGTGCAGACCGTCTGAGATGTTTTAAGAAACGGCACAAACGTCAACACGAAGGTTGCATGTTTTAATCTGTTACACAGCTTTTGCATTCTAAAAAAAAAAAAAAAAACAGTACGGTGGGGCAGAAGGAAAAGACCCAAGGATGCAGAAAGTTTACATTCGGGGCAGCAGTGTATAGGTATAAAAAAAACCATTAAGGCTGATTATGAGGATGAGAAGCAGCCCTCACTGCTGCTTACTGAGATTATTCAGCATTAAGCACCTTGTCACCAAAGCACATCCCACAGAGACTGAACACATGCTGTGTGCTGGATGCTGACAATGGTCAGTATAACAAAAGGTCATGTCAGTTTTTAAAGGAACTCTATAGAGAACTAAACTCAGCATCCAGCATGCAGCACGTGTACATGACTTAATAAAAGACACCAACTAGAGAGAACATGAAACTTTCTAAGAAGAAAAAGGCAAAAATATGTTGGCTAGTTCAAAGAGGACAAAGGACATCAGAGCTCAGGATGTACAGAATATTCCACCTGCTGCTGTACAGTAGGTGAAGGAGTTTCACTGATGAAAGGAACAGACGGCCAGCAATGTCAAGTGAAAACATCTCAGTTAATGAGAACTCCAAAAAGAGTGCTTTCGAGTACCTCAGCATGGGCGGAGAAGCAGCTCCACCCGCCTGGACTGGAAATTTATACATTTAATCAAACAGTGGGAGACTTCGTCAAAAACACCATCACAGCACTGAAAATTTAAAATTATTGCTTAAAAAAAAAAAGTTCTGATTCAGACAGCTTTCTTAGAGACATTATTTTGAACATTGTGGCACACAGACAGACCTTACAGAGAGACTCCCCTGGGAAATGGCAGTTTACTCTTCCAGAAAAAAAGACTGTACAGCTGGACATCTCTCTATAAACAGTCACACAGTTACTGTGAGGTATAAGCCAACTTCTGAAGTTTCTCAAACAAGGGCTTACAGAGGGAATCTTATGCAGGCTGCCCGTTTGGAGCGGCGTTGGAGGGGCAGGAAATGGTGGAGGATGAGAAAAGGAGAGACGCTATAGCTTTATGTACACACAGGCATCAGTGGAACATCCCACTATGACAGACAGCAGGTCACTGCCACAAGTCTTCGGTGCGACCAAATTTGAACACCAGACCCCTGAAGGAGAGAGCAGACACAATGATCCTTAAAAGGGAGCCAGCATGGAAAACAGGGAATACAGCTGCTCTCCTGGCTTTGCCAGCTCTCCACGTCAGACAAAACCCTCACACAAGATTGCGGTGAAGCCACCTGCAAGAAACTTAAGCAGAGCTGAGTAATTCTGAGAAACAAACTTCAATGTAGGAGACTCACCCAAAGAAAATGAAAGCGTTCTGGAAGAAAATAGCAATGCCTGGGTACACGGTATCCTTATCTGAAAGGGAAGCATGATACATTATTCTTACAGTGGGATGACGTTAATCAGTGCACAAACTGAAGATCAGCAACCCCCAGTGCAGTGCTCCAGACCAGCCCAGACGCCCAGGCACACTTACGGTGCACGACGAAGACACCGAACAGGATCCACATGGAGGCGATAAGGGAACCAAAGGCCAACATGAAGCCGATGAAGAGCCAAATACGTGCACCTGTGAGAGATGGTGAGAAATAGGGGCTGAGCTCACACAGGCTCACAGGGAAGGCAGGCAGGCAGACACACGACCAGGGGTCTCAGTCACACCCAGAATCGCACCTGTCTGCCCCATGCAGCCCTCGCTGTAGCTATCCCCTCGCACCTGGCCATTGGATACCGCATTGATCCTGTCAATAGAGACGAGAGTTTATGCTTCTCCCACTCCAGAACAGCGCCCCCACCCTGCCCGACCAGAGCGGTGCTCACATGAGGAAAGCCACTGTAGCAATTACTCCACAGACGTGATACGTGTGGTTGAATAAGGTATTGCTGGGGTACATCACTGCTGCATCGATAATGATCCACCAGCCAGTGAAAAACTGCAGAATGAGAAAGACAGAGAGAGGGAGGGAAAGGGATAAAGAGAGAGAGGGGAAGAGGGATAGGGGGAGAGGGAAAAGGAGATGGGATAGGGAAAAGGGAGGAAGAGGAGAAGCAGGGCGGGGGATATCAGCGTCCTGAACTTTGCTCCGCACTCGCCTTCCGGTAACACAGCAGTCATGGCAAGCATTTAAGCAAACTGCAGATCGTGCTAATGTATCAAAAATTAGGCAGTTAAACATCTATCCCTTGTGCGAGAAAAAGAAATATCAGCACCAGGATGCCGGCCGCTATAGAGGCGACGGTGTTCCTCTTCTCCGCCCAGTCCACGGAGCACTCGCAGTCGCCACAGCGGATACTATCCAGAAAGCCGGACATTCTGCTGAAGGAAACACAGGTCGGGGCCTGCGGAGGTCCAGCGCACACCACACATTACTGTCACGCTACCGTGTAATCTCCAGTGTTTCACATGACCCGAAAGGCTTCACGCGACCTCACTGACTGATTCAGTGGTACCTGGGTCACATTTTAAAGCTATGAAAGCTTCATGCCAGCAGGGACTATATCCCTACCCAAAGTATCTAGCTGGAATGTATCGACAAACGCCACTGTTCAAAAACAAAGTTGACTTTATTCTCAAATAATCACAAAGGGGCCCGTTGCTTTGTGGGAAATTCAGTCCAACCAATACTCTACGTCTCCCCAGCCAACGAATGTGCGCGCCGCAAAAACTACAAGCCCCACAATGACACTGAATCAACAACATCGCAGCCAAACTGCGACAGAGGAAACGAATATCGTTAATTATTATTTTTTGTCAACTGGTACATCTTCAGCTTTTCAACTGACCATTTACTAATATTAAGTACAATGTTATATTGCAAAGAAATTAAATCTGACTTAGTTAACTTTAACGCTAAAACTAGCCAGCTACTCCAGTAATAACAGCAAAAGAAACCCATACAGATCCTGGACAAAGAACCAAGAAGACGAACATGCTGTCTATTTCACCGTCGAAATAACCGATGCTGCCGCTGTCATGAACGAAAACACAAACGTTAAATCACCTTTTCGTAGCTTAAGTTTGCGATGTATACGTCCAGAGTGTCTTGGCGTCGGCGTGTCTGCGCGTGCGTATGCGCCTTTTTCACGCCCCGCGACACGTGACAATAACGTACTGGCTCACTGTCAAAAGCATCACGGCTGCAACCTGTTTCCTGCTGTATTGTATTATTAAAACATATCGTTGTCTACTAACATGTTACATTACGCCACTGCATGTCACGGGCCTCTATACTTGTTTGCAGTGCGAGTTAATCCTACAAAGAAAATAATCTGGGGAACTACTATGGAATCAGATTTGTGCCAATATTATCAAGCAAAACTTCTCACTGAGGCAAAAGAAATGTCATCTCAAAAGCAAAATTTAGAACTTCAAACAAATGATATGTCTTAATAATGCGCTCTTTTGTTTACGCTGCCTGACTTTCTGTTTACAGTTCTGACAAACTTCTCGCGTGGGCGGGTTTTTCAGGGGCGCGTCCCCATTGGCTAATAAGTTTTTTGACTGACAGGTCAGTGCCACGGACATTTTTAAATAACAGCGGGACTGGACATTCACTGCCCACTAACTCATTTTTACTGGATCCGACAACAAGATTAACAAAGTGTAAGTGTTGATGTTGTTGTGCTGCACTATACATTTTATTGTGCTAAATTAGAAGTAAAGTTAGGCTTTGCTATGTAATTTAGCCAATCTTTTATATGCATCTTAAAACCTAATGAAAAGGAGGTACTAAGTTTTATCTTCTTTTAATCAGTCAGTCTTGCTACAACGCAACTAATGCGCTCCTGAAAAACTTCACGTTCACTAAAATCGCGTAACCTACTAAAATACCCATTTAGAATCGAAAAAATAGGGTTAGGGGAATGCAACTCCAAGATTAGTAACTTACATCAAACGAAATGTATTAAATAATAAAGAGTGATACCGTGACTAATAGTGAAATTATATGCACGTTAAGTAAGAAATAATATGTCAATACATCATATCATAAACATCTCCTACGAGTCTAGGAGTCTCATGAAAATCGCTTACAGCGAACGTGCTGACCTCGCTGTCCATTGCTGACAATCGGGAGTAGTGGTGGCCAAAATGACGCTTCGTGAAGCATTTGCTATATCTGACCATCTACTAGAGTCATGAAATACAGCAAATGGTTCATAATGCATCATTTTGACTATCGTTAGCTTAGTATAACAGTATGTGTAACCTTGTACTCTGCACATATGGAGATTGCATGTTCTTCACACAGGTTAGCTGTGGGTACCGCACATTTGCGAATCTTTAATCTGATGTGTGTGTGTGTGTGCCCGCGCTGAATTGGTAAACCATGTGATTAGATCACAGATGGCCTAATGGTGCAAACAGATGTTGAAGACGCCTGAATGGATGAGGATCAGGGCAGCTGATTTTTCACTGAAACCTTCTGTTCTTTGGCCTCCTGCACACTAATGCAGTCACCTTTCTTTTCTTTTTCAGATCCTGTGAAAAGGATGAATGTCGGCTTAATCATGAGCCACGGCCATGCAGCTGGACATGGACGCAGCACACAAACGGATGCAGAGGCACACGGATATAGCAATATATCTAATCTACGAAATAAGTGAATTTAAAAAGGTTGCTGTGTGTTTTTATATAAATTCATGAAATATTTTTTTGATTTTTTGAATTTAAGACTTTGACCTGTGTACAAAAAGCTCGATTCTTTTAAATTTGAAAACCAGTTCAAAAGAATTTGTTCACGAATCGGACATTGCATGGATAGCTCAGTGTTTCTCACAGGCAATATGGCGTTGTGGATCGCTTAGTGGTTCTCTCTCCGATTGAAAATCGCACAAATACAAATGCTATTCGGACATGGTCACTAATTCATCGATCACATTAGCACAGAGTTTCAGTGTGAGATCCTGCACTGAAGCAAGACTGACTATGTACAAACATGCTTGTTTTTTTGTTGATACCTTTAAATTGTACTTTTATTGCATAGGACCAATATTTGAACCCTTATACATTACATAAAAATCATTTTAATTACAATAGAATTTGTTTAAGCATATGGTGCATGACAGCTTCCATCAAGCAAATCAGAGGTGGCATAGCAGTGGCTCAGGAGAGCCCCAGGGCAGAGCCCCAGGGCAGGTCCAGCAGTACATTTGCAGACCCTGGCCTCCACACAGAGCCCAAGGGCTGGTCCACTCTATGTCTAAGGCACATACATAAACAGTCACCAAGGGCATAAACCACAGATTTAAAAAGGGTTAAACTGGCTGGCACCCCAGAAAACATTGAATGTTTAGAGATTGAGCTTTACTCCCCATACACTGCAGCGCAAGGAATCCCACAACCAATCAAAGCTAGATTTATACACTAGACAGAGGAGCAGGTCAGGACTGGGATGGAAGATACCGCTACCGACTCAGAACGCAAGACAAACAGGACTAAACCGTCTACATTCTGACTTTGATTAAAGGAAACATACAGAATGAGGGCAGTTAAGAGGCAGAGAGGAAAGGCACTTGGCCAGGATCTGCCCTCCCCCCCATGCAAACATTACAAAGACAGATCATTGTTACACCAGTAGACATTTTATATACCAGCATGGCATAAAACTGAGTGATAATTAAATGATGTCCACTGGAGGGCACTGACAGCTGTTTTCAGTGTAAACAATTAAAATACTCTGAGCAACTGCAGAGCAACTGCAATGGAAAGGATGACGACTCCGAAGAAGCCGACATAGCCATAGGCTCCATTCATCCTTTTCACAGGATCTGAAAGAGAAAAAGAAAAGAAAGATGACTGCATTAGTGTGCAGGAGGCCCAAGAACAGAAGGTTTCAGTGAAAAATCAGCTGCCCTGATCCTCATCCATTCACGCGTCAACAGCTGTTTGCACCATTAGGCCATCTGTGATCTAATCACATGGGAATCACATGGTTTACCAATCCAGCGCCGGCACACACACCCACACACAGAGCAGATTAAAGATTCCCAAACGTGCGGTACCCACAGCTGACCTGTGTGAAGAACATGCAAACTCCATATGTGCCGAGTACAAGGTTACACATACTGTTATACTAAGCTGCAAATCCAAACTGACACTATACATGCAAAAACATCAGATAGAAAGCGATGAAGAAATAGGCTGAAGAAGTGGCCTTTCGGGCCAAAGGCTCTTACTGCCGGTGTAATAACCCCAGGCGTAGGAGAAGCGGCTGGTGACCCAGATGACACCCAGCACTGAGGCGGAAGTCTGCCAGAGGGAGAGAGGAATCAGCAACAGCGTCTGGCCGCAGGCCTCATATCTCAGTCCATCCCCACCCTGAACCCCACCTCCTCAATTCCAGGAAATGACACCACATGAAATCACATGACTGAATCTGAATGGGGACAGAACTAAATCACGTTTCTTAAACCATGTCAGAAAAGTTATAGCGAGCAAAATGATGACAATTTCTTAAGGAAGGTAGCCCCATAATGACAAGCATGTAGTTAAAATTTTTAAGTCAGTGAGGTGGTCAGCATGTCTATGACCGGCTTTATCTAAACTACTTCACCGGCACTGTAAGAAAGGGACAATGTTGCTTTTTAAGTTCATGGCGGACATTTTAAAGGACGTTTCGCCGATTTCATTAAAGTGCAAAGTGGCTTAAACGTAAATAACTTAGTTAACGTGATGAAACTTCATAATTAAATATATGACTTGAGCAAATTCCAAATCATCTTCTGCATTGTTGTACGGGTTCCGGCACAGCGTGCATTTCCAGTTTTTTCCACATCAATTTTATGCATTTAACCATTCAGCAATATGCCTACCATTATTACGATAATACAGCGGGCAATGAGTGATTTTACTCGCAATACCACCCCAAAACAGTCAGGTCATCAGATCAGCTTGGGGCGCGTGTGCTGATGCAGCGCATTGCCGCACCCACCACACGGCGAAACTGCTCTAGATCTCAGCTGGTGACCCCAAGGCAGGTATACGATCCAGTCCCACATTGGCTATCCAGCTGCCGCAGCCGGGTGTTACGTGGGCGTCCCCCCGGCCAGGTCCAGCCGCTCGGGTCCTCAGCAATGAGGATCCTGCGAGCTGGAACACCCTCGGTGAAACGCGCCACATGGCCATAATGCCGTAACAAGACACTAGTGGCGATAATGGTAACTGGCAGCTCTTCCCAGGCTCCTCAGGACAGGTAGCGTCTCAGATAAGATCTGCGCCCAAGCACTTCCGGGTTGGGGACTGTAACAACCGACAGCCCTTGTTCCGTAAGCATGGCGAGGGAATCAATGTCTCTAGGCAGAGAAACTCACTGCACTAACAAAATGAAAAATCGTTACCAAAATGGGCCACACACACACAAGTCCCAGAAAGTGTCCTCCTTCAAGCAGCCGAGCTTAATGCGGTGGTACACACCGGGTAGACGAGGCCAGCGATGGTCTGGAAGATGAGCCACTGGGGGTAAACTTCCAAAGTGTTTTGGTGGGCCCTCTGGATGCAGTTGAACATCTGTTCCTTCTCGCTGTACATAGTCGGGTACTATCAGCGAGAAAACAAGGGGAAGCTCACAGTTTGGTGCCTAAATCTTCATGTAATTATCACTAGGGATGGTACAGATTATTAAGGAATTTAAGTGGATAAATATTTCATGCACGACTACAGCCATAGCCCTGCGGAGCAGAATGAACACAGTGGTCCCGTTATATAGGAGGGCAATGAGGAAATTTGTAACTTCCGACCAAATGACACCTTCCGACTGGTCGGGGGGTGAGTACGCCCCAGGAAAAGACTTTGCCGACCAGAGCCCACTCTAGTTCAGGACCAGAAAAATATAACGCCTCCGCCCCCACAGTCTCTGATATGACCTACTACAAAATCTTAAAACATTAAGCGCCTTAGGCTACATTTATAAAACACAGTCTCGACTACGTCCCTGTTCGCCATGCATTGGCTAAGGAGAACAATTAGCAAACTCCACGCTAACCAGAACGCAGGGAACAGCATTCACGCTTTGCACACCCATCAGTTAGAAAGAGCAGTGTTTCTGCACAGTCATGGCGTGTCAGCGCCTCTGTGCAAAACTCAGCCCGCCCGACCCACCTTAATGCCGTATTTCTTCCTGGCCGCGCCGACCTTGAGCGCCAGGTACACAAGCATAGCCAAGCTATAGACAAAAGTGAGGATCACGAAGCCGAACCTCTCCGGGAGGACATCCTGGAGCTCCATGGCGAGTCGGGAGAGAGATGGTGATCGCAAGGATGCAATCGGGGGCGCCCTGGAAATGAGGGAACTTTGCACGGGGCGTGCGATAAGATCAAAATCCGCCTGTTCCCTCCTCCAACTAGATCGAGTCGAGATAAAACGCTGAAATAAAGTGCACGCAACGCTTTTTTTCTAAGATAAGAGGGTTCATCGTTCACTCATGGCAGGTATTTGTTTGGTGCTTATTACTTTATTACTTTAATAAAGCGGTAATTTCAGACGGGAGCAGTATACATGGAAGAACATTATAGTGCTTCTGTCGCATGCCTGTCAGCCAATCAGAGCACCAGGCAGAGAACGACCCGGGCAGCCAATCAGAGCACAAGGCAGAGAACGACCCGGGCAGCCAATCAGAGCACCAGGCAGAGAACTACCCGGGCAGCCAATCAGAGCACCAGGGAAGGCTCAGCCTTCTGCTTTATTTTGGTCTCCTCTGTTATGTGCGATGCATAACCTGTCTGACGGAGTGCTGAGTTTTGTTCCCTTGGCTAATATTACTGGTTTTACCGGTCCATTTCAAATTCCTCGGAGATGATTGTGAAGACCGAGGAGATCTGCTTGCAAGCGTATGTTTGTGTGACAATGTTTTTATGTTAATGATTCATGTAGATGGACATCCGAATTATTCAGTACGTGTAAGTTTGACAGTTTTGTTAGCGAAGTGTAACGTGGGCAGTCGTGTAAATATTTGCGTAAACCGTTCCCGTGAAAGCATCGGAATAGTCACGTTTTAGATGTTAGGCAGCTAAACAGCTTTTCGACGTATTGACTTCGCCTGCTGCCGATGGGCTAGTCGCGTTGTCCTGGTAACGGGAGCGAACTTTCCGGAACTCTCGAGAAATGGGTGCCTGTAGTTACACGGCTAGTCGGTAGATAGAGCATGTCCAAGTTGACGTGAATGTTAGACTCATCTGATACTCTGCCTCTTTCTTAAGGCCGAAACAGGCCCATCATCTCACTCCCACGTACACACTGCTAGTAATGTACACCCCACACAAGCGTGCCTCATGGCAGCTGATCTGAGCTGACGTGTTACCCAACTTACCTGATGGCAGCGACACTGACACCTTTGTGCCAATGCTTCACTCCAGCACGTTGTCTCTTGCTGCCGCAGGCTTCTCCCACCAAACGCCTGACATCAGCACTCAAACCTCTGGAAAAATCCCATATGTACACTTTACAGGCCAGCACACTGGGACAGCCCCCCCCCCACCCTACAGGGGAGTAGGAGAGTGTCTGTACAGTCTGATAATCATGCAGCTTACTGCCATCTTACACACACAGCCTCAGCTCAGAAGTGCTGCAGTGAGCTTGGCTAGGCATGTGGCTGGCTGCAATCAGGCACGACCTTTTCAAGAGGGCCCTGATAGAGGCTTTAAACACACATATACAACTGAAGAATGACGCACGGCGCCTTTCACCACACGCTGAAGATCCACAGACCAGAACATCTTTCATGGGAAAAAAACAAGGATAATGAAAGATGTAATCAAATAAGCCACCAGCTGGGGGCACACTGTCACCATCATATTAAAAAATAGCTACAGCCGAAAACTCGGGCAGCAGTGAGCGAGACTTGGGAGCTCACCTCAACTAGCAAGATCATTTTCCCTGTTTGGTCATGTGAACTAACCACAGATGGGGGGGGGGGGGGATAGGATCACAGTGCACACGCATGCCGGTGGTGTCCACACCCACAAAGCCCCCCACAACCCGGAGAGCGGGCCCAAGACCGCTGTCCCAGTTGCCAGCAGTAACAGCTCTCCGGCACCCAGCTAGTCCAGGGAGGGCCACGCACTCACATGCACCCCCGCCCCTGTTTGTTTCCGTGGCATGTGAGATAATCATCTTTGTCGTTTGCCAGAGGCGAACTAAACCCTGAAATTCGGAACATTCTTGCAAAGCCACTAACGCATCTTAACACATCTTTAAAAATAGAGAGAGCCTCTTGTTTACAGGCTGACACAAAGGAGCGCATTGTGCGCCTGCCACACAGAACGCCTTCAGTTCTCCTTGGGGGGAAAGTGCCAGCTGCCCTCTCAGACAGGCTTCACATGGTAAACGCTGCATCCAGATGCCATGAATATCCCGATGGCTGTTCTGCTGTCACATGACACGTATTTTTGTTCAATGACGGTTTCGCCAGAGGGCCCCCCCCCTTCCCAAAAGGACAAGCCCCTGCCAGCCAGTGGGACACACACACACACTCTTGGACAGTGTAGCTACATGACAGAGCCCCCACCCAGCCACCAGATGTGGCAGCTGGCATGTATGGTATCGGTACCCAAGCTGAAGCCCTCACTGGCACAGGGACAGCCCATCCCTCCACACCACACGTGTCCCCCAACAAATACAATCAGATTTGGGTATCAAAAGACTGCATTTGCATCATAGCTGGGACCGAAGCAAGTAAACCATAAACAACTTGCGATTCTTGCACGCAAGCTCTGAAACGGCTTTGGAAAGGCTTCCATTATTATACGCTTTGAGGATGATTCATAACTCCGCTTCGTATTGATGGAAACCTTGTACAAGGACATCTGACTCGCGTTAGGAAGATTACATGCTGCTTATCAGTGCTGGACCTCAAGGCACCGCCACATCGATCAGATACACGTCCACTAGGGGGCGCAGTGACGTGCCCAAGGCTGGAGCATGGGAATCTGCACTGCAGCCTTTGATCATTTCTAAAGTCACAAGCCTTCACATAGTCACTATCCTGCCCAGGGGCTGACAACTCGACAGATGGGGGAGATACCAACGAGTGGCCCTGCCTACTTGGGCCCGCTGTGACGTGGTGATGCCCTCACACATACCAGCCGCCACAGCAGACATGATTCCACGCACACAAGCTGCAGTGAGGCACCAGTAGAACATTCCAACATTTTATTAAGCAACAGGACCACAGGAATTCTACTACATCTGAGATCCACTCTCTTTCCCACAAATAAAAGGGCAATAAAAGAAAGCATTTTAAAAAGTTCCCATTTGGAGGTCTGGGGGCACTTCCAGAAAGGCAGCGGGGCAGGTACAGAGCAGGCAGGGGAATGGGGGCGTCAGACGGCTGTGCCGCGCTCCAAATTCTGCTTTATCTCAGCCGTGTACTTCCCGTAGAAGCGCTCCGCCTTCTTGTTGAACTTGGCATTCCTCTCGTTGATGTAGTCGATATCTGCATCGTCGTTGTAGGCCCTGCGCCGGCTGTACTTTGACCTTTTTGCAATCCTATTGGGGGGCGGGGGGGTCAGGAGGAAGAGGTAGAGAGGTCGGGGGGTGTTACAGTCCTTTTAACCCTCTGGGGTCGGCGATGCCATGCATCTTTCTCGTATATCTCAGTTCATAACTCACTGAAATCATTGTAGAAACATGAAAAAAAACACTGACTAAATCCATAATCTGCCTTCTTTTCAAAATGTCCATTGTCGGAAGTATTAAAGTTTTTAAAATTAGCTTAAATAGGCAAAAAAGGGAATCATGTCATCTAACTTTGTTTTACCTGCATCGGGGCGTGTAGTGCTTCCCTCACCTGAAGATCACTATTCGCAATCTAAATAGTTTCATTTCTGCGTATTCAAATCGCATTCGCATGGTAATATGATGAGCAGCGCAGCAGTGAAACATGATCCAGATACACCCCCATCAGTACCATAAAAGGGGGGGGAGGATGTGGCCAGGTGTGAATGGCTCATGCATACACAAAAAAGCTCCTAGATATTCAATGGAAGGAGCCCAGAAATAGTGACATGAGTTAGATTTTTCTTATATATCCAACTGAATGTTGCAACTACACCATTTAGTCATCTTCATGTAGCCAAGACTTTGGTGATCAGATATCTGGGAT
>JAODJX010000010.1:427886-440711 GCA_026776945.1 Isichthys henryi
CCCCCCCCCCCCCCCCCCCCCCCCCCCCCCCCCCAGCCCCCCCCCCCCCCCCCCCGCCCCCCCCCCCCCCCCCGACCCCACCCCCCCGGGGGCTCATTCATGCAATTTTTCATGTTACTCACAGCTTCTGACAGCCAATCAGCTGAGGATCCATCTCCCCTCAAACAGTGAGCGAGGTGCCAGTCGCACACGCACACACACGCATACACACACACATACGTATACACACACACACACAGACACTGGTGTCCCTAGGCTTTCCGCTGAAATGTAGCTAAGAAGCAGAGGTCCCCTCCCTGACCGTCACTGAGCCATGCTTTCAGGTGGAGGTACTTCCACGAAACACCATGACCAGCCTGCGTTTCTGTAGGTGCAAGTTTCCCACATTCCCGGACACAGTCAGCCTGCAACCCGGCGATTCGCTTTGGCCCCAGATTCGTGCTGATCCTCTGATGTGACCCTAAGCGATGGATTGTATGATCAGTAGCTGGTCGCTGCTTAGAAATTCACTGCAAGATGTTTCAGGGAGAGGAGATCAGTCTGGGATTTACTTTCATGTCTTACGATACGAAGTATTCATTTCAGCCATGGACTGGATATCACTGTTTTATAAATGATGGTACTCATATGTATTCATGAATCATTTTTAAGTATCACTGTTGGAAAAATGACTTCAAAAGTATCTGAAAGTAGTTTGCTGCAGGTTTCGGGAAACACAGGATTCCCGGGAAGCCCGGAATGGGCTCCGCTTTTGAGGAAGGGGTGCTCCTGGTCCCGCTGAGGGACTCTGGAAGCTGGATCCTCCCTGATACAGCCAGGAGCCAAGCCTTGCCAGACACTGCACATGGCATTTTCCTCACACTCAGCTCCATCAAAAACCAGACATTTTGACTTCAGCAGTGGTGGGTCAAGCCCTCTCGGTTCATCCTTAGAAGATGCCCCCCCTCTCCATTGCCGGCGGCAATAATCGGCTCTGTGCGCGATGAACAGAGTGAGTCAATGCATTTGGCCAGCCGGGTGGGAGGGGGTAACTGTCACTGGCAACGCTGAGCAACATCTTGTAGCGATTATCGCAGCGGAAAAATGTTTTTCTGCAACATGCAATTACTATAGATTACAGATTGCGTTCATGGCATCAGAAGCCATGACCAGAGACAGACAGAGACAGTCTGATGCAGACGGGGGAGAGGGTTACTGCAACTCCTCCTTGGGCTCGCCTGATTGGATCCAGAGCCACAAATCGTGTGTTGACAAATCATCAACAGCTCGCCAGCACCACACCAGTGTTGATTGGCTAGCCACACTAACGGCTCAGCCTGCTGCCAGGCAAAGGTCAGGGGTCACGGGGTGACTCGGCGCCACTTCTGGCTCGCATGGTACCTTGTGAGTTGGCAGCGACATGCCAGCTGCTCATTGTCCATCCATCCATCCATCCATGAGGGTGACACTGTGACAAAGGGCCTCTCCGGCTCTCAGCCTCCCTTCTGTTTAAGATGCACATGCAGCAGCAATAGCAGGATGGCTGAGTAAAGCTCAACTCTTAGCGAGAGCAAAGTGAGAAGCAGCTTGACGTGAAGGGGGTGCCTCCTCTAGGGGGCGCTGTGTCTTAAGGTTAGGGCTCTGCATCAGTGGGTTCCTGGGGAGGATATGGGCCTACTCAGGATGCCTGTTTCATCTCCACTGTGCAAACGCTGTCAGACCACTGCTTCAGGCTGAGTGTCAGTTCACCTCCCACGGCTCCAGCAAAGGGTCTCTGTCCGCCAGCACCTGCACCAGTGCGGCTCCAGTGACTTCAGCAACCATTAACAGAGTAGCCATCAGCAGCATAGTCAGCCAGTAGAGACTCAGATGCCCCCTCTAGAGTTTAAGTGTGGATACATCATGCTCTGGCCTCTGAGGCACCATATTCATACATTTCCTTGTATTTGACGTGATGACACGTTTGTCCAAAGCATTGCAGCTTCAGAACAGTGACTGTGGAAAAAAAATTTGAAATTTACCCTGAATAGAATCGTGACTGTTGACGGGGGGAATGGCACAGAAATAATGCAGAGTACACAGTGTGTGACAAACGGACATGCTCAGTATGAACAAAAAAACATCCCACATACAGCTAGAATATTTCTTATGGTCTTTGGTGGTGGCGTGGCAGTCACTGGAGGGGGAGGTCCGGAGGCAGCGCTGAGGTCCCTGCCGCAGGCTCCAGTTTAGACTGGCTAGCCCGCTTTTACCCAATCATAAATAGATTATCTAATCCGTGAAGCGACTTGGCGCACAGACAGCAAAGCCATTCCCACACGCGTAGGTGCATTACGATGCAACGGCATTAAAACGTCGGGGAGGTAAACGCATAAACGGACTGAAAGCTCCCGGTCTGCTCACAGTCACTGCAGTATTTTAGCCGGTCACGTCTTTAACACGATAATTAGTTTCTGGTCTGGACTCGTTCATTGTTTTATGTAATATATACGCATAAATGACAAAATCTAAATAACGATGTTTAAACACCAAACAAAAACGGAGTGGAGCACAAAGGGGGCATTCTGTCTCTTGCAGATAAGAGACACCCTGACTGAGTCACCTCTGAGACGAGACATGTCCGTTAAAAAGCAGGAAATTACAGACAGACGGCCGCACGCCAGCGTCGCATCTGCGGTGACATGCCAGTGACAGTGTCACACTGCTCCACATGACAGCAGAGGAAGCGCCTTGAAATTTCACAAAGAAAACATGCCGTGTGTAGAATAGCAATTTTTCACTAAATGTTTTAGCCGTCTCATTTTAGACAGAAGCGCGAAAAAGCAATATCTTTGAAAGCCACATTAATTCTTAATTAACTCTTAAATATTAGGCTACGGCTTTTATTTAGTCGGTTATATAATTTTACTGCCATTGAAATCGGTTAACTGTATAAATGGAGGCATATTTGTAATAACTCTTCATTGTACTCTATATTGATCTTCAGCAAGTCATTTTTTCGTAAAGGTATTCCTTCTTTGGGGACCTATATAAATATCTCATTTCACGTCTCATTCTGAAAAGTGAGAATAGTAAAAAATAAATAAATAAATTTATGTTTTTTTTTTTTTTTTAAAAAAAAAACTACTGAGCACCTTAATTTGGGAGATATTGACGGTTCTCAGAAGAGACGCGCCGCTGCGGACCGCGCCAGCCGAGCCGTCCAATTAGCGCAGGCATACAGCTAATAATACATATTCGTCTTACGTCATCTGTCAGCTTCATACCATTTCTAATTTCCCTTGTACCGGTTTCAAATTAATACGTCACCGGAATAGGCCTATTTGTACAAACTGGAAATGGCTCATTGGTGTAGGCCTATGTGATTAATCTGATTCATATTTCCATAAAGATAGTAGGTCTATCTTTCGCTAAGAAACAAAGCCATCAAAACAAAATAAGACGCAGTCATATGATATCCGCACACGCCAAAATCTGAACAACCGGGGGCGAATGAAGGAAATCACTCGTCATAAGTGAATTCCGGTCTTAATAAAAAAAAAAAAAACCGTCGTGCAGCACGGGCACCGGCCCTGGCTCAGGTCCTGCAGGCCGGACGGAAGGACGAAGATAAGGGCTCAGCTGCAGTCGGAGTTACGTGAACCGCTGGGCTATCGCTTAGTTAAGCGGTGAAGAAATAGTAGGCAGATGAGGCGAAAGCCGCCTACCTCTTTCCCAACGACCCCCAACCCCCAGGCCGCAGCCTTATTTCTTCACGCGTTATTGGCTTCCACAGGGTTTAACTGGAGCGGGTAAAATTATGTAATTATTAAAAATAATTTCTAAATGTGAGAAGTCCGTGATCTTGTCAAAATAAGCGAACTCTGTGTGTTTAAGAAGTTTCTTCTAATGACTTAGTGGGTGGCAAAGCCTCAGAGGAAAAGCTGTATATTTGGACTTTCTAGAGACAGAAATTGGTCAGCGCGCATAACCACAGCCTAAGAGCCGCATAACATTCACAACACTGCTAACAGAACCGCGTTCCCTTTTAGACCGAAAAGCCGAAAAGATAACGGCATCTGATGAGTCCAGATGAGAAGCGCCGTGAGCATAGAGACCCGCTGTATAAATGACCGTAAAACATCTGAGCAAATGAAAGGGCAGAAGCTGACTATGTTCAAATAAGGCGCACGCTGCTCTCTTCATCGGATTTTAAAGAAAAGGATAGTAG
Source organism: Isichthys henryi (assembly GCA_026776945.1). Lineage (NCBI taxonomy): Eukaryota > Metazoa > Chordata > Actinopteri > Osteoglossiformes > Mormyridae > Isichthys > Isichthys henryi. The sequence continues at coordinate 432,076 of JAODJX010000010.1, forward strand.
TCCAAGTCCGCGATAGCCTAAATACTGTATTAAATATCAGTGGGGTATCTCATCGGAACCCAGCGCGGATCATTAAAAATCGTTCAGCACACGGATCCGTGCGGCTGAAACCGAATAAACTGCTGTTGAAATGCTGGAGTCTAAGTATGACAGGTTCATATGACTGGTGTGCAGCTTCGTTTCGCCTGCGGTCTGACATTAATAATGGAGGGAGGCAGGACGGGATGACGGGCTGAAATATCAGCGATGTCGCGGCCACGGCGGACCTTTTCTGGGCCTACAAATAGATCAAATTCATAGCTGATATTACTAGAGGAGCCACAAGGGTCTCGAACAGTTGGATAAAGCAGATAAACTTTCCGAAAGACAAGGCATCTTTAATGATCATATACATAGTCTATTTAAAAATCACTTTCCAGCAGAATAATTTTAAACCAGGTTTATACGGGTATGCCTGTCATGTCGCAAGTTGTTTGCAAATTATCGGAATTAGACTGCTGATATTACAGAAAACAATAACGCATCTCTCTCTACACACACACACACACACACACACTGTATAATAAGCCTATATGTGAGAGTGAAGAACGGGTAAAAGCGTAAAGCGCTCCCGTTGTCCGCTTTCCCCCAACACCGGGCAACCCAATGAAAAGCTCTACATCCTTCAGCATTCAGGTTTTTGCTAATCTTAGCTGATGTTATTTGGGCAGACCGCGCGCTTACACGTGGCTATAGGCCTGCTTAATTACTGCAGTGTTTTTCGCCTAGGGTCCTACTTTACGAGGTATCGTCATTTTTTAAATCCTTCTGCGTTAGTCATCTGTGTGTCTACACATACCTTCCAGCTAAGAAGCTGCTGATGAAAATGTTTGTTGGTGTTTCCCTTATAAAATCTGGAGGGGTGGAGGGGGCGTGCTTGGCCGCTCTGGGGAGTCATCAAGTCGAAAAAAGTGATTCAGAATTTAGTGGGCGTCCCCCAGTTATCTGAGCGAAATGGAGCGAGCGTCGGATAACTAACAGCAGGTTTTTTTGTAGATTTTAATGTAATCTAACATACTACTTACGAACCATGGTAATAAAAAATATTATAATTATTATTACTAATACGCTGAATTGTTCATACCTTTCTATAATGAATAAACAGCTTAGAAAACATCACCAGGTATATTACTTTGTACTCGTGAAAAGGGGTTATCTGCCCAATTCGCATCCAATCCCACAAACCTACAGACCGCTCAGACTCGGCCGATCAAAAATAAATCCGCAGTGCCTTCCTACCCTGCAGGACAATAAAAACACGCAGATCTACACTTCACCAGAACGCGCTGGATCGGCACCCATCGCCGCAGGGGATCCAGACAAACGCGAGGCCAGGCACCCCTGGCGCGGCACGCTTCCCCTGGCTCGTGCGGTGAGCGCAGCCGGCCCAGGGGCTTTTTTTATTTTCAGTCGATGACCCCACGTGATATGAAGCGCATTTTACTTACAAAGAAAACAAATAAATCTTGCTAATATCCGACCTATAAAGGAATTCGTTTTTAACTTTAACTTTTTTTTTACCTCTAACCGTGCTTTTCATTGACTCATATTCGATATGTTTAAACGAAATATATAATTATTATATACAAACGGAACAGTATAGTATAACACTGAACTTAACGCTTAAATATTTTGTATTTTTATATTTGCATATGAGGAAAGTAACTCGAATATAAATATAATTGAAATATTTATGAACTCCATAATACCATGAGTTACAAGAGGAATTAAAAAATCAAAATAAAGAAGAGGAAAGTGGAAAATCTGTCTGAGTCAGACATGCAGTCTGTTGCTATGATCTAAACGGTTCATCTCGCAACCTTAGCGGCTATCCCGGCTGACTCATTCAACTACTGTTTGATGTTTAAGAGTAGCACGTCGCTTGTATTTCCCTGATTTTATCCCAGGCCAACTCGGGTGTGTCTGTTCAAAACACATTTTTCATTTCACGCTATAGGGAGCTCCTGAAGAATTGCTAATTATCGGTTTTAAATGAGAATTTGACCGCGAGAGGCTGAAGCCGCAAACACAATCTTCGCTGCCTTTTGAAATGTTTTATTTTCTACTACTGATTTATGTTTTACTGAGCTGTATAGAACAAAATGTTCGACTGTGATTATGTGGCGTTTTCAAAGCGTTATTTTTAGGGAAAGCACATTTGTAATGAGGTTAACCTTAATTTAAAATATTCGATTAACAGCTTAACTGACAAACGTTTCTATCATGCAGTCGAGAACGAAATTTTCTGTATAAATGTATTTTTCATCGATTTTTATGTCTGTTAATTAGCAGATGGTGACGTTATTTGGCGAAGTCCCATGAATTTAAATTCAGAATTTGAATTAATAGAAAAAAAGTATCCGCCTTATGTACTTAGTCAAGTTTTCCATTCATTTTACGAGATGTATTTATTCAATATTAACGATATATTTAATGTATAAATTATTGTAGCGAATTAATTTGAAATACAGGCATATATTCGGTATTATTTTGTTTATGATAAAAAAAATATTGCATTTACGTGTGTTTCTTGAACATTTTGGTCATATTTACTTTATGCTACAAACGAAATTTTTAAAATAAATATGTTTAGCTCTTTGTTTAAAATGTTTCGCCCCAAATTCTTTCCGACGCTGAAGTGTGCGAGCGTGCGGAGCGAATCCGCGCTTTGAACTGCTGACTTCTTTCAAACGACAAACGCGCCAACTAGCGTCCAACCCCCCGCATGGCCACGCGGCTCGCCTTCAAGCGCCAGGGCGTGGTGCTCGGCACAGGATACCGCCTTAATAACCTGTACGGCACACAACTCCCGCTAATAAATATGCTAACATTACACCCCCACGTCACGGCAAATTATCCTTATAATTTTGCATTTTTTTATTATTTTGCGTGTTATCATGGTTGATATATCGATACAAAATTAAGAACAGTGCCTATTGAAAATTAAATATTACAAATTTCTATATACCTTATATAATAACAAAGTTAAGAAAATCAAACTAAAGGATGCGATTGTTTAATTAGGAGGATTTCGTGTGACTTGTTACGCATTACTGTAATAATCACTTTTAATGGGTAAATAACGCGGATCTATGAGGACACGAAGTAACGCGCGCGCAGAGCCAAGGAGATTTAATTGCATTCTAATCTGTGCACATAAAGTAACTAGTAAACAATAAACAGTAAATACATATTTGAGAAACCTGGTAGAAGCTGTACAGAAATACTGTTGCCGTGCAAGTATTTAAAATATAAAACTTTGAAGATGGGGTATAGTTGTTGCGGTCGCTTGAATCTTAACGCTTCGGTTTTAATTGATGATTAGCGAAAATGTCTATAAATTTATCCTGCACATCACGAAAATATATGAAATCCCGATAATTAATATGAAATGTATTCTTCCGTGTTTGTGTTTTTAAATGACTTTGATCACAAACACGTTTTTCTGATGTATACACATAAATCTAGCCATAAATGAAACTCCTTGACCAGGATGTCATTGGTCATGAAATACACGCAAACAAATCTACACAGATAATTAATGTGTTTGATCTCAAATATCGCAGGTGTCAAAGCTTCGTGATGTAACACATAAAGCATCGGCCGAAACTCAAAAAGCTAGATTTAGGTAGCAGGTAACTGTACATTTATAAGAGAGAAGCATCGTCCTTAAGTAAAGTTTGCTGTCTTTTGTGGTACAACTTTATATGACATTTACTGCGACGCTTACTAGAGCTAAATTAGCTAAGAGTAAAGGCCAAATGAACTGTACAATGTGAGATATACAAGTAGAGAACATAATTAAATCATAGGATAAAGATTAAACATCTGATTGAACTTCCCTCAAAAATGCGCCTAATATGCTATTTAATTTAAAAAGACTGATAGTGTGTGTTTTTAATCAAATAAACAGCAGTATATTAGGCAAAGAGCAAAGCGAAGAGCGGTTGGTAAGAATAAATGAAAATAAATGTGATAAGCGAAGAGTTATCAGCGCACGACTGAATGGCTCGCATTTGAAAGCGTATGATTGGCTTGTGATAGCCCGGCCCAGGCGGCCCATTGGCGGAAGGCGTCGCCAATCTGCGGCCGCCACAAACTCCGCTCACTTGAGTAAATAATATTACGGCACTTTTCCCTCTTGCACCACCTTACAGCGAAGCGCAAAAAGAGAGCGTGTCTTTGTTGGCTTCCCCAACAAACGCTGCGAAACGGAATTACGCTTCTCGCAAATTGCAGAACAAAGAGCTCTATTGGATACGGAAGAAAACAAGAATTTAGACAAGACCTGTAATCATTTTTGACCTTGTCTGAATTTACAATCAGATAAGGAACTCGTCGCTGACTGTCAAGATAGTTGTGTTCTTCGCGGAAGAAGACAAAAAGACGACTGAACAAATATATACGTGTATTACTAAGCATTGTGGTTTTAAATTAATCATGAAATAGCGCTCGGGACGGTTGCAATTTGAGGATTTTCACAGGGAAGAGCGTCTGGAGGCAGAGAGCGTCTCCCCGCGTTTTGTGGAAAGACTGACAAGCGCGTCGCAGGGCGATATGCACTGGTGTGAACCGGCAGGCATCCGATACAGTTGTTTCTAAATGTGTTGCAAAACTGGTGCATTACACGTAGTTTGCGTTTTCAATGTAAATTAAATAAAAAAGAAACTAACAGTGGCTGATCTGTTCAACCTGCCATAAAACTGGGCTTTCGTTTTAAAGCGACTGTTTTAAAAGTCTGGTATTTTGTAGCTTTTGCTCTTATGTGTACGTCAGTATAGAAACATTTGACTAGCAATATAATGTTTTGTAAAAGAGTAGCATCAGGTGCAGAATAGAAAGTGCACACGATTTGCATAGGCAACAAGATTAAAAAACCGCTGCGGAAAAGGGGGTCGGAGTTTGCGGTTTTTTACTTGCGCAGCAGACTGTGAGAAAAGCAAGAAGGCAGAGAGCGATGCTGCTCGCGCTTTAACACCCCAAGCTGTAAGCGGAGCGCCGGAGACCGAGCGTTTTTCCCCCTTTTATTGGCATCACAGTAACTCTACATCCGCACAGAAAGCGCCGAGAGACAATTCGGCGCACTGCCGAGCACTAGGCACAGCAGCACGGTCAACGGCGCTGCGATCTCGGTTCCGACGCTGCAAGCCCGCTGGACTTTACGGGAACTTTCCAAAAAAAAGCGGATCGCCAGATTGGAGCAGAGAGTCTGTGCGGGAACAAGGAACCGGTCTTTGAAAGCGCACAAGACAACATATAAAGGCCAGTTTCAGAAGGACTGACCGAGTTGGTGTGATGCATATTCCCGTAGACCCAACAACTACCAGACGGTTCACACCGCCTTCGACGTCGTTCCCCTGCAGCAAGATCGGAGACGGCACCGGGCCCATGGGCACTCCTGGACCGGTGAGAGCTCGTAACGAAGCCCGTACTGTGGTGGACGTGCTGGCGGACCACGCAGGCGAGCTGGTTCGCACGGACAGCCCGAACTTTCTCTGCTCCGTGCTGCCGTCGCATTGGCGGTGTAACAAAACGCTGCCTGTGGCATTCAAGGTAAGGAAAATGCGCGTTTCTCTCCTTCTCTAACAGATTGAGGGCTTTTTAAAGAGAAAAATACGAATAACTGTTTCACGTGCGCATTTAGCCTGAAATGTCTCGACCAATTAATTATTACACTTACTTCCAAAGTGGATATGAGATCCCAAACTTGCACAAAATATCAGAGATTTAAGTTTGTAAATTCCGTTTGACGGACCATGGCAGCAGATCTTACAGTGCAGAATGGGATTTGATCAGAAACTTATTATTCTAAGAATGCCGTATTTTACACATGCATCTACTACAATCCGGGTCAGTGCAGCCTAAAATCCTTTAACATAATCATTAACATTATGCAAGTGCAGTTATCCAACAAAATGCCTTTTACCATGTTACTATGATCCTGGCGTGATGCTAAAATGATGCAATTTTTTTATTTACTTAAGCTGGGAAGTGCCACTGGTCTGTGTGTGTGTGTATATATATATATATATGGTAAATTGGCGCTTAATAAGTAATTCAATTGTCGGCCACTCTTTGCATGTCCTCAAAAAAATCAAAAACACTAAAAATCAGTCATTTCATTATTTGAAAAATAAAACGTCGAAGAAAATTATTGAATAAATGTAAAGGTGAAGGTAAGCCCGTGCTGCGTTGGCGTGTTAACCGTGTCGGGGATGTGGAGAGAAAGGCTTCATCAAACAGCTTATGTTCTTCAAATGAGAATTTTTGCGGGTAGCGGTGTGGGTCACAGAATGAAATTTGCTATGTGGGTAAAGTCAACTAAAATAATTTGATTGCGGTCTTCTTGATAGACGTGGGAGCACAACACTGCCGCCGACGAGTCGTGCCCTCGCGCAGTATTTTGTACTACGGTTTAGCAAAATGATAAAGGCGCTCTTTCAATCATTTGTTATAAAAACCTTCCTTTGCAATTGTTAACTTTCGGTTAAATTAATCAGAGCGAGCTGTGTATATACATGTAGGTCATGGTATTTTAAAAGCTATAAATTCGTAGCTATTACAAAGTATGCATTTTAATAACAGTTTGTTAATAGTAGGATCAATTTCTGATTCGTTCACTTCTTACAAACTATATAAGAACTATATCCCTTCACTTCCTCGTAAAAATAATACGTACACTTCATGCATTTTATGCATCAGTATATGACATGCATGCGAAATGTTTTTTAGTTAGTTTAATTTGTTTTAATTAAGAAAACACATATTTCTCTGGGTTTAATTTGTAAGCAACACTATTAATATAAATAAATAAATATGCTCGGATAGGCCTACATGAAATCATCATGGTAGAACGATTACATTTATGAGCATGATTGTAAATTACCTGTGATGTTCGTTGGTCCGTGATTCGGGGCACTGACAGCTGGATCCGCCATCAGGTGGTGGCGCTCGGCGATGTTCCTGACGGGACGCTGGTCACGGTGATGGCCGGTAATGATGAGAACTACTCGGCGGAACTGAGGAACGCCTCCGCCGTCATGAAGAACCAGGTCGCCAGATTCAACGACCTGCGGTTCGTGGGAAGGAGCGGCAGAGGTGTGCAAAACATCGCTCAGTTATTCTCTTCTTTCATCTTAATGATCGAGAAATTTGAGCACAATAATTATTTTCATTGAATAACACAATAAAATACGTGTGTGTCACACGGATAAAATATTTACTAGGGACAAATATTTTTTAGATTCTGAAATTTGACATACTAATTTAGAGAATTTGACACGGCGCACACATGAAGGCGGGCCGCGTCACGGTGACGCACAATTGAAATCTTGGCGTTTCTGAGTAATGAGTAAAAATAAAACATTTATAATTGCACTTTTAAATATTGATTGTATTTAAACGTCAAACTATTTTACTTAAACATTACTTAATTGCCACTATAGTTTTACAACAAAATTTCTTCATCCATCAACGCTTTTAAGTATAAATATTTAAATACCTTTCAGACGAAAAAAACATTGTTTACATCTTCATTCACAAAGTAAAAATTGCCACGTTTAGTTTTGCTTTATGTTTTAAGGACACGTTTTTGAAAATCTCCCGTTGAAATAGTTCAGATTCCTTCACGTGTTTATTTTCCTCTCTTCCCTCTTGGCCTCGGTCCTGCCCCGCAGTTTTTTTTTGTGTTATACTTATATAGTTGCAGACTGATGAATGGAAAATGTTCCCCTCTCTGAATTAAAAGTACCTTTCATTTCTGCATTCAATTACTCCGCTGCAGGATCCCTTTGCAGTTTCTTAACAAGAGATCCCTTTTATAAAGGCGCCATATGCGTGCTGAGCGGGGGACCCTCTGCACTGACTGGGGGGCGGGGGGCGGCAGAGTGTCCCGCCAGCCTCGCATTAACCGCAGCTCCAGTACGTGAAGTAGACAGCATTATTCGCGTTTCTCTGGACTCTCGCTAATTCGACGTGGTTTTTACGTCTTTCATTTTATCCGTCTACACTACGGCAATTATTAATTAATGTGAAGCCTATTAGGATGTGATGAAATCTGAATTAGGAGCGGCCGGTCTTGGGCGCCGTGCAGTTCCGGGGTAGGTGATCGACGCCGAACCGGTAACTGATCCAATGGTTTTCACTTGAATCCTCCCCTCTTTAGGAAAGAGCTTCACCCTGACGATCACAGTATTCACCAGTCCACCACAAGTGGCCACTTACCATCGCGCCATCAAGGTGACCGTGGATGGACCCAGAGAGCCCAGGCGTGAGTACCCACAATCCCTCTGACAAGCGTGGGCCAGGAACACGTCACGTTATTATAAATACGAGAAGTCCAGACCAGATTCTTGAATGTTTGGCTAAAAAGGGGCGAGATTCCCGTGGGTGGGGAGCAGGGCCCTGGAACATCCGGGTCTAGACTGGTGATGTTATTGATGGGGCACAAAGCAATCTCTCAAATCCATTAAGGATTATCCAGGCTGCCCACAAGCACTAAGCAGGCCAAGTGTCACTAAGCCACAAACGCGGAGATGCCGGGGGGGGGGGGGTCGGGCTGAACAGGGCAGGCCGCTGACCCGGAGTGTTAACTCACC
>JAODJX010000011.1:956-19769 GCA_026776945.1 Isichthys henryi
CGGCGACTCCGACCCCAGCCTGGACCCCGCATGTCCGTGTCCTCGAAGGGGAGAGGACATAGGCGTGGGGTTCGGGTTCCCCCCCCCCCGGCCCCAGGGGCGCCCCCCCCCCCGCCCGGGGGGGGGGGCGGTCCGGGGAGAATGGGGCGACAGCTACATGACAGAGCAGAGCGCCAGCGAGGACGCGCCAAGTACCGTGCAGATAAACAACTGCAAACGCGGAGCGGAATGCCCCAGATTCCCTGCATAGCTGAGGGACATGCTCTTCTGTCTGTAATTATGACCCTCATTAACACTGCAATTCTTGGAACAGCGACTCGCTCCAGCCTTTGGAGTTGCCCGTGTGTCCCAGTACCGAGCCTCGGCGGACCTGGAGCACAGTGTACCCCTGAACCGAAGGTGCGATCATGTATCGATAACGTAAGGCGTTTGGCCCTGCTACGACCTGGGAGACCCTCCGGGCAGGAAACGGGATTAGCTCACCGAGCGAAAGGCCCGAGTCTCCAGCTAAGGGAACGAATGTGTCCTGTGTTGTGACTCTGCTGGGGCGTGGGCTTGTCCTCACTTCGTCGACTTTCATCTTTCTCGCAGAAATCTCCGGGGTTTGTGTTTAGATGCAGTGTGATGCATTCTGACAGAGTTATAGGAGGAAGACGCGTTCTGGTCCAAGATGATTCCCGCTTGGGGGTCTGAAGGCTGACAGGATGCCAGGGAAAGAGCCCGAGGGAGCAGTCTCAGGCTCGACTCTGCTGCTGGAGCAGCCAACGGGCTCAGAACGCCTCACTTTCTCAAGGTCACTAAGTCACGTCATGTTTCAAAAACCTCGGAGGGCTTCAGTTCTACCAGTGCAGCAAGCTAAATAAAACCACTGTGTTCAGTCATGTATCTGGAAGTCTTTCTCTTAAGTATAAAAAAATACGTTATGTATAGTTTGTTTTATTTACATCGAAAGTAGGCAAAAGGGACATTCTTCTGCAGACGGTTTCCTGAATTGTGTCTTTTCCGGGATGCGTTTGTCTTAAATGCCTGAAACTGAGGCGCCTCTGAAGAGAGGGACTCCTGGGGAGGTGACCCTCTTTGAAAGGTTCCTGCAGGTGACCTTGAGGAGCTGAGTGGTGCCATGGGAGATGAACCAGTCACTCTGCATCTGACCACTTTGTTTCCTTCATAACTTCCATTATTTAAAGCAACAAGGTGTATATATAACCTCACAGTAAGGTGTTACTTTCCTGGAGCCTGTTTGACACTCGGCATCTTTCCCGAAGTCTTTACAGCTCTGAGAATCACCTTAGTCTGTTTTTTTTTATTACTGTACCTCAAGTCAGTTTGGATATTCCTGCTCTTGCTCAATTCAGTTTGGTTTTACCGCTGCCACACTTCCCCAGAGAGGTTTTCTATCCATTTTTTGCCATCCCTCATAAGGGAATAGAACTATAGTCTGGATATATGGGGAATAGTCTGTGTATATGGGGAATAGTCTGGGTATATGCTCGGAGAAGACCAGATGCTGAGGAAAGGGAATGTCAGGACTCTCTTTGTGACTTAAATGTGGACTCCTCCATTACCGATACATTTGCTTGATGCATAACATACAGAGAGGACATCTTGGTTAATTTTTTTTTTGGGGGGGGGGGACAATTTGAGAAGAGCTCCATGCCCTCCCCCTTACATGGCAGACACTCACAGATACACACACTGGTTGCCTCCCAAAAGTGTGCGCGACAGTATACATGCATACATGTGTACTGAGATGTCCACAGTCACTCACCGGTGTGTACACACACTGACAGACATATTTATGTATGTATCTTTGTGGCGACCGTCCATTCATTTCTATGACAAAAACCCTAATCCCGACTATGACAACCTTAACCCTCTACCGAGCCCTAACTTTAACGATAAACAGACTTTGTGGCATTTTTAGTTTTTTAATTGCAGTCACAGATTGTTATAAAATTGAATTTCCCTTGTGGGGACAGAAAAAAAATGGTCCCCATAACGTCAAAATAAAATAATAGGTTTTTATTACATTGTGGGCATATTTGGTCCCCACAATGTAATATATACATAGCCCACACACACACACACCCGCAGCCATATGTGAAGCCGCATATACTTGCATTCACATTAATCACCAGCAAAATACCCTTTTCAGTAATGTTTCAGTAATAACCAATAGTGGAGTTCAGTAAACGGGCCACTCAGCCCGGAAGGACCTTTCAGCAGCAGGATGAAAGGACGCTTGGCTGGGAGCCTCAGCGGTTGGTCTGCTGGAGCCTCACCTGGGTACATGGCGCCTCTTGGAGCTCAGGGTGGAGTGTGCACACACACACACACACACACGCGATTGTATTCATGTCTTTATGGGAACTATACATTAATTTTTATGGGGAAAATTCTAATCTCAACTGTGACAACTGTAACCCCATTACCCCCTATAAGTAACATTTTTAGTTGTTTGATTACAGTCGCAAATTTTTTCTAAAATTGAATTTCCCCTTGTGGGGACCAAAACATATACACACTGTTACACAGACTTTCCTTTAGCCTCCATGGTGTGTTCTTCCACAAAGTCTAAATTTAATGCAGATATCAATGTGAAGTCCACTCCGAGAAAAGTGAAAAGCTTGAAATCTGTCGGCAAACAAAACACTGTATTTTCTAAAGCCAGTGATTTACCTCATGGGGAATGTGGCTGCAGATGGGCTGATTCCCAGGATGGGGGCATTTTCTCTAAAAAAAAGTTTGGAAAAGACAGCAACACGCACAGAGAGCTCGCCAACACAAGCTCACACACAGAGCCACATCACATGCACAAAAACACTCAGACGTATACAGGCACGTGACCGCGAAGTAAAAACCACACATAAACACACTTCCAGACGCACACCGGCACACGCATGGGCATTATCACACACGCCTAAACACAGGTGCAGAGCTTTTCATGTACACGTACATGGATAAACACATATGTACACACGTACAATACGTGCTGCAGGGCGCTTTGAGAGAATAACAACTGTGTGATTCTGCCTTGTATTTGTGCGTATAAATAGTGTGCTATAAAAACAGACAGACTCACACCCCCACAGCTCCTAAAACTTGTTCGCAGGCTGGAGTACGCAAGCCACGCTGCAGATGTGTGCTGGGTACAGCGTTACATGCGCAAGGCGCTCATTTCGTGTCGTTATAAATAAACTCCAAAGTCTGGACATGTAATTACCCTCTAAACCTAATCATCCAAATCACAGCTTTGTCGCTCCTACGCTGACAGTTACTCTGTCTCTAAATAGCAGTTTTCTTTTGTAGCTAAAAATGCTGTCTAATTTTTTTTTTTCCTTTCATACACGATGCATCGATATGAAAGAAACGTCCAAGTCCATAAAGTGTGGGAAGCCTGGGATTCCCATTCTGAACAATCCTATACATTGGCATGTTTAAATGAACTTTCTACTCATCTAGATTATTGAAGTTTATTGAAGCACGTTGTAGTGAAGCAGTTGCTTGATGGCTGCGTGGAGTCTGACCTGGAGGTATGTACACTGCACCCCCCCCCGCCCCCCCCCAAAGGTAAGGACAGTGTGGGTGAGGCGGGTAATTTTAACTTGGGTCTCGCGCTGGTGCTGTAGGGTTTTTGAGGGGTGATTTTCCTCATTTATCGTTTGCTAATTGATTAATTAGCAGGACCTAGCTACCTTCGCATGATGGCATTTTCCCTCTTGGAGGTTGAAGTGTCTGGTTGGTTTGTTTGAAGGCTCAGCAGGCTTCACCGGAGGCTGGATTGTTTCAGTCTCAACCCCCATCCTGCCTGACGATGGCCTCGGGAGGCAGCCCGGGCCTGTGGAGGAGCAAGACTGCAGCAGTGCTTCAGGAATATGAGGAATGAGGGGAAGGTCTGATGAAGACGTCCCAGTCGGGGACAGGGGGAAGGAGGTGGGGGCTGCCAGACGGAAAATCCCGGAGGAGGCTATAGGGGTCAAGCCTAAGGATGGGGCCATTTAGCGTGGGGCAGGGAAGCCCCCAGTCCATTGTGGCAGTGGGAGAGGCCCATCTGGGAGCCCTTAGTGTGCGGTCAGTGTGCTGTGTGAGTGTGTGTGTGTGTGTGTGTGTGTGTGTGTGTGTGTGTGTGTGTGTGTGTGTGTGCATGCTCAGGGCACTCTCTGCAAGTTGTGAGATCTTATGAAAGCAATGCATTCCTGCCCCTGACAGGAGGGATGGACCACGGTGCCAACAGGGTAATACACAGTATGGTAACTAAGGACCACAGCTTGGTAACCAGAAAACTGTCTGTAAAAATTCTAGCAGTGTTGTAACATAAGCCTCTTGACCTGAGTTGCACCATTAAATATATCCAGCTTTATGAATGGGTAAAAGGATGTATGTCTCTTTATAAAGCCATCTTCTCTGACCCTGTGCCCTTTTCTTGAAGCAGATTCACTATGAGCTGTCCCAGGTGACTGATTCACTGACTGAGACTCTGAGAGTGACTGTGACTCTGTGAGCAACTGACACATTGACGGTGACCCTGTGAGTGACTGACACACCTTCCTCTGTGAAGGACTGACACACTGACCTTGCTTCTGTGAGGGACTGACACACTGACCGTGCCTCTGGGAGCGACTGACACACTGACTGTGACTGCTGAGCGCTTTTCAGTTCTTTGCTCTGAATGGTACTGACCCAGTTACAGGGTTTTGATCTCCGCCTCCTGGGAGCCGTCTTCCCCTACTCCCTCTCTCCCTCCCTGTCTCTCTCTCTCCCTCCCTTTGGCCAGGCCCCTGTCTCCAGCCAAACCCGTCCATGCTGACGTTTGTTTCCAGTCCAAACTGTAGAGATGCATTCCACCAGTTCTGTAAATGACACCATTAACCCCCATACATGTCTGACTGTCTCATTCTTTGTCTGACCCAGCGGACCTCCACGCTTCCCACCGATCCTGGTTCGGCCCATTTGACTCTGACTTAACCCCTTTTCGCAGGGTAAAACCTAGTCTAGGTTAGCTGTGTCACATGTTGAGGTTCAGGTTAGGTTTAGGGTCATTCTCAGGCTCCAGTGGCACAGCTAGGGATGCAGGGGCCGACGTGCCGGTCATCTCGCCCTCTGAGGCGCCGTGGCGTGTTGGGAGGATTCCCCTTTTGGCAAGCGTCACCCACAGACTCCATAATGACCAAACCACCTGGCCGCACTCGAGCATCTTCACTTTAATGCCCCACCAAGGGTGACGTAAGCAAGGGTTAGTCGCTGTCGTTCACGTGAATCTGGCTCAGTGGGACGAAGGCGGTGGCCTTTCCCAATTTCCTCCTGGAATAAAACTGTCAGGTTGAATTAATCCGACGCTACCCTTACTGCCCTAGTGCACAGAGTGCTGCATTTTCCTCTCAGGCAGCTGGTGTGTTGGACGCTGTTCCACGCCGGTTGGTGTTTGAGTCATAGTTATTTATGTCTGCGCACCTACCAGAGCGGCCCGACGGACCACGCGACCCACACACCTCCAGGGCCCTGGCGTCCTTTTGGGTTTAGACCTCTTGCACAAGTAGCCCTGGCTTCTGCTTCCCGAATTTTCCCCGCCAAGCCTGGACGTTCGTCTGCGGGATATCTCTGAGCTGCTCTCATAATCTGCCTACCCCCCCCCTTCCCCCCGCCAACTCGCGGCCGCCTGCCCCTTGACAGCTCAGCGGTTGGGGCTGAAGCGGACCTGCAGATTCGGGGGGACATTGCAGCCTCCATGGTCCATCTGTGGGTCCTGTTCCTCCTGTGTGTTTAATCAACATGAAGGCCATCTGTCTGCCGCGGGACCCTGGAATAGGAGCTGGCTCCTGTTTTGTTTGTGTGCGTGTCAGAGAGCGTGAATCTGAGAGCACTTGTGTATTTGTTTATCTGTAACTAAGAGCCCTGTTGTACGTGTCGTTAGTGCGCGTCTGTGTATATTAATTTCAGTGTGTGAGCGGCTGTGGCTTCCTTCACAGGCTCTAATGCTCCTGAACGTTTCCTCACAGTATCACCTGCGGCCGTGCGGTAATCTAGCCACACTTATCCGTCTGTAACATAACTTATTATAGTGTCGGGTAGGGTGTGGCCAAGGGGTGGCATGTCTCTGTCATTGCCGAAGTTTGATTGACCCATTGGTAGTGCAGAACTGCCATGGAGTGTCGTGACACCAGTGCCGAGCGCGTCCTGTCTCAGTGCCAGCCGTTATGGTGACTCCACTTCGACCCATGGCAGTGGGGTGTCCTGGAGGATTCTGGATGTCTGAGTTGCCAGTATGGCATTCCTGCTGTTAACCCCCCCCACTGGCTGTCATTCCTCCTCATGTTTTTTACTAACACGTTACTCAATCTGTCCCACTTGGACAGAGATCTCTGCTTTGATCCATTCGTTTGAGAGCCCAGGCACCTGAGGATGCAATTTTGGGAGGGGGGTGGGGTGTGACGGCCGGCCGGTGATTCTGGCCTGTCACCCCCGCCTACTGACCCCAGGTGCCCCACAGGTGTGTGCGATGCTGGAATGTGCCCCCCCATCAGGAGATCAACTAGAGCTACATTCCACTGGCAGGGTTGAGAGGGTGGGGGTTTTGGGGGGCTGGGGGCAAAGGGACAAAGGGAGGATCTGTCGAATGGGCTGTTAATGCACACAGACCGCACCCTCTAAGAGAGAATGGGGGGGGGGGGGATTAAGTCCAACTTCCGCTGTACTTAAAATGAAAGCAGGTGGCCTCCTTTTTGGTGGCTGGGGTAGGGGGGTAGGTATTCATGGCACAGTGTGTGGCTTTGGCCCCCACCGGGCGCTGGATGGGGGCCTGGTTTCACACACTGGCTTGGACAGAACTCCGTTTTAACCACAAAACCCGTGGGCAGCAGCAAGTCCGAAGTCCCGCTCAGCGATCCGAAAGGGCGGAACCCCACATTCCTGCGGCTACCCTGTGTCCATGTTAGTCCAGGATATCGACGCTTTCTGCAAGAATGTCTGATAAACTACCAAAGTGTTTACATCTTAGTTCACCCTCTTTAGGTATGTGATACAAACATGTACACTGCAGTGTTGATGTTATCCACTCGACTTTAAACGTCAGAGTTTGAAACACTCTGTGGGCTTGAAGATTACAAATTTGGGAAGTCGTGGATTTTTTTGGAAATTTTTTAAAAATCAAAACAAAGCACTTTTGGTCACTTACAGCTGAGTCACAGTAGTGCTCCTGGGAGATGCTTTATATGGTTGGTGTTGGTATTTGATTTAAGGTCCCAGTACACAGGGGTTAAGTCAGAATCAGTGAGGGGGGGTGTCCTATCTGGTACATAGGGAGGGGGCGGCCTGAATGAGCCACTGTGCACATTACTTTATTATTTATCATATGTATTTATAACCACAGTCTTCAAGATGCAGTATGGTCATTTATTGGCATATTGCTGCCACTTTAAAGCAATACAAAATAACTTTTTGATCACATTTTTAGTTTATTTTTATTTGTTATGGGTGATGTACATATTGCGTGATTAAAAGGTACTTAAATTTTTTTAAACTTATGCAAATAAAACAATGACTTATTGTGACAGGTAAGATTCTTGCTTATTCATTTGTAATGTCCCCATGAAATTGCACTAAAATACCAAGTTGTTCACGTATTGCTTCTTACACACGTCTTACCTCTAGCAGACTTTAGCTAGTAAGTGCAGTTTTGGCAGCAGTACAAGAGGTGAAATAAATTAAGATACTAAAACACAGAAAAGAAGAATTTATGCAGGAATTATCTCATCCACTAACGAAATGAAAGTCTGGTCAGAGCTACCAATGAAAGTTAATATTAAAGCTGGTGGAACAAAACATGATTTGTAGCACAAACCTTAACCATTCGCTTTGAATCTTTTGCTGTATTTTGGAACATTAAGAAAAAAAGATTCATCTTGAGAGGGCGGAGCTGCACTCCTGCAAAGTGCGAGTTTAAGATGGGCTCAGGTGCCCCTCCGTCTGCGTTTAATCTCTGCCAGTTGCGGGAAGTTGACTGGGCTGATTGGCCTTGTATATGGGACTCCATTTCCTGTTTCTGTTTCCACTTCCTCTGTATCGGCATTCTCTGTTCTATCTAGCTCAGGGGTGGCCAATCTTATCCAGAAATGGCCTTTGTATGTGTAGGTTTTCACTGCAACTCCTTAATTAGATTACTAATTAGTGGACTGATTGGCTGAAGGGTCTTCGCACCTGGGTTTGAACAGCTGACGTAATGGTTATCCCAAAAACCTGCACACACACTGGCCCTTTGAGGATAAGATGACTTTGCCCCGGTTTAGATGGTCATTCCAGTGTGTCCAGCGAGCTCTGGTCCACATCACTCTGGATAAAACACGTCGTAGAATGGCGGCTCCATTGGACACACGTCTCCCCCTGAAAGCGTGTCAAACCCTTGGGCCACCTCCCTGTCCGGGTGGGTGGTTTCGGAGGACCCATCAGGGACAGTGGTTTATGTTATCCAGCGTGTTTGACGCTCCAAGTCGCTATGTGCCTCTTTCACGAGGACTTTCACTGCAATAGCATTTATGGCAGGGGACGGGCATGGCGTGGTCGCCCGTGCACTTCCTGTGAGAGCCTGTAATTATGGCTGCGTTACTGGTGGAGGTGGTGGGCTTTTCACACCCCGGTTTCCCTCTGTCGAAGGTGAAGCACTTTGATCTGCCTGCTAAGCCGAGGCTGTTATCACTTACATGATTAATATCCTGGAATAGTGTTTGTTTGGTCTTCGGAGTGGCCATTTTGGATGGAAGCGCCACGTGCACAAGCTGTATGACCCTGGAGAAGGTGGGTTTTGGCACACGGTTGGTTGTGGGGTTACCTGCTGGGGTGGAAATCCCACCCTGTGCAACAAAGGAGTTCAGAGGAATGTGAGAGATGCCAGCTTTTACAACTGGTTTGTGTCAAACCGCTGTTACTTGGAGAGAGAGTGAGCAATGAAGGGTGGAGAGAAAGAACGGACCGGGGAAGGAAATAAAGACGGGGCCGAATTCATTAATTTAACGAGCAAAAAGCCTGACGTGTTTATCAGACGCGCATGTGATCATGCAGAAAGTTCGCAGAGCAAAAATGTGTTTCCAGTCACAGTGGAAAGGCTCCACCCGCCATGGGAGACGGGATTCCAGAACACACTCTCGAGCTGGGATTTCTCCCCGGACGCAACAGAAATGCATGATCCCGTCCCTGTGGATTCCCAAGCAACACGGACGGAAAGTGAGTCGGCTTTAAGGCCTTTACATCGGCTGAGCTGGACACGTGCCGGAAGTTTTGTTGCCGTTCCTCCCGGGAAAACATTTAAATATTGGCATGGTGCAAAACCACAGCGCAGTGAAGGTGCAGCCCCACGAATAACTGCACTTTGAAAATATACAGATGTTTGGATCAGCGCAAGAAAGGGGGAACGGCGTGTGTGTTTGCTAGAGCGAAGGCTGACAGTGACTGAGAGAGTTTCAACAAAAAGGCAGCAACTCCTTTGAAAATACACACCAGGAAAATAAGGGCTCCCTCAGGTTCTTAACAGAATGTTAATTAATATTCTTTCAGGATCTGGAGGTGCTGTAACTGCCTTGGATTTCTGCGCTAGATTCTTCTTTATTGGCAATTAAATCTCAGGGTTGTCGATAGTTCATATATAAACGCCCTCTGAGCATACGAGGCCTGGCGAGAATTACTACCCAATGCTTCAGGCCTGTGATTTAATCGCAAGCACCATCTTGTCATGGTGACAAGGCTGGGCCTCGGAGTAAACAGGGGTGTTCCATGGAAGAGCTCTGGGGGGGTGCAAACCTTGTGTGGTCAGCTCTTTGTTAATTAGCAGAAAGGTCACACTGGATCTCGCCTTTCATTTTCCATGGATGTGTTGTGTCTGACGTTACTTTCAAATGACTCTTATGGCATCAAATAAGTCTGGGGCACATTTGGAAGGGAACTCAAGCCTGCTATCCCAGCACAGCAACGGACCATTCATGTAACACTGCAGAAAGGTCTTGTGAGACTACAGCAAGTGTTGGAAGGTGCCTTTCGGGACTCACTGTACACTGCCGGCTGTGGGACTCGTGGCGTCATTTTAGGTCTTTGTGTTTGTTGGCTTCAAGTGAATGTTTGCTCTGGGTCTCTTGCCAAATGCTTGACCAAGTGTAACGGCAAAGGCGTGGGCAGGGAGGAGCCCGGGCCAGACAGGAAGAGGCGGGGCTTATGACATGGGACGTGTCCGTCAGCTCTGCATGCTCCCTCTCCTTCCTCAGATGCACGTCACAGCCAGGTCCCTCTCTTCCCAAACTTCACGCCTGCTCTCCCTTTCCTCTCGATATTTAAGCTGCAGCACCTCCGGCATTAATTGCATCACTGATGAGCATTAGGCCGGAAAACTTTCCGTAACAACTTCCGCCATTGTCCCGCTATTGCCACTCCCACCTCACGGCATAGCTCGGTCCGCCTGGGTCTCTGGTTTCCATGGTAGCCTGGTTGCATGTGGGGGTCCCAACTAGAGATTGCTAATCACTGTGCGGTGATGACGGAGGCATGTATGATTAATGGAATCGCCATTAACGGAAGACTTCTGAATCAACACAATAGCCCTCATTCTTTCAAGATCAGCTGTGTGTTTTTACTCACCACCTTCTTGGACTGGGAAATATGCACCAAAAACCATATCTTGATGTTTTTAGGTAGAATACAGTAGCAATGCATGATAAATATAAGTTGGTATTTTCTATGAAATGGAATAAATGTTTCATTTTAAGTCGAAGCCACATGTAGGATGTCGAGATCACAACAGTGTGGTAAAAACGAAATGTAAACAGGGCTTCCGTTTCCAAATATACAACAATTCAGTGGGGACATTTTCCCTGATTTCACAGAAGTCTCAAAATTAAGACAAAAATAATTTATTCCTATATCTGTTTTCCATGGGTCCAATAAACCAGCTTAGACAAAAAACCCTTTCACTCCACTGTCTACCAACACCATTTCTTTGTCAGTTTATGACATTCTTCTTAAAACAGAAGGTGAATTTTAATGAACAAAAAACTAAAATCTATTTGGCAAATGGCTTTAAAAACCTAAGCGTGACGACTATTGAAAGTTTGCTTAATAATTGGAGACACCATCATTTTCAATTCAACAAACACTCTTCAACAACAAAAATATTGTAATTGCGATATTTTTAACCTGTGAGCTATTTGTCAATGTTCTAATACTACAGTACCTCCTTCACATTCACACATTTCACATTCATGGTTTTAATTATTAACAGGTTGGCCTGTCAGTAGTTAATGGGGAATATTCTTGGACCTCGCCAAAAGATCACAGAAATTTGCTTATACAATACTGAAAATGATTTGGATGACATAAAATCATATAGAAATATTAGTAACAGATATGTGTTTGTATATTCTATATGCTTTAATGTTTAATCTTTGTCTTGGCGACCTGCCTCACTCCCATGTAAGCTGCCTTTATGACTGCAGAATTTTGCATTTCTCGCAGTAGCTTTTGAATATTTCCTTGTTGATCCAGGCCTTGACTTCTTCGCCACAGCCATCAGTAGCGTGTCTGTCTGCGGGGAGAATGTCGACCTCGTCAAGACGTTCGCTTACCTCGGCAGCGACATTTACGTCTCTGGTGACTCTTCCTATGAAGTCAGTAGATGCATTGGGAGAGAATGGGGGTTCATGAGGTGGCTGGAAAGGGGTGTGTGACGCTCCTGATATCGTTGTAAGAGGAGGAAGGTCCAAGTCTTTAGAGTCCCGGTGCTCCCTGTCTTGCTGTATAGCTGTGAGACATAGACGCTATCCAGTGAGCTGAGATGAAGACTGGACTCCTTCAGTATTGTGTCTCTTTGGAGAATCCTTGGGTACCGCTTGGTGTGGGATGAATGGTTGCTAGAGGAGAATGAGGCACATTGTTGTCGCTCAAGCTAGCAGATATTTGTGGTTAAGGTTAGGGGTGCCCAAGTGTTATTTGTGAATTTTCACATTGGCAGGGATCTTCCACCCATAGCCCTTGTAAATGTGAAGCAGTTCATGTAAATGAAGCTAACAGTTCATTGCTGTTCATCTCCTCGTGAGTCAAACTGAGTTGGTTTGACTTTAGCAGTGGATTCTGGGAAAAAGTCCACAATAAAAGCTTTTATTTAAATATATTGATACACTTAAAAAATGTAACATTTTCTCTCACCATCTGCAGAAAACGGACAGGGAATCCCAGCCAGTTTTAGTACCAGGAAATCTAATGGCCAGAGAGTTGTGTCTATCCTCTAGATGATGAGTTATGGATGGCATGAAGTGCTCAGGGGCAAAACAGGGACAAGTGAACAAGTTCCTCAGAAAGTGTTTTGGTTGTATGGTCTTTTGTAGTTGATTTCAGCAAAAATGGTGAGACCAACCCTTCCTGGAAACGAGCTCCACATTTAATGAGATAATCTGTCTCATTAGGTGATACTTCCTTGGAGGACACCTGGCTTTAGATGTTCCCACTGCTGCCTGCCATCACCTTTTTGCTTCTTTAGGACTATATCTCTGGAGGATGGTCGTTAGACTCTGTCACCATCGTGCCCTTCGCTGCTGAAGCTGCTTACTCTTAGCTCATCTAAGACCGGAAACACGTTTTGGAATTAAATGGATAATTACAGTGAAAGTGATGGTGGTGGTAGGGCAGAGCTATGGGGGAAGCCGCTAATTACCACAGTAAAGTGGCATTTCGCAGAAACTGGCGCCTCGAGGTGGGGTTCACCTTCACTCAGCACTTGTCAAGGACCTAATGAAGGATACGGACCAGACTGACTACCTAATAAAAGATACAGAACAGACTGAGGACCTTATGAATGCTATATGGACCTGACTGAGGGCCCAATACAGGATACCTAACTGACCAAGGACCCAACAAAGGATACGCACTCAACTGAGTACCCAACAAAGGATACGCACTCAACTGAGTACCCAACAAAGGATATGCACTCAACTGAGTACCCAATAAAGGATACGCACTCAACTGAGTACCCAACAAAGGATAGACACTCAAGTGAGTGCCCAGCAAAGGATCTGGACATGCCCAAGGACCCAACAAAGTATCCTGACCTACCCAAGGACCCAACAAAGGATCTGGACCTGCCCAAGGACCCAACAAAGTATCCTGACCTACCCAAGGACCCAACAAAGGATCTGGACCTACCCAAGGACTCAGCAAAGGATCTGGACCTGCCCAAGGACCCAACAAAGGATCTGGACCTTTCCAAAGACCCAGCAAAGGATCTGGACCTGCCCAAGGACCCGACAAAGGATCTGGACCTGCCCAAGGACCCAACAAAGGATCTGGACCTACCCAAGGACCCAGCAAAGGATCTGGACCTGCCCAAGGACCCGAAAAAGGATCTGGGCCTACCGAAGGACCCGACAAAGGATCTGGGCCTACCGAAGGACCCGACAAAGGATCTGGGCCTACCCAAGGACCCAACAAAGTATCTGGACCTGCCCAAGGAACTATCAAAGGATCTGGACCTGACTAAGGAACCATCAAAGGATCTGGGCCTGCCCTAGGAACCATCAAAGGATCTGTACCTGCCCAAGGAAGCATCAAAGGACCTGGACCTGCCCAAAGAACCATCAAAGGATCTGGGCCTGACTAAGGAACCATCAAAGGATCTGGGCCTGACTAAGGACCCAGCAAAGGATCTGGGCCTGACTAAGGACCCAACAAAGGATCTGGGCATGACTAAGGAACCATCTAAGGATCTGGGCCTGACTAAGGACCCAGCAAAGGATCTGGGCCTGACTAAGGACCCAACAAAGGATCTGGGCCTGACTAAGGACCCAACAAAGGATCTGGGCCTGACTAAGGAGTACACGAAGGGATGGACTAGATGTAAGACTAAGTGAAAAAGAACAAATGAAGGGTGAGGCCCAAATGAAGAAACAAGTGAAGTAACGGTCCATTTCATGGCCTCGAGGGGCTATAAGCCTGATTCTGGGCCAGCTTATCACCTGCAGGGGTCCAGCTGTGCAGAGCCCATCAGTAGGTTAAGGTTTGCACACAGGGGAAGTAAGGGTAGATGGGAGGTGTTTGGTAGAAGGGGACCTGGAATGAGTCCAGCTGTAAATGAATGGGAAGCGGCTGAAAGTGACAGCTGATTAACACCGTTAGTGAGAGGGGAAGGGTACACTTTTCAAAAGAGTAGGCGTTTGTCGATATGAGACACCTGGGCGACCTGTGACCTCTCAGTCCTGGCTCCCAGATTGCTGATGGTTGCCGAGGGACCTGCCATTAATGGGAACCTCAGGCATTCCACCAATGAGCTGCTCCCCTCAGGCTGGGGGCAGAGCCTTACTTTGGAGATGCATTGGGTTATTTTCATTACGGAAGACTGCCTCCCCTTTAGTCTGTTGTGTGTCCTTATTGAGAGTATCTGTCCTGGTTGCAGAGAGCACAGATACTCTTTCAGTCACAGCGTTCATTCACTCTGGGTTGTTCTGGGGGTACACCAGTCACCCTTCACACCTCATTAACCCTTTAATAGGTATTTGTGCAGCAAATAACTGAAGATGAAACCCAAGGAACTATGAAACAAAATCAAACAAACAAGCAACTCCTGGGCCATTCCCTCAATGTACAGTTTGCCAAACTGCTTCATGGATGGTAGGGAGTGCAAAAGGGCATCTTTCCCATACCACAGACCATATTGAACAGGAGTACATACAGATATACAAGTTTTTTCAAGTTTAATTGCCACATGTATGCGGAGCAATGCAGTGAAATTTTTATGTCGCAGTTGCAGGCGAGGGGACAGGTGCATGGGGCGGGGGACAAGACAAGACAATGCAATAAAACAAGACAATGCAACAGACAATGCAACAGACAAGACAATGCAATAAGAATGTGCAATGATGAGTAATAAACATGTGCAATGGGGAAGGATAGAAATATATGACAGAATGGTAAAATAATTATTGCTAAAATGCGAAGTGGAATGTTAATGTGCAATGCGGTGCAACGGGGCGCAGATACAGGTCAGAGATGTGTACCCCTCATGTAGGTGAGGAAGAACGTATCAAGTAGATGGATGTGTAACCTGAAGCTTCCTGATTTGGGCTCTTCTGCTGGACCTGTGAACAAGGTCCTGAAGGGTTAAATGCTGTGAGGTGCTTTGGGTTAAAGCCTCCACTGGAGGTTATATGATTTTTAAGACCTTTAGAGGAAGGCCTCAGGTGTGAGTGTGATTCGCCAGCAAGTGCATGTGGAGCAGAGATTTTGGACACCACCTGTTTTCAGGGGAAATCATACATATTTGTAAGGATGGGCAGGGAGGGGGTCAAAAACTGAAAAAAATCTATGAACAGGTACAGATGTCTCTGACAGGAGATGACTGTTTCTGAGACAGTAGTAGAACAGATTAGACATCTTCAGTTCTACCAGCAGCAGGTTCTTGCATGCTTGCCTTCACTGGGTCTTCTCAGCTGGCCAGGAAGTGTGTCCTGCTGTCGGTGCCTTACCCATGTCCACATCTCTTCCACTACGACGAAACCCGCCGGAAGCTTCCTGTGTGGCCCGCTCTTAATTAGATTTTTAACGAGCTTAATCAGTGGCATTGGGAGGAGACCAAGACTCTTCCTTTGAGCTGAACTCATTAAATCTGCAATAATCACTCCAGCCTCTGCTCACTAATTCTGCTTGGCTCTCTTATCACTTAATAAGGGAATAAAACATGGAAATTGATTTATCTTCCTTTCTGTGCTCGAAATGGAGGGCGGTGGCAGATTATTATTGTTGTTTTGATTACTCTGCGGCCGCATTCCCCCTCTCTCCTCGCTTCATGTCATGTGACTGTCTTCCCGCTCTCATTACAGTTTCATTGGTAACTAAACGCGCCCTACTTGTAATTAAATTAAAAATTTCCACAGACCCGACCCTCCAGTTGCCATCCTGGGGAAAAACAGCTAGCTGTGCCGAAACATTTTCTTTAATTAGATTTATTGGATTAATGAGAAGGGTCTTAATTATAAAAAAGGACAGAATCCGAAGTATGCATTATCTGGAATGATTTAAAATGCTGAAGACACCACAGGACGGGGCGGGGGAGGGGGGCTCGTTTAGCGTAAGTGACCTATTTCAATGCTGGAATCATGGCCGCCTAATTGTGTGCTGTTTATTTCATTCCTTGTAAACACATCGACATTTCTGCCACTTCAGGACCCGCGGCTTCCCCGTTTCCCACAAAACTTTCTCCTGTGTCCGTTTTTAACTCCAGCAGGAAAACGGGGCCGTTCCGCTTGGACGTCCCGAAGTACCAGCTGTGTAATTTTAGCACGGTTCCCGGGGAGAGACGTCGCTCCCGCTGGCCGCTGACAGCAGGCGAGGACGTTTTGACGGCCCGCAGGCTTCTCGGGGCCCTTAACACCTTGTCTGGGCTCCCAGCTCCCAACGGTTTCCGGCAGCTGCGGCGTGTTCGCACCGCGCCCTCAGTGCCGACCCCGCACCCCGCGGACTCGTGCCCCCCAGCTGGGGTGCCGGCAGGCCAGTCCGAGTGGGGCAAAGGGCTGATTTGTTAGGTGTTGGCGTGTGCGGAGGGACCGACGATCCGCATGGGGGGCCCCACGCCATTCCTGTCCACTCGCAGAGAGCGGCTCAGCATCCTTCCATACTTTTCCTCTGGGTCTCTCGTAGGAAGCTTCCTCGCCAAGCCGCTGCCTGGCTGGCTTTTGTTGCACAACGCGCTGCGCCCCTCCCATTCTGAGGCTCTTTCTAATGTTTCTAAACTGCAGCAACGTTTATGACTGGCTACGGAGGAATGAGAACCACATGTCCCACCGAGAGCAGCCCGAAAACAAATGTTCGCTTCAAGCTGTCACAGGGTACCTACTTTTATGGGGTAATAATTTACAAAATAATAGGAGCTGGGTGCTAATATTTGGCATTTTCTTACTAAAATAACTTTGCTGTAGCACCTGAGGCAACAGCGAAGGAATTTACAAAGGTAGGTGATGGACCACCCAGCACCAGTGAGCCACCTGCATGGGATCCTCCCCGCGACACCTTTGCTGTGCCTGGGGAACCGTAGGACTTGTCCCCTACCCCCCCCCCTTCCCTCTCCCCCCACATACACGCACGCAGGAGGTGACTCAGAGATGTTTCATCACATCCTCTGTGAAAAACAGACTTGTGAAGGACGGGTAGAATGCAGAACTTGGATCTGGTGGGATTCGCCGCCTTCCTCATCCCAGAGCAGCGATGACCTGTGACCCCAGGGAGCCGAGGTCAAAGGTCACTGCTGCTCCTCCAGCCGTGGCCCGCCTCACTCCCCCCAGGTTCTAGGCAGCAGTTTGGACAGGTCAAGTCTCGGCACCCAGGGTTAGAGAAACTCACAGCTGGCTGGAACACGGCCTTTGATCTCTGGGCGGGGTGTGAGAGACAGGGGGGGACAGGGGCTGGTCTGGAGCCATTCTCACATCGGGAGGTCCCCGGGGGGACAAACAGCACGGGGGCACTTTGTGCATGATTTAGAAGTAGGCTAATTTATCAAAGGCCCCCCAGAAAATATGAAATTCTGACTCATATTTACAGGAATATCGGGAATGTGTGATGCATGTGGCTGTGTTTACTAGCGACGCCATAAAAACTGACATCAAAGAGCATCGGCGTCGGGGGGCGTAACCGTTTCTGAATTGTTTAATTGGAGCAGTCTCACCCGTCTGCTGGGCCGCGGGCCGCTCAGTTCTCCCAGAAGGGTCCGGTAGAGTGACTTTCATCACGTTCAGCACCAGTGTTGGGGAGGGCCCACAAAAGTGGGAGGGGGAGAAGCCCGATTTGATGGCCAGGCCAGACCACACCAGCATGTTCGCTGTCCATCAGCACGTTGCACTAATGTTTGTGTTCAGGGAACAGCCACTAATAACTGTAGGAGACATCATTTCCCGCGAAATTACCTGTCATTACAACAGGGAGGAAACATCGCACTCGGTCTCCATTCACTACAGATTGTGGCTGAAATTTACAGAGTGGCCCGGTCCCCTGATATGCAGGGCCCCGGTTAACGCGTCGATTAGCAGAGCACTCACCGGGCGTCCCTCCCCGTGCGCCTCTCTGAGTGATTGCCTCCCCCCAACCCCCGGAATTGGCCCCCGGGCTGCAGATAACCTGATCGTACTCTCCCAGCCTTGGCTGAATAACAACATGCGGCCACATAGTTGGTGTCATGGGTAACATGTGCTGTGGCCGGCTGCCAACAGCAACAAATTGTGTGGTACCGTGGAATCATGGGAAGGTGAGGGGGTGGTGTGGGTAGGCGGCATGACAGGCGGCGCCCGGCCTCGGATACCCTCCTCCCACGGCTGCCGCATTACGCCGGTCAGCACACCGCCAGGCCCAGGACCCCAGTGCTGATGCTCCTCGTCGCAGAACACATGCTTAGCTGGGGCGTTTGAGGTTTACTGCACCGTCACTTTTGATTACTCCATTGTGCCAGTCGCCCCACCCCCAAAAAAGCCCTCATTGAGCCCCAGTCCTGGTTCGCCTTGGGGGTGGGGGGGGTGGTGCTAGATCACGCTGATCCACACAGCTGGGATCCAGATGTTATCCTGTCGAACAATCAGATGGGCACTATCAGTCTGATTTGGGTTTGTTTAGTTTTGGGGGGGGGGTTGTGTGCCATCAGACTCCAGTTTGGCCTCCTACGCTTAATCCTTCTCTGTTAGTTGTCTCCTCTTATCCTCCTTGTCTGACAACTCAACTAGCAAAGAGGATGCATACCCTGCGGGGGGGGGGCGGCGGGGGGGGGGGGGGGGGGGGGGGGGGGGGGGGGGGGGGGGGGGGGGGGGGGGGGGG
>JAODJX010000011.1:19869-34284 GCA_026776945.1 Isichthys henryi
GGCAAACCACACCCCCCCCCCCCCCCCCCAACAGGTGTGTCCAAATACGGTGCAGTTAAAAGAAGCCCTCCCCCTGTCATGCTCAGAAGGGGGTATGGCCAGGCAAGCGGACCCAACCCGATCCCTGACCCCCCATTAATGGGTGGTCTGGTACCCATAATGCACTGCAGTCTCTCTGGAATGAGCAAAACTAACGTGGGACAGGTTGGGGGCTCTGAAGCAGAGTGTGGCCTTTGTGCTCACTTTACTCCAAGCACTAAATAATAATCCAGATATTTCAGTGGTTCATGGGATGGGGGGGGGGGGGCAGCACCCATAAGGAAGACCAGGAGGTTCCCATTTTGCTTCCCAAATGGAGCAGCTGCAGCCGTTCAGGGTGGACCTGCACCCCCTCCCCCACCCCCCACTCTCCCGTCGTCTTATTTTCTGTTTTTCGTTAATGTTATTATGATTAAGCAATGCTATCTGACAGGGGGGATTAAGAGAGATAACAGGTCCTGGCAATGGGGAGCACATGTTGAAACACCGAGAGGTGTTGGGAGACTGCGTGAGGAGCCTCGTGGCTGGGATGCCTGCGGCCGGCTCCATTTGCCTTTTGCCATCTGCTGCTCGCACACCACGATGTTTTTGGTTGTATCTCTTACTATTATCAATGAAAATAAGGCAGTGTTTCTTTATCGTATATTAGATTCTCTACCCCCATCCACTATTATTCTCTAATGTAGGTACCTGTCCTCCTTCACGTTATGAAGAACAGCCCTAGGAGAGCGTAAGAACAGCTTCTCCCTCCAGCAGTGGGCTGTCTGACTGGAGCGTCATGGTCTCACATGGTCTCATTCTCTTGTTCCCATGTCCAGGCCATCGAGGCTTTGGTCTCATAAGTGT
The DNA here is from genome assembly GCA_026776945.1 of Isichthys henryi. NCBI lineage: Eukaryota > Metazoa > Chordata > Actinopteri > Osteoglossiformes > Mormyridae > Isichthys > Isichthys henryi. Next base: position 20,755 of record JAODJX010000011.1, read on the forward strand.
TTCACCTCTTCACCACACAGCCCACTAAGCTGTGGAAATGACACGTTGACGACCACAAGCAATGCCTTTATGATTACCGTCATAAGTCGATGAACTAGAGTCGTCGACGTCGTACACGACATCGATGCTGAAAATGTATCGGCATTAATATTTTTTAAAATTTTAATAAAATTACCTTTATGGTTTCTAAAATGCGTCAATTAATTATAATGAGTGTTTTCCTTTAGTATCACTAAGTAATTATGGGACCAGTTCAAATTATCACAAAACAAAAAGGTGCTTTTACACTTGTGCAAAGTGCAATGACATACCATTGCGGCACTAGAGCTACGCACGGGCACCTGAAGAGAAAACGCACGAGCCCTATTCTGAATGATGGACCGTCAGAGTATGCAAAATTGCCCTAAGTGTTGTCTATTCACGTTTATTAAATGAGCATTAGAATGGAGAGCTTTTAAATATATTTTGTCCTTGTAGGTGATTAACACTCATTATTAAACATTAAACATTAGAAAATTCATTGAATAAATGTTTAGGCTAAAATCTGAGATTGTTTCACATTGATTGACGCTGCCAGTGTGTGCGTTTGTGCACGTTGGATTTGTTGGAACCAGTGTCGTTATCGTAAACGGAAACTGAAATGAAAACGGACGCTAAATAAACGAAAATAATTCGTGAGCCGAAATATAAATGGAAACCATATTTACAAAAAAAACCCTGTCGACTTTCATCTGGAAAAACTGTCGCCACACAAGCAACAACTTATTACCTTGTTTAACCACAGAATCTCTTCTTTTAAAAGATGTTGGCTGCTGATCTGTTGCTTACTTCATTGGCACTTCCATGCTTATCGCTTGTGTCGGATCTGGCGTGCATCGCTAACCGAATCTATTAAGCATGAAGATACGGCAAATTTATACAGATTACTATCTTTTGGGCATCACAACATGCATCTCATTAATATTTCTAGGCATACTATCAATCGGTTTATGGAATTGAGGGCGTGAATGTGCGAGTAGTGCCAAAAAGCCGGCGTTCATCATCTAAAGCTCTACAGTGGAATGCAGTTTGTTGTCAAAATGAAATTAACTAAAATTAAATGGTCCAGTTGATTTTCTGAAGGAAAATTAATCATTTACATTAATTGATCAATCAATACAATTGTCAATAGATTAATCTGTAGAAAAGGAATCGTTATCGGCAGCCCTACGATGAACAATATGCAGAGAATAATATTAATTTAAAAAGGTGTGTGTTGAGTTCGGGGGTATATTAGATGGTAAGCTGACATTTGGACTTAAAGTGGCCATGTTGAATGTAGAAGAAATGGGTGGGCATTAAGAGCTGGGTGATTTGGGTCAAATTATTATGGCCAGAACATCTCCGAAATGACAAGGCTTGTGGGGCGTTCACGGTCATGGTGAGCACCTACTGAGAGTGGTCTGAGGAGGGGAAAACCACAATCTGCCAAAGGGGTGTTGGGCATCGATGCCAGATGTGAATGAAGGCAAGACCATGTGGTACAAACCAACAAGAGGGGTACTGTGCCACAAATGGCAGATGATTCTAATGATCAGGGGAGTGATGTGTCATGACACACAGTTCTGCATAGGGGGCAGCGTAGCTGCTGTCAGACCCTAACAGAAATCCTGAGCAGGGAATCCCCTTTTTCCTCTCAGACCCAGGAGGCTGGGAGGCAGCAGTTCTGCATAGGGGGCAGCGTAGCTGCTGTCAGACCCTAACAGAAATCCTGAGCAGGGAATCCCCTTTTTCCTCTCAGACCCAGGAGGCTGGGAGGCAGCAGTTCTGCACGAGCAGGGTGGGCTTTCTCTCCAAAACACCAGCACGTTCCAGCGGCATTTAGGAGTCGGCTCCCTCGTGAGCAGTGAGCTCATGGAGTCCGTCGGTCATTATTGGGCTGCAGTGACAAGGTCTCCTTTCTCCACCTCGTCCCGCCTGGTCTGCAGCAGGAGGTCATTTGTAGACCACGACAGAGTGCTTTTCACGGTCCTCCTGCCTTTCCCGCTTCTGAAAAATAGATAATAGCGTCACGAGTGGAATGCAAGTTATTTTCCTCCGATGTCCGTGCATCATAATCTACTGAGGGATGAGTTAGTTGAAGGTTGTTCAAAGAAGTTCAGGTCATGGCTATTGGTCTAAACCGCTAACCGGCGAACAGATCACTGAGGGTTCTGGTTAACGGTGTTTGCTTATTCAAATCCCCAATGCGGCACTCCTCTCACACCCATCACGATTTTAGATGAGCTGCCACATGTGACTTGTGCAAACAAGACTCAGCTCTCTGCAATTGTCGCTAAACGGGTGACTGGCTTCGCTGAATCAGCTTTGTTAATTACAAGCCTCTTCCATTACTCTTCCTCCTTCATTGGTGTTGAAGTACTGAATGGCAGTTTTGGATGTAGGCAGATTTACGGCGCCCTGATTTGTTTTGAATCGGAGCCGCACTGGGGTTGAGCTCTCAGGTTCCCACCATAAGTGGCGAGCATTCATTTTACCGCCGCAAAGTGTGAACAGCGGGTCACCTCAATCGTGAGTATCTACTTCTGAACTCATCTTCATAGCCGCTACTGTGCCTCCTGCTTGAATCCATGTCAGCCTGAGATCATTCCCAGCACCCCCTGGATCCTGTCCCTTGCAGCACGTCTTTCCCAGCGGCCCGGCACTCCTGGGATTGTGTGCGTTCGCGCCAGCTTTTGTCGTGTTCCTGTCATCTCCATTTATCTTCTCTGTCAGCTCTCACATGGCCAGATCAAAAGCAACATCCATGCAGCACATGTCAGGCTGGGGGAATTATCTGCATTTCCTGAGCTGATGGAGAAGGAAGTCCCACAGCTGTCAACAGAGGAAGGGTCTGACGTGGTCCCCCGTGGTGTCCTTATCCACAGACACAATCAGGAGGTAGAACGCTAATGACCACTAATGAGCCAAACTCCCTGCCAAAGCCCTCAGTCCGGTTGTTCTTGGCACAGCTCTCAGATGTCAGCATTAATGAGGTTTAGGTGAGACCGGAAAGGCCATTCCCCAGGCTCGTCATTACAGGCAGGTGCGGTACATGCTGACAGTCCCACCTCCTCATATTATATGGCTGGATGTGCCACCCGTCAGTCATTTGACCTGGGGGGGGGGGTCTCCCAGAATGGATATGTTTACCTATGGAGCTGGATTGATGAGGAAGGTGGGGAGCCAGGTGCTAATTGAAAGAGCGTGGTGGGCGTGGCACACATTTGCATGCATACTGGTGTCTCCCAAACACAGTAAGCTGTCCACAAATGGGCTCCTATTTGCATATTTGGGGTACTAACGAAGAAAGGAAATCAGCCACTTCCCATGTTGTCTCATTCCGTTAGGAATAAGTTGGCGGAAAAAATCTCTATTTTTAGACAAACGAAGCAGGCGAACGAGACCCACAGACGTCTGCTCTCACTTACGACACTGATTTCTAGCACGAAATCAGTGAAGCAATATTGAAGAAGAAGCTTTGCAACCTCTTGTACATTTTTAGCCGCGATAAGAACAGGTGATGTGCCGTAGGATTTGTGTGGTAGCGACTCTCAGAGCCAGGAGGGCGGATCTTCTGGAATCTTCTCTTCCGGCTTTTTAAAGCATCCTGGAACTGAGAGTGATGGGAAGGCAAGGAGTTCAATTACGGATCGTCCACACAATTGAGCTGGCGTTTTGAGCAGAACTGGAGAAAGATGGTCATAGGGTCCTTCGATCATCTCATCATGGCATTTGATGGGATTCTTTCAGTTAGCTGCTGTGCAGGTTTTGCAAGCGCATCACCTTTAAAAGCAGAACAGTATCCCTTTAAGGAGCTGTGATTGGCTGGTGTCTTAATGTCAGCTGCTTACGGGACCCTTTAGCGTAGCTTGTCTGAGGGGGGGGGGGGGGGCAGTGCTGAGTGCCTGAGAAGATGGCAGTATAATCGGCATGCAGGAGAAGATAGGGGCCATATTAGGTGCATTTCTAAGGGGGTTTCTTACAGGACTTTGCCAATTGCATGCACTTACATTCAGCGACTGCGCTGCGCCTCTTTTGGTAAGAGTTCCTAGATGGTTCTCATCTGAATTTTGTACTTCAGGCATGTCGAATTATTAGTGCTCCTGATGGTGCAGTGAAGCCACCTGAACCAAGTGGCTTCTCCAGAAAATAGGCAGCTCATCTGGAATCTCATTAGCCTCATTAGCACCCCTTTCTCAGCTCCCCTGCCGTAGCACGTTGTGTCCCCTGACAAAGATTTCATTTTTTGCGTTCCACGCCATTAGGTCGGCTGGCGATGTATAATTGGCTCCTGTAGAATGGCACCGCGTCCAGCCGAGGAGACCTTTCTAGAAGTTCTGTTCACTTAGATGTCAGAGCGAGCTGGTGGGAGTGGACCCCACACCGTGCCGCCTGGGTGTCCCACTGAGGCTGTGGTCATTTCTTTCTGTTCTGTGCCCCTCTTTGTGGCATTTCGGGGTAAGGAATCTATGCAGAGAAGGTCTGCTGGTAGTGATTAAGTTCATGGCTCGGGTAAGAGGCGGGGGTGCTTCTCAACATTTGTTGTTGTTGTTTTTCATTTTGTCGTTTCCCCATCCATAGCGCCCGGGTGGTACAGGGGTCCCCGGGAACTGACATCAGCGCAATCTCTCCACTTCAGAGACCTCCCCCGTCTCCTGTCCCGGTACCACACACACACCCCTGGGGCCTGGCCACATGCAAATGAGTTGTCTGGGTAAATATTTTGGAAGTGCGGCTGCAGACGCCTTTGGATATTCCCCTCAAAAGTCCGCCCGTGTGCGAAGGAGCCAAGCCGCCATGGGGGATGATTCACAGATGTTTGCCGGGTTTGTCATGTGCCCCGAAGCAACCCAGACTCAACGTGATTTACCCTATTTACGTCGAGCCATTGTTCCACCTTCCATTTCGCTCTTTCATTCCGTACACACTGGAGGAATTCCACCGTGGATCCATGGAGACCGGCTTAGCAGAACGTGTATCTAAGTAGAAGAATGCTAAGGATGGCAAATTGAAGACTGTGTTATGAAGGGTTGTTGGTCTCGGTGTAAAATTAATGGCAGCGATGGTGACAAGGAGGGGTGCTACACACCCGCTTTTGGGCACCTTTATTCCCCCAACAATGGCTCCTTCATCCCAGCGATCCACACTGGACAACAATAGCCACAATGACCGAGATCAGTTGGTGGCAGCTTCAGTTGATCTCTGTCAACTTAAATACCTGCTTCATCTTAATTACTCTGTGTTATTTGGGGAAAATGGCTGACAGATGCTCCTAGGGCAGTGCTTGACCCTCTCCTTTCTCGTGCAAACAGGAGGGAGTAGACTGGTTCTAGTAATAGCTGACAGTGCGCAGTGAATCCTGGGAAAAGGAGAGCTACTTGAAAGGCAGTGATCACCTGCAGAATATGCGTCAAGAGAAGCTGGGACCTCATTAAGCACCATCTAGATCTCACGTCCAGCTGAGAAAACCTTATTACATCATTTTGGCCTGATGATTATTATTCCAGGGTAGGGGTGTTTTAATCTGGTTCACGGTTAATTAGAAAGAGCCAGTCTCAAGGCTATGACTTACATCGTTTCACAGAAAAATAATTGTTTATAAAAATGGTAGGTTGAGAGAGACTGAGAGTATGGCCTTCCCATAATCCTGTTCACTTTTCTAGCATTTTACAAGCAGGTGCTTCATCCTTGTAAAAGGATGAAAAAGAGGGAGGTCACACTCATCCGTGCGAGGTTGCAGAAGGCAGCCCAGGATAAAATGAAGACTCGACTAGTTTGTTTTATAACAATGTTTGAAGAGCCCCGAAGTTCACAAGGCTTCTGCACACCTTCGGAAGACAGTTGGTTCAAGCCCCGGCCTTAGCAGAATAGTGACATGTCTGTGGGCTCGTAAGCAGGGCCCTTACCCCCAGCTCCCACGGAGCTGCATGCTGGCTGACCCTGTGCTGTAAGACCCCAAGCTTGCTCTCAGCTGTTTATGTGCCTGTATGTCTTATGGAGAGCAAGATGGGGTAGACGAAAAGAGAATCCCCCCACGGGAATTAATAAACTATTACTATTCTGTTCTTTTCTAACCCTAACTTCACCTCTCCAGTCCCAAAGCCTAACTAATCCTAACCATAACCCTAACTAATCCTAACCATAACCCTTCCAGATTGGTTGCAGTTATGAGTTCCTCCATCTGCATTTCTCGTTCTGTGTACCTGCAGCTCCGTTAATCGCACCACTGGGACAGGAAGGTTCTAGGCTGCCACTTATTCTGTTTCTTTTCTTTTTTTTCACTAGAGTCCTGAACTTTGATTTACGGAAGCTCCCTCAGACACTGTGACTGAAATAGATCGGCTGCCTTTGATCATTTAAAAATATGCGTGCATGAGAGTGCGGGCAAACAGGAGAGCCGGAGAGAGAGACCCTTAGAGTGAATATGTATTTATGAGCTGTATGTGGCTCACAGAGCGGCTAGTCGAAATGAAATCTGCGGCTGTAGGTGTTTAAAAGGCATCAGAGGTGACTGAGGTGAAGTGCAGGGTTGATGGCAAGCTTGGGGGGCGGGGGGGGTGGCACAGCAAATAAGAATGATCCGGCGAGCCGGTACAGAGCAAATTCTACTTCCTCTGACTTCCTGAACCTTTTCAGCAGCTTTCTAAAGTGATGTAAATGAGTACCTGCGTGTAAATGCTACACTCGTGAAATCTGAGGGCTTAGTGAGGTGTTCTACGCTCAGGATGCCTTAGGAGAGCCGGCACAAGGCGGCAATGGTGACAGCCAGTATAAAGAGCTAGTGATAGAGGGTTAGGATGAGTGTAAGCCATGTCAAAAGGGTGTCTTCCTGGCACTGGAGAGGGCTGGTCCATGTCTGGTCTGCTTTTGATTACCTTGCAGGCATGAACTGGGTGGCCTCCCATCATGCCCCAAACTTGAGAGAGCTGCTGTCCACCTGGTCCGCTGAGTGACGTGCCTGCGGGAAGCCATGTTTCTTTCTGCTCCGCCATCTTGCACAGATATGGGGCGGCGTCCCATGACCGCCAGTATTGGGGGCGCTACTGGTGCATTCTGGGATACCGTGACTGCCACGTCTGGCCCCCGTGGTCTCATTTGATCTTAACGCCACCAGACGGCGACTGCATTTCTTCACCGTGCATCCATCAGCCGGAATAACAGTGGCGTAATCCCTAATTAAACCAATGTGTCCCGGCCGGGCAGCCAGCTTCCTGCGGGGGCCACGTTTCTGATGTTACGCAGGCTGGAGGTCTTATCTGCTTACTTAATTATTCAACGTTGTATTTCCGTGGCCTGCATAATGGTTCCCGACACACTTTGTCGGCTCAGAGACACCGGGGTGATGCACCTGAGTTTTAAATGTTTAAACCGCCTTTTCCAGGACTGTATCTTCGCGGCGAGGTAATGCCGGTCATCGGAGGAGGTCTCCAACACGAGGGGCACCAGTACATCGTCTCTGCCACTCTGCATGGAGGAATGGTGGGACCTGGGGGGGGAGGGGGGGGGTCAAAGCCGCTCCTGTGTTTTTGAAAGCTGTAAAGACGTAGCTTGCAAACCAAATCAGCATGAGCATGTCCAGGACCAGCCGATGGGCTTAATGCTAACCGGCATCCAGCCTGCTATTTGCTCTGCTTACCTTTTTTTTTCCTGCTTCAGGGCTGTAAAGCCAATTTTTCTGGTGCGGTCAAAAACAGACAGACCAAATTTTTCTTGGTTCTCATTACAGAAATGCTTTTTGGCTGCAGACGAGTGGTTTGAATCAGATCTGAGGTGCTCCTTGGCTGTTACTGCCGCAGGTGGACACCAGCTTGAATTAGAGAGGGTTCATCAATAAAGCCTCTGAGCATAAATAAGTGGACCTGTGAACCCCTGTAGCAGGCAATCAGGCACCTAGTGGGAACCACAGGACCAAATTAAATCAGCAACCTGTTAAAGTGTTGGGTCCTTGCCGTGAAGCTGCCCTTCCCTACCCCTTTGCTGCTCTCTATTTACCTTCGGGGGGCTGATTTCTGGGGTCCTCTTACACAAATGGGGGATCCAGGAAATAAATGCCTGGCAGTTAATAGTTCTTCATTAGAGCCGTACAAGCAGTGAGCCATTCAGAGACACCTTGACAGTGTAAAAGTCAACAGCCCCGCCCCCTTTAATAGCCTTCGGGTGGGCTGCTTTCACGGTCTGAACCTCTTCAAACAACTCCACCGCAGGCTTGGAAAAGTACACATAATGAAATTTCTGCCTGACACCAGGCTGGGGGCTGTTTGCCTCCTGCCTGGACCAAGCTCCTGAATTTTGTCCTAAAATTGTGGGCACTGTGGGCTCTGTCAGTCTGTGCTACAGCTGTGTATGTCTGTCGGACTGTGTTACAGCAGTGTATGTCTGTCGGACTGTGCTACAGCTGTGTGAGCTCTGTCAGACTATGCATACAGATGTGTGAGCCTTGTCAGACTATGCATACAGATGTGTGAGCCTTGTCAGATTATGCATACAGATGTGTGAGCTCTGTCTGTGTATATAGTTGTGTGAGCTCTGTCGGACTGTGCATATAGCTGGGTGAGCTCTGTCACATTGTATTACAGATGTATTAGCTTTGTCAGACTGTGCATACAGATGTGTAACCCCTGTCAGACTGTGCTACAGATTTATGAGGTCTGGCAGACTTTGCATACAGCTGTGTGAGCTCTTGTGGACTGTGCTACAGATGTTTGAGCTTGTCAGACTGTGCTACATATGCATGAGTTCTATCAGATTACTGCAGAAGTGTGAGCTCTGTCAGACCGTCCTACAGATGTGAAGCTTGTCAGACTGTGCTAGAGATGTATGAGCTCTGTCAGATTGTGCATACAGCTGTGTGAGCTCTGGCAGACTGTGCTACAAATGTTCGAGCTTGTCAGACTGTGCTACAGATGCATGAGTTCTATCAGACTATTGCAGACGTGTGAGTTCTGTCAAACCGTCCTACAGATGTCGAGCTCTGTCAGACTGTGCATACAGCTATGTGAGCTCTGTCAGACTGTGCATACAGCCGTGTGACCTCTGTCAGACTGTGCATACAGCTTTGTGAGCTCTGTCAGATTGTGCTACCAATGTGTGAGCTCTGTCAGACCGTCCTACATATGTCAAGCTTGTCAGACTGTGCTAGAGATGTATGAGCTCTGTCAGATTGTGCATTCAGCTGTGTGAGGTCTGTCATACTGTGCTACAAATGTATGAGTTTGTCAGACTGTGCAAACATCTGTGTAAGCCCTGTCAGACTGCTGCATACATCTGTGTGAGCTCTGTCAGACTATGCTACAGCTGTATGTTTCCATCTTGAAGGTGGCTGGTGGCCCTCGTGCATAGGCAAGACAGCCATCTGAGCTGTTGAGGGAGTCTGTGACAAGCCACCTCTCCGAAGTTCACCTTAAGGTTAGCCAATGATACCTCAAATATCGAGCAGGCTGGCACCTCCCCCTGCGCTCAAACACGGAGAAACCCAGTGGCATATTGAGGTTCCTTAAACAAGGTTTGTATGCCTAACATCAGCTCAAAAGATCAGCCGGTCGGTGTTCAAATTGACAGAGATGAGTTTGTCTGGCCCAGAGATCAGGCCAGTGTTTCTCAAGCCTCGGGTGCTACTGTGTGGGAAAATGGTTCAGGAACTGGGCCTTTCGTAAATATTACTATGGTGTCCTTTAGCCTGAAGCTTAGTTTGATATATCTGAACATTCACTCAGCTGTATGAAAGGGTAACCCTGACACAGTTGCTGTGGTAACAACTCAGAGGGCGTTTGCCAAGTAAACAATCAATGGCAATCTAATAACTACAATAGACTCTCTGCATCATGGAAGTACCTCCTGAGCATAATTATGATACCCCTGCATATCTCATTAACCTCACCAGAGAACAGCTGGTGCCAGCTGTCCCACAATGCACCACTACTTCTAGTAGGGTATGAGACTTCTGCTGTAACGTATCTATATGTTCTACCCAGATAGATACCACTGGCATCTTGGAGAAGACTAACTAAGGTTGATAGCCCCTCCCCCTCTCCTTCCCCACCATGCAGTTAATCAGGGTGTGTCCATATGGGTGGTAGGCACCTTGGGAAACCTTATCTAGTGCTAGATCTCGAGTATTCATAGAGAGAGGAACCGCAATGTGGCTTTGCAGCTGCTAGGAATGTAAACACCTTCAGTAGGGAGTGAAATAGAGGTGCTCTCTGAGTGTATGAGCACTTCTTGGCTTCTGTTTCAGATGGGAAGGTCGATACTGCGGCAGATGTGGTGTAGCGAAGTGCCGCTTTTTCCTTTGACTTTGTCAGGTTGCTGGGCCTTCTTGCTCCATCACCTACAGTCCCAGATGGTATCTCCAGAGGGGACAGCACCACTTGGCTGGCTCTAACCGTCTGGCTTGTTCTCTCACTCGGTCCCATAAAACGCTCTTGGGCTTTATGTTCTCCGGGCACATTCATCCTCCCAGAAGGAGATCTGACTAGCAGGGCCAGATGATGAGTCCTGCCTTGTACACAGCATGGCAGCAGGATGGAGGACAACCACCCCAGGTGAGACGCTGCCCCCTCAACTCCGAATTCCCTCCAGGAGGCCAGTCTCCGGGAACGCAGGACTCATTTTAGTTCCAAAGAGGAAGAGATTTGCTAACTTGCAAGGACGTGAATGGCGGTTCTGTGGTCTGCCAGAAATCGGCTGTATTCTGGTATGAAATGTCTTCAGATTTCACTTTGAGGTATCTCTCCCTTCACGCCATATTGTGTCCCCCACAGGCAAAGATTAGGTGGCATCCCGCTAAGGGACCAGTCCCATGTGCTTGGCACATATGAGTGTGGTTAGAGCCTGAAGCTCAAGGCAAGGGGTCACACGCAAGCACTAGATGGAGGTCTGTTTGCAGCACCAGCTAAACTTCTGTGAATCTGCCGGCTGTAATCCCATCCATGATGATACAAAACAGGAGTGACTGCCTTTCCCTAGTGTATTGGATTCTTCTGGAAAGAGCTGAGAAATGGGCCTGTGTGGCCAGGCCCTCTTTACAGCCTTTGAGAGGACGCTACTCTGAAGACGCACGGGGAACTTTTTTGCGGCTGTTAATGTCCCTGCGAGTCCAGGCATCTTGATCTTGATCACCTAGCTCAAGGCAGATGCTGTGGATTCACTTCACAGCCTAATGAGCGGTAGGTCACCATGACCAGAAGGCGGTCCATTTCCAGTGAGAGCAGACCATCGCTTATTAGTTATAACTCGTGCTGTTGAGGAGCAGGCAAGTTCAGTGAACTGTATTCGTTTTTTACCTTGATATACTTGAACATAGGCGTATGGGAGGGGTGCGGGGGTAAAAAAAAAAACTGTTACATTTCCAGACTACGGCAGACCCACTATCTGCTGGTCTCCGTTGTGCTATCAAATGCATCAGCAACAGCCTCTTCATCCCCAGGGCTTAATCCGAAACACGGCTGGCCATTCAGGCATGGCACGAGCGAACCGGGGACGGGGAACACCAAATAAGAGCTGCAGTCTGGAGGGGGGCCCGTCTGTCATCCATCTGGGCGTGAGGAGCGCTCTCAGGCTCCGGAACCTGTGCTTATGCTCCTCTGGCCCGGAGCCAGTAGCAGCCATCTGGATCTGCAGGGATGTCCGGCACACCTTGGCCTAAGGCTCTTCCAGTCCAGATGAACTACGTATTCTTCCCCTTCGCAAAAGAATCCCTTCCCAGTTCATGGCAATTCCAGTTCCTTTGTAGAGAACTGGGAATATAAGGTCGGTGGTCAGTCACCAGCTGGTTCCTCTTGGCTCCTCCCTGGTGATGGCATCTCCGGGCATCATGGACAGCCACCTCCCTGGTGATGGGTCCTTAGAACTGCCAAATGTGATCCGGGGCTGTAATGAAAAAATCATGCAGACCTCTGAGGGCCCCCAGACCCCCCTACTGCACATCGACTCCAAGGTACCGATTCCTTCTCTTCTTGGTACGTTCTGTCAGCACTAACCTGTTCTGGGACTTGGTTCAAAGGGAAGCGTCTCCGTAGGCCAGTCCGCACACTTCCAGCGGCTCTCCTCACTTTTCCCTCAGACTTAGAGGCATCTTTGCATGGATAGTCTCCCTCCCTTGTTCCTGAAAACTGTAGGGGCCCAGGGCTTAAGGAAAGGGACAGTGATATGATTCCAGCCTGATGTTGGGAGGATAATGAATTTCCCGGTATCACTTCCAAACATACTTGGGGAAACGCTTTGTGTACTCTGAGGCTGGACTCCCACAGCGGCTGGATGTGGGCTGTTGGGAAAGGGGCGCTGAGGGTTTGTGAGCGGGCCTACAGTGGTTTGCGGGGTGATGGCTGGAATTAGGGGGAGGGTGACTCCAATGGAGACAGTCCGGGATTTACAGACTGGGTGGCTATAAGGAGGATCTGCCTGGGGGGGGAGGGACACTGGAAGCCTGCCCCTCCAGATTTGAGCAGTGTCCAATCCGAAAAAAAGAGGGCTAACGTGAAGAAGAAGAGGAGGAAGATAGAGATGGGAGAGACTCCAGCAGAATGATGTCTCCAGTGATTGATGGCGACAGTATTTCACTGTTCGACAGACTGTCCCAGGGATAATGGGACTCAGAGTCTTGATAGGGTCTGCAGGTCCCACAGACGGAAACACATCTGGTGAAAACGATTAAAAAGCACTCTCGGTGCAATTTCATGGCGGGGGAGGGGGGGGGGAGGTTCAGAGAAGCCCCTGGTCTGAGATAAAGTCAAACTGAGAGAGCAGGCAGCTAGTCTCTGCTTGGGAGTCATTACCAGAGCTGCTCTTTCACAGCGATCTTTAGCGGATTAGCAGTGTCAAAAGAATTTCTGCCCAAGCGATTTTCCTCCAAACTCCACCCCCTCCCCACCATACACCCAGCGCTGGGCCCCAGGAGCAGTTAGTGATGTTACTATGAGTTGAAGTGGCTCCAACAACTCCCCCCTCCAGAGCAGCACCCGTTTCTCATCCTGCCATGATGCCCTGGATGCACGTGGACAGCCCAATGTGTAACGTGGTCAGACATCTGCGAGCAGGAGCACTGAGGGCTCTGAAGATCTCGTTCTGTGGTCAGGGTGCATGTCCATCTCCAGGAGGCACTGACATCCCCAGAGACCAATGATTTTTCTTCCGTACTTGGACATTGAAACTGGGGTGTACGATATCTGTGCTAACATGGAGGATTGGGTATATGGGTCTTACGAGGGGGTGGGATGGCAGTTTGTGTACCTTGGTTACTGCAGTTGCTCCCCACACACGTTCACAGAAGCCACAAGGCACCCCAAGGAGATGGATTGGGGGGGGTGGAGTTTTGGTGTTTATCGTCATTTGTTTGTTTTCCTGCACAAACTCTAAGCCCCCGTTCCTGCCATCACTGTCATCCAATCAGAGGAGTCCAGCATGTTTGCACACATTTATTAAAGACGTAAAGAGATGATAGGGGACTGGGGGGAGAAGAAAACCGCATTAAAAAATGCATTTAAATTTGGGGCGAATAGGGGGCGGGCAGGG